>CM019182.2:52032268-52484103 GCA_009739505.2 Apolygus lucorum
TCAAATTGAGAAACGAGTAAATTATTGAATGAAAAAAAAAAACTGGGAAAATTAATCCACAAACCTCAAGCAAAATAAAAGAATATGAAGAAGTAAATCCAAAACAAGGATAAGTGAATAATAACCAAACTTTCAATCAACGGACTGAAAAGAAAAAAAAAATCAGAAAATTACTAAACGAAATTGTTTTAGAAAAACTAATAACCAAGACACAATTTTTATTTTTTTTATTTTATTTTTTTTATTTTTAAATGAAACAGAGAAAAAACCTAATCAAGTGATTGAGGAAAAAGAAATAATAATAACGAAATTTTCAATCAACGGATTGAAAAGAAAAAAAAACTTCAGAAAAGTAGCTATTAAACGAAAATTGTTTCAGAGAAACCAAAACAACGAAATAATACCGGAATTATTTACAAAATAGAAAAAAAAACAATCGAGTGATTGAGACAAAAAAAAAAGAACTTATCAAGGTCAAACTTGAACAAAGAAAGAAAACACAAAACCAATCGAGTGATTGAGAAAAAAAAGAACGTATCAAGGTCAAACTTGAGTGAAAAAAAAAACTTATCAAGGTCAAACTTGAACGAAAAAAGAAAACACAAAACCAATCAAGTGATTGAGAAAAAAAATGACCTATGAAGGTCAAACTTGAACGAAAAAAAAAACACAAAACCAATCAAGTGATTGAGAGAAAAAAAAGGACCTATCAAGGTCAAACTTGAACGAAAAAATAAAACACAAAACCAATCAAGTGATTGAGGAAAAAAAAAGGACCTACCAAGGTCAAACTTGAACGAACAAAGAAGATATCATGGTCAAACTTGAATGGAAAAAAAAGGAAGTGTGGGTTTTTTTGGGGGAGAGGTAGACCTAATTTGCAAACCAGGAGGTAAACTAATGAGGTTACTCACTTATCCCAGAGGAGCAGGGGACGATAGCTGAAGAGCAGGTCTGGAGCTAAAGAGCTGGTCTGGAGCTGAAGATGAGAGCTGGAGCTTGAAGAAGAGCACTGGAAAACTAGTGAACACTACAAAAGCACGAGCAAGAGTGGGAGGAGGAGAGGAGGAGCAGCTCCTTATATAGGGTGGGAATGGAGGGGGGTAGTTCTTTTGAGAAGGTATACAATTCGGTTAAGAGGATAACCCTAAAAAATGCGTACTGAGAAGGAATACTTCATCACGGAGAAGTAATACATGAATAAAGTTTGATAGGGGGTGTTTGACTATAGGCATTGAGAAGGAATACAATTTCATTGAGAAGGTATAGAATTCTGTTTAGACGGATAAATTTAAAAATTACCTACCTACTGAGAAGGAATACTTAATTCACAGAGAAGTAATACAAGAAAAAAGTTTGAATTGGAGTGGAGTTTGACTCCAGGCATTGAGAAGTTATAGCATTTTGTTAAGAAGGATAAGCTCAAAAATTACCTACCTATTGAGAAGGAATACTTATTAACAGAGGAGTAATACAAGAAAAAAAAAAGTTTGAATTGTTGGGGTTGTTGACTGAAGGTGCATTCAGAAGGAATACAATTTCATTGAGAAGTTATTGAATTCTATTAAGAAGGATAACCTTAAAAATTACCTACCTAATGAGAAGGAATACTTATTCACAGAGAAGTAATACAAGAAAAAAGTTTGAATTGGAGTGGAGTTTGACTCCAGGCATTGAGAAGGAATACAATTTCATTGAGAAGTTATAGAATTTTGTTAAGAAGGATAAGCTCAAAAATTACCTACCTATTGAGAAGGAATACTTATTCACAGAGAAGTAATACAAGAAAAAAAAAGTTTTAATTGTTGGGGTTGTTGACTGAAGGTGCATTCAGAAGGAATACAATTTCATTGAGAAGTTATTGAATTCTATTAAGAAGGATAACCTTAAAAATTACCTACCTAATGAGAAGGAATACTTATTCACAGAGAAGTTATACACAAATTAATTTGACCTTGGGGGTGGTGGGTGGTGGGAGGGGGAAAGGGGGTGGTTGATCTTGGGTATATAAGGGGCTGCTCTTGGAGGCGGCTCTTCATTCTGCTCCTGCTCTTCAAGATGATCAACTCTCTCTCATCTCAACTCAACGCAGCCAACAACCAGAACAACGGAATCTGCCGTCTGTCAGACCTTCGCATTGGAGTTCCCTACGAAGTGCTCTCATTTCAAAGATTGCAAAGTCGGTTTGGTGACACTATCGTGGCTTCATTGATCCCCATTAGCTGTCTTCAAGAAGCTTCCATTAGAGTCTTCCTACCAAAACGGTTCAACGACGTACTCACCGAGGACGAAATTCAGAAGTACAACAACAAGGTCATCAGATCAGTCAACCTCATCTACAGAGGCCTTGTCAACAGACAGCACGACTTGCAATTTGTGTGAAAGGTAAGTTATCATTTACCGCATTCAAATTATGAGTTTCATCCATATTCAACTATCGTAAATATAAATGTTTCATCGGAACTTTTCAGATGGCTTCTTCCAGTAAGCAGTGTTCAATTTGTGGTGCCAACTTTGTCACAGTAAGAGCATGCCAGCTCCACGAATTATCCTGCACTCGGGCCTCTCCACAGGAAAGATCGCCCAGTCCTGCTTCTCCATCAATGTGGGTTACAAATAACGAATTCTCAACGCGATCCACTGATGAAGAGGAGTACTCTGACCCCATGAATAAGGTAGATTCAGTTTCATAGATACTTTCAAGTACCAATTTTAATTTTTACTGCTTACTTACATAATTTTTATGGTCATTTTCCAGACGTATGCTGTGATGCCATCTTCCAGAGAGTCGCCTCCCAGGAAGAAGATGAAAACTTACAGCCCATCTCCTACTCCCTCGTTTGAAGACTACTCTGTCGTCGAATACCCATACCTTTCTCCCTCATACCTTCTTCTGCATCTACTACCTCCATCTCCGTCCGTTGATAGATACTCACCAGTACCAGAAGACGACCAGCCGCTATTGAACAACAGCTTAGATTCAGGGTTTCTTTCGTGGTGTTCCCAATGTTTAACTGACCACGAACACTAATTTTTCTATTCTATTTCATTGTATCGTTTATTCTTGAATTAAAATTTTTCATCGGTCCTTTGGAGGACCAACAAGTTCAATTTATACAAGAGAAGGAAAGACTGAATAAAAATAATTATTAAAAAAAGTGTGTGATTTCGTAAAGAATAAGTTTTTTCATCGGTCCTTTTGAAGACCAACATGTTAAATTTACATAAAAGAAGAGCTTAGTTGGAAATTCCAACGACCAAGAGGGTCGAACAATGTTACTAATTGAATCTTAATGGTAAAGAAATTAGTTGTACTTACCTTAGATCCTTTGAACTGTCCTTTTCAGGACAACAAATGTCATTTCTCTTAGTTGTACTGACCTTACTTTGAAACTTAAAATAGAGATTGAAACATGATTACAGGGTAGGACGGATCGACCATAGTGCCATCTAGTTAACCTATCATGAAGCTCCATTCTCAAGCTAGCTTAAATTATAGTTTTTACCTAGACAAACGTAGGTAGGGTGAGAATTAGGGGTAGGAGTGAGGGGGAGTGTGTGGGGTATGTATGGGGGAGTGTGTGGGGGTATGTATGGGGGAGTATGGGTGAGAGTGTTAGGAAGTAAGGGTAAGTGTATGAGGGAGTATGGGGAAGTATGTGGGGTAGGTGTGTATGGGTATGGGGGGAGGGAGTATGGGGGTAGATGTGTAGGGGTAGGTATGGGGGAGTATATGGGGTAAGTGTGGGGGAGTATGTGGGTAGGTGTGGGGGGGGGGTGGTGAGAGGGAATATGGGGTAGATGTGTAGAGGTATGGGGGAGTATATGGGGTAAGTGTGGGGGAGTATGTGAGGGTAAGTTTGGGGGAGTATGGTGGATAATGTGGGGATAGGTGAGAGGGAATATGGGGTGTAATGAGATAGATGTGGGGGAGTATAGGGAGTGGTAGAAAGGAGTCGGGGGGGGGGGAGGAGTAAGGGGGCGGTAGGAGTAGGGGGGCGGAAGGATTACGGGGGCGGAGAGTAAGGGGGCGGGAGGAGTACGGGGGCGGGGGAGTGAGGGGGTGGAGAGTAAGGGGGCGGGAGGAGTATGGGGCGGGAGGAGTACGGGGGCGGAAGGATTACGGGGGCGGAGAGTAAGGGGGCGGGAGGAGTATGGGGGCGGGAGAAGGGGGCGGAAGGAGTAAGGGGCGGGAGGAGTACGGGGGAGGGGAGGAATAAGGGGGCGGGAGGAGTACGGGTCGGGAGGAGTACGGGGCGGGAGGAGTACGCGGGGGGGGAGTACGGGGCGGGAGGATTACGGGTCGGGAGGAGTACGGGGGGGGGTCAGGTGGTGGGAGGGGTGGGAGGGGGGGAGGGGTAAAGGTCAAAGGTCGTAGTATTAATAGTTATGGGGTAGAACATACATTCTTCCTCTACTCAGCTCACTCAGCTGATCAGTGATCTGAAGAGTGAAAAAGATCTCCTCGAATGCTGGAGACGGCTGGAAGAGCACTTCCATTCAAAAGGATTGAAAATGGCTTCGGAGCTCACTCAGCTGATTCAATACTATTTAAAATTGGTGAAAAAACGATACCTTTATTTCGAGAGTTTTCGAGCTAGGGCACTCTTGAAAATTTCAACCCTTAATTTTCACCCCTTAGAAGTGACCTACATCAACCAAAAGCTTCGCGGCACAACTAGACCCCAAATGGAGCCCATATACCAAATTTGAACCAAATCGGTCCAGTGTTGCTAAGAAAAGTGCCGCGTACGGCGTACGGCGTACGGACGGAAATTTTTTTATTCGATTTTCGTATTCTACGTACCTTGAAACGTAAAACATCAAATTTTGAGGGGGGTTAAAAATTTTTTTTTCTTGCTCGATTCCAAAGGCTTATTATTGAAAATAATAAACCAAAACTATGTATCACTGAAAGATAAGAAAGGAGGATGTAAAGATTGGAACTTGAGGGGTCCCAATCTCAATCATAATTCTTAGCTTACATCATCATATTGTTACTAAGTGACATGTTTATTGCAGATGAAAAAAAAAAATCTGTAGTGGAACATCAACGTGTGTTTCATTTCTCAACATCTTAATACTTTTGTATTTGAGCAGAAAGTTAAAAATAATAGGGTCCTCCACTGTGAGGTTCCTGAACAGTTTTGGATTACCAACTTCATCTACAATCTACTCAAAATCCGAGTTAGATTTCGATGAAAATTGCACAGAGGTAGTTCAATGCACATTTCACTGTCTATTTCAACGGTTCCGAGGACGAGGTCTCCTGAAAGTATTATTAACCCAATAAAAAGTAATCTCGTGAATCCTGAGTAGTTGGTTCAAAAAAACTTTTTTCTTTGATATGCAATTCAAATTCGAACTGACTCAGTTTTTTTAGACACACTTCAGAATGTTGTCGGCCTTGGATGGAATAAAACGGAATAACTCGAAAATACCTCAGCACGTTTCGAGGTCCGAAGTTCAAATCAAAAAACCAAAAATGTTTTTATTTGTAAATGGCTTTATCAGGCAATACAAAAGTCGCAATACATACATATAAAACAATAACAAATTATCGAATAAATATTACATAAATTTTAGGTCTGACGGTTCTTGGAGAGCATTGTAAAAAACTCTGCAGGGTCATAGAGTTCCAGTTGAACGAGTATTCTTCTGACCTTGATCTTGAACGATTTATAGGGTAGGTTCTTTGTTATTTCATTCAAGGAATTGAAAAAACGGCAACCCATTTGATGAGGGTTGGAGTTATGACGGGACCTCGTAAAGTGGTAGTGCGTTGTAAACCCAGTGAAGAAGGCGTCCAGATCGCTCTTCACAAGCAGCAGGCAGTCGAGGACATACATACTAGGCAGAGTTAGAATGCCTTGAGCTTTGAAGTGTCCTCGACAGCTTTCACTCAAACCCAGCTTTAATATGGTGCGGAGAGCCCTTTTTTGCAGTCTGTTATAAGTTTTGCAGTTATAAGAAACAAGAGCCCAGATTACTTGTAAGTCGAGGATTCAATTAACAGCAAGGAACCTCTCAGCCGCTCAATGAGGATTTTTAAAAAGCAGCCGCTATCATCCGGTTTTCACTTTTTGTCGGGCGAGGAAAATAACTTACGAAAAGCGGAAGTCTTTCATTTAGGCGGATTCATTTTTTAACATCGACAACGGTTGAGAGATGTTATATTGCAAATTATTTAATGATTCATGATCACATAGTTTATACATTTGATTCGATCCATAGGGAAGCATTATGTTCGAATAAGTGGGTATATCATCGAATCAAGGGCTGAGATAATGAGTCAGATAGCTGCAAGTTGACTTGAAGACGATGGGAGTGAATCCCAACCGCAGGAAATCAATCTATCTACCTTTGATTCCAAGAGGTGTTCGACTGGTGATGTTGATGGAAAGTGCCTGATGGGGACGTCACACAATGTTCGATGTGCCTGGGTATTCGTACTTTGAAGCCCAGGGTATTCGAAGACTCTCAAAAAAATTGACAGGGCCCCAATGAAGCCGCTTCAGAAACTAGTAAGTCTGCGAGATCATGGCATACTCTCTTCGACATAACCAAACCTATCATTATTTGCCATCTTCGCTAAGGTACACGTGCAATAATCTGAGAAGCCCAACTTTGACTACCTACTTCGAGTTGTTGAAAATGTTCATCATGCAAAAAATCAGGTAGCCTTTGTTGATCAGTATTCTTTACAGGAAAACAAAATTTCCCGGCGAACGAAACTGAGACTCTTCAACACCGTCGTCAAATCCATTTTGCTTTATGGAAGTTCCACTACCAAGAACCTTCCACTAACCCTGACCATCACCGAACCCCAACTCAACTGCAACCCTTCGTAAATTGCGGCTTGCGAAAAATCTTGACGATTTGGTGGCTCAATACAATCTTCAACGTTAAGCAATGGAGAATCACTGAACAACTGCCAATCGAATAAGATATAAGGGAAAGGATATTTAAGTGGATACTCTGAGGAAGCCCGATGGCGCCCTAGAGAAGACTCCCCAGGGGAAAGATAGAAGAAGAGGACGGCCTAGGGAGACCTGCCGATAAGAAACTAAACAAATGGGGAATTTGCCTCACATTTTTTTTTCTTTCGAATGAGGGTTTATTTTTATGGAATAAAACCATAGTGAGCTGCTCGAAAACGCATCCAAAAAATTTAGAGAATTTAAGGAAGATGGAAATTTTAAATGTGGTGGCAATGTGTAAGAGGCAGCCATGATTGAAACGTAACGGATATTCTACCAATCTGACTTCAAAGGAGGTTCTGTGGCGCTTACCACAGAAGCGGAACATACACGAACTTTTAGCTTCTGAGAAGTGCGCACAAGAGTGCGCCGCGAACTGGCAGGAAGAACCCAGACACAAAAGTGACCAAAAGAAACAATATTACTCACTTTTTTACAATACGAATCTACCTACTAGTTTATCAAGCATTATTAGTCTTCATCTTCTCTTATAGTTTCAAGATTTGAATCACATTATTCGAGTAGCCATTTCACTGGATCGTTTTGTGTGGCGGTGCTAGAACTCTGTCTGTTGTCAGAGTTGTTTTCGCGTCGTTTTTTTTTTTTTTTCGTATGACGTCAACAATATTCCTCGATTTTTGCGGTGTTTTGTAACAGAGGTTCACTTGTTTAGTCATTTTCTCCTACGGTAATTTTTCCCCTAGGTTATTCCTAGTGTTAAACGTTATTATAGGGCTCTATTATAGGATTTGACTTAAAATTCCAGAATCTAAAATTGAGGCAAATTCTAGAATGAAGCGAAGTGAGTGGCAGCCAGCCGATCTGAATTGAAAACCAGTGGCGTCAGGTGAGATTATTCGTCAGGCAAACACCTTGACCAGACTTAGAGGAATAAACAATAATGAAAAACGCAGCAAATTATTACACAAAGGTTTATTATTTTCCAGTATAGATCAAGCGCCAGCAAGAAGACAGCTTTGCCATAGTCACTACCTACCAACCATGTTTTCGCTTCATAATCGAGTTTATTTAGATGAAATGAACGCTTCACACTCCTTTCAAAGAAATAAAGAATTCCTTCATTAAACTTGATTACTAGTTGCTAAGGAAGCGTAACCCATGGCTTAGTATCCATGACTCATTTTCCAATTTTCTCTGCTTTCAAGGTCACGAAACAGCTACTCGAATGTTTGCCTTTGCTTATGCTGTTATAGTGGGGGTATAGGAACACTAGACCCCGCGCTGACCCCCTGCCTACCCGCCGATAGTCTTTTTTCATCCAAAACAGTCCCGCAAAATTCATTTTTTTGAACTGCTTGCCTTGCATCACCGGTCCCAGCGCTAGTTTACATGACATGTCGTCTACAATTGATCGTGGTTACCGATCTCTAAAACTCGTTGGTGTGTTGCGAGCTAGTATTCTAGGCGAAATACGTACTAATTTCATTCTCCTATTTCATCTAACTTCCTTGGTTATCATGAAAATTTCATGATATAATATTTTTTATAATAATTTTGGTTTATTGTTTTCAATAATGAACCTTTGGAATCGACCAAGAAAATTTTTTTTTTAACACCCCCTCAAAATTTGATGGTTTACATTTCAAGGTACGTAGAATCCAAAACGATGCAAATTATTACACAATGGTTTACTATTTTCTATATGTATAGTTCACTCGTCTACGAA
Organism: Apolygus lucorum; assembly: GCA_009739505.2. NCBI lineage: Eukaryota > Metazoa > Arthropoda > Insecta > Hemiptera > Miridae > Apolygus > Apolygus lucorum. The sequence continues at coordinate 52,040,936 of CM019182.2, forward strand.
ATCACCATCCATCCAATAAAAAAAAATAAAAAAAATTGAAAAAAATCAAAAAAAAATCCAAATCACCAACCATCGATCGAATTTCGGTCAGCTCTAATTTGAACGGAGATTAGGCCTCTTTTGCGATTCACACTCGTGTTTTGATTTATATATATATATATTTCGTGAGGAGCGAACGGTTTGTCCTACAGAGCTCCGCGTGGTCTCAAAAAATTCTAAAAATTCTATAGAATCCTTAATTGAAGGAAAAACAATACCTTTATATCAAAATTTTTTGAGTTAGGGCGTTTTCAAAATTTCAAAATTGATTTTGAAACCCTTAGAAGTGACCTACATCAACCAAAAGCTTCGGGGCACAACTAGACCCCAAATGGAGCCTACATACCAAATTTCATCAAAATCGGTCAATGCTAAGTGGCAAAAGTGCCGCGTACGGCGTACGGCGGACGGACGGCCAAATTTTTATTCGATTTTTGGATTCTACGTACCTTGAAACGTAAACCATCAAATTTTGAGGGGGTGTTAAAATTTTTTTTTTCTTGGTCGATTCCAAAGGTTCATTATTGAAAATAATAAACCAAAATCGAATAAAAATTTGGCCGTCCGTCCGCCGTACGCGGCACTTTTGCCACTTAGCATTGACCGATTTTGATGAAATTTGGTATGTAGGCTCCATTTGGGATCTAGTTGTGCCCCGAAGATTTTGGTTGATGTAGGTTACTAGGTAGGTTTGCTATGTTTGCCTAGGTCACTTTTAAGGGTTCCAAAATCAATTTTGAAATTTTGAAACGCCCTAACTCAAAAAATTTTGATACAAAGGTATACTTTCCTTCAATTTAAGATTCTATAGAATTTTTAGAATTTTTGAGACCACTCGGAGCTCTGTAGGACAAACCGTTCGCTCACTACGAGAATTTAAAGTTTGGACGTATGATAAATCAGAAACACGAGTGTGAATCGCAAAAGAGGCCTAATCTCCGTTCAAATTAAAGCTGACCGAAATGCGATCGATGTTTTTCTTCATGTTGGATGGTTGGTGGCTTTGCAGACGAGTGATCTATATAAAAATAATAAACCATTGTGTAATAATTTGCAGCATTTTTATATTATAAAATTCAATAGTCCCTAAATATTATAAAAATTTTCCAAAATCGGCTAATTATTACTTCCGAAAAAAGGAAATGTAGGAGAATCTCGACAAAAATTAATTTGTTCATTTTGCATATTTTTAGTAGGGATATTTTATTAGGCATATTTTTTTTGCTATGTTTGCCTGGAGGAGACGCCACTGTTGAAAACCTTCGTAAATTCCCCATGCTCCCAAAGGAGTTGAAAGGATTTATGAAGAAGAAGAAAAAGATGGCCGACAGATTCACAGAAATTTCCTTTACAAAATTATGTTATTCGAAAAGTTCCAAAAACCCAAATCTATGATCAGCACCTAGAAAGGTAGTCCATACGTCAATTTTGTTTACTTAGTGTACCTACACGCCAAAAATCTTTTAATTTAATATTTTGGTGATTTTAGAAGAACCAAAATTGTTGCAGTGAGTAAATTTTTTATTGATTTGTTTGGACTCAGATTTAATGGCGTATTACTCAGCTTTCTGGACTTCCGTAGGTAAATGGTTACCGCTTGGACGTCTAGTCACTAAGATCACCGTCTCTCGACCTCTTCTTACGCCTTGGAAAACGCGTTGTGTTCTTCCGACTCAAACGTGGCCTTCGTTTTCTGCATTTGCAGACACCGTCTATTTTGAGTATTTTCTTTCGACTTCTGCAATTGACGGTTCGAGCCTTCAAACTTCTCGTATTTTTGAGTTTCCCCGCGCATCTTCCCAGGATAGTTTGACTTTTGCCGATAAAATGATGATCGACGACGGCGTACGCGTTTCGACCGATAGATTTCACTAGGCCGATTTTTTTGGACAGACTCAACAACTCCTTCAACTGCTGGCTCACTTGTCGGCAAGTATTGAAACAGTCGACCTCACTTTTATAGTAAGTTTTCACTTTTTTCAGAGAAAGATGGACATTTCTTCGCAGTTTTGAGGCAGCTGACCGCACTATCGATATATTTTGTTTCTTGTTCTTAAATGCTCCGGTATTCGACATGGTGAAATGTGAAAGGCTGCAATCAACTTTTGATGTTTTAAAATTTCGACATTCTAACAATGAATTCGATGTTTACTCACCATGTGCTGTCACGATAGTATGAAATTCATAAGTTCACTGGGGCAGTAAGTTGAAGTAGTCGTATTGTGATGTCATTAAATAAATGAAGTAGGTACGCAGAGACATATTTTCTTTTAGCACAATTATCAACTCAATATCCTTCCTTTGGAACTTACTAAGGCCATCCAGAAAGTAAATTTACAACATTTTTTTAAAAATCGATGAATGCTTGTATTGCAACGAAATTCACAAAATACTAAACTTTTTTCACGTAGTTCCCGTTGAGTTCGAGACATTTCTGTATCCTGGGCACCAGCTTTTCTGTGGCAGTGTCTTTTTTTTTCTTTTCTCATTCAATTCAGTGAACATAATAATATTATGTTAATATATACCATATTATATACCATATTATGGAGTGAGAAAAGTTGAATCGGGTGGATAGGGAAGGGGGTTGATATCTACTATAAGCTGCGTAGTTTAAGTTGAATTCCGAAATAAACATCAAAAAGCATAGACGTCAGGTGTCCTTCCGACAAAGAGGACAAACGTCGAACTTCCCTCAATGGTCAACTACAAGGCGCCCTTCTGACGCACACTTTACTCTTCCACCCGAGTACCGGACCAAAATAGGTACTCGAGAGCGAGACTAGTTTCGTCTGGAGACCACATCTATCACACCAGTATGAAACTTCAACAACATCTTCTTCTCACCGAGTAGAGTCAAGGATCGCCTATACCCAGGAATCTGGTAATCTGGTTTTGGGGAGACCAGAATCCATCTTCCCTTCATTTGGTAACCCGGTTTTTAAAGATTAGAAACTAAATCCTCACCCTTGAAAATTGGTTTCAACAGACCAGAAGCCAATCAAATTTCAGCTGACAATCATTCCTCGTTTCTTCGAATAGAATTTCTGTTGTGCTTCCCTTACAACCAATTTTAGAATCGAAAGAGACCACCCAGAGCTCTTCAAAACAATTCGAACGATCCCTATGAGGACAGTCCTCATTCCTCAGACAAGTCCTCAGTGGACTTGAGAGTTGGAATTACGACGGAAATTGGATAATTATTGGTTCAAATTTCAGCTGATTTAATGCGATCATTGTTCATTTGCTTGAATGAAGTTTCTTGTTGTACTCAGTAGTCCTTCCTTAGGAACCAAAAACCAAATTTCGTAATGAAGTCATTTTTACCCAACTCTCGGATAGCACCTTCACTTCTCATATAGTGATATGAGAAGTAGGTAGGTAGGTAATATTTAGAAGTAGTTATTAGAAATTAGAAGTAGGTAATATAATATTGCTAGTAGGTAGTATTAATGGAAAAACGTTCCATGGAGTCGGATGATCTATATGGTAAAATAATAAACCATTGTGTAATATTTTCCATCGTTTTTTACTCCTTGTTATATCGATATCTTAAAGGACAAAAGCGCTATGTCCATCCATCTCCAAATTTTTTTTAAATTTTAGAAAAACTCAAATTCAACAAAACTATTGATGACCTTCTTGACGATTATAGCTTGAAAATTTGATGAAGAAATTAAAGAGTGTAATAAATCATTATTTTAGGAATTGTGCACTGGTGAAAACCTCTTCTGCGTTTTTCTGATAATTCCGTTTTTGGACATAGCGCTTTTGTGCTTTAAGGTATCGATATGATGTGCCTTCGTATTGCCTGACAATATTTTGCGACGTTTCTCGGCAGGTATTTCCTGAATTATTATTAACCCATATTTTCCTCCCTGTTTTCCCTCCTCGGTGGTTGGTATGGATGGGTCGTTTGGCGTCTGAGGGGGAAAAAAAAGAAAAATGCGATCGGTCGAGACAGGAAGGAAAACGGTTCTTGATCGCGAAGAAGGCTCATTGTGAAAGTCGAAGCAGACGAAGGGACGTCCTCGCATGGGAAATCGATTGTCCCCCAACCTCAGGATGCTCCTTCCTAGCCTCTATAGTACCACAGCATGCCAGCCCTTTTCCATCATATCGGGCGAACTTGGGTGGGGGAGTGTTGGGATCGCGTTCATTCACTTCTCGTAAACTTTAAGGTCGACGTACTCTTCGTGAGTTTTCTTTATAGATCCACCCTTTCAGCTCGATATTTCGTCTTAGTGAAGAATTTCGGCTGATTCAGCTCAAAAAAAAAAACACGAAGATGAATAAATAACATTCTTTATTGTCGTAACGATTCATGTCTTCTGTAGATGGTCAATTCAGATCGTTCATTTCATTAATCTAACTGAAAGACTTAAGAGAGAGCTTTTCAAAAAGACGCTGTGCGAGGGGTATCCGATGATTTGAAGGGAGAGAAAACTAGTGTCGTAATATCGCTTTAGTTATATGTGAATCACCCCCCTCGTAACTTATGACGTCACTCAACTCGCGCCTAGGGACGGCACGATACTCCAAAGTATCGATACTTCTTTCGATACGATATTTCTCAGGAAGTATCGATACTCGATATCTTTTCAATACCGATATTATTAGATATCGATACTTCGATAATAGGCTAAAAGTATCGATACTATCGATACTTCAAATTAACCCACAAATGATTTCGCAAACCAAATAAAAACTCCATTAATCAAGAATTATAAATATTAACATTATAAACATATTAATAAAAGTCAATAATTTAAAATGTAGTTAAGGTCAGTGGTAATTTAAAATGTCATAAAAGTCAATAATTTAAAATTCAATAAATTTTATATTTATTCCAATTCTTATTCCCAAGAATTCTCCGTTCAATAAAATGATTTTTTCATTCACTACAAATGGAAAGGATCAAGTAATGAATCAGTTACATTAAAAATTAATAAAATTTATTATCGAATCATAAAAACAAAAATTTGGCGTGAAGTGAATTTTGACTTGAATTTTAAAAAAGTAAATCAAAAAAATTGTTGTGAACCGGAAAGTAAAACAATGGTCACAAGGAACTCGAACTGTTCAAGAAACCCAGATAAATGAAAACCCATGGACCTAGGTCCATCCTAGTCTATCTAGGTCTACCTAGGTCTATCCTAGGTCCATGTGAAAACCGCAAAAAAATGCGAGGTTACAGAGTTACTGTGGAAAGCTTTTGAATATCGATGAAGGATATTAGAAGCGATATATCGTATCGATTGATACTATTCTGAGTATTATTCAGTGGCAGATATAGCATGGTATCTAAGTACTTGATATTTGGTTTTTTTTTTCACTATTCCACTTTGGCAAAAATATCGATAATATCGTCAAGAAAGTATCGATACCTCCGATATTTCAGGCAAAATTATCGATACCAATATATCAGTATGAGTTTTTCATCACAAGTATCGATACAAATATCGGTATCGATACCAAAAAAGTATCGATTTCTCCGATATATCGGTGGTATTGTGCCGTCCCTACTCGCGCCCATCTGTGCGGTTTCCCCCCTCTTTCCTAACGGTTATGACGACACTCACAATCTTATCACCTCTTTTCCAACCTTTCTTAATAGAATTTTGAGCTGAAAACTTGATTTATGCGGTTTTAAATCGTGCTGAAACCGAATTTGGAATCGAAAATGCAAAACACGCCCGAACTCATTATTGACCTGATGAATTAGTGGTACAATCATTCTGTACAAGAATTAGACAACGCAGTTTTGAGAGAATATAATTCACGCCTTCGACAGAACTTTAAGGTATTGGATTCCCATCCACCGAGTCATGTTAATAATATGATCTTCAGGTGAGTATTTTCTAGGTACATGCTATTAATTCTGCATTTGGTCCAGCTAACTCAAACAATGTACTGTACCTACCTAATTCTGTTGAAGTTGATGGACGTCCAGATTTAGCCTATATTACTCCTCTTCAGGGACTCTTTCTTTACTTTTATTAGTAAAAAAAAGAAAGGAGTGTGAAATTGAAATAATGGCGATTTTGGGGAAATATCCATCTATAACATAAATGAAGTTATATTTGTGCAGTTCTAACTTTACACAGTTACGTCCAAATCGAGGAATAGCTGTCCAGAATCGATCTGAGTTACCACACTTCAGGGAAAACAGCTGGTGACAGATCTTTTTCACAAATTGGAGGTGTTATTCTTCAACATATCCCAGAATTTCGTCCAGGTAAATTCGATATAGATTTGTTTTGAATAATGAACTGCCCAGAACAGGCCAGAATTACCCTCATTTCAGGAAAATTTGCTTAAGACTGAACTTCTCCACTGTTGGATTCATTCATCAAAGTACTTACCTGTAAGAAGATTTTCGTGAGTTAGTGCGGCTAACTCAATATAGTTATGAGCAAATAGATCAACTAAGCAGAATGGCAAAGAGCGCAGTTATTGAAAAAACTCTTTGCTATTGGATTCCCACTAACCGAGTGTTTATTCAATACTATTCAGCAGACTCAATACAGATTTGTACAATTAACTGCCCAAAATGGGTCAGTTTCCTTAATTTCCCGGGATTTCAACTTCTTTGCCTTGAATTTTTCGCCAGCCAAATTATCGTATGATCTCTGGCAGATGGTAGTATCTGGAGAGCACATCACGAAATTTCTACTATAGAAACAAAGTAGTTCAACGTGTATAAGTGTACCTAGTCAGGAAAATTCTTCGCACAACCAAACCGAAAAACTCAAAAAAAAAAAAGAAACAGTAGGTTTGAATTCACGACCTATTGGATAACGTTAATCATTCACATGTTTTGGAATTCACCGCTTGGAGCGCTGAGGTCTCGGGACGACAATAATTGTCGGGATTATAATTATTATAATCCCCTCCTCCAGCTGTTTCTATCTTTCTATCCACGTAGTAACGTGGTCAGCTTTCAGTCTTGGTGGAACATTATCAACACTAAGAACGATTTTAGGAAAAGAATCAGCAAATTTCAAAACCTTTGGTTCGAATAATTCAAAATCGCATCCTTGATCGACTGATAGATGCTGAATTCAGCCCTTTTCGTAGTTTTCTTGGAAGTTGAATGAATCTTGTGTCAATCGGTGATTCTGCAACCTTTATTTACGCAACATTGGAAACTATTAAGAGATGAGAACTTTGAAAACGGGACATGAGTGAAGAAACATCACGCTTCTCCTCAATTGATTATCGCAGTCACGTTCGACAACACAAAAACTTTTGGGAGTCGACGAACTGCGAGGAGGAACTTTGGTTGACTCAGCGGATTCTCCGCGACTCTTAAAATATAAAATTGTTCAGCTCAGTATTCATGGAGGACTGGAACTCGGAAAGAACTTTTCTCTGCAACATCTTTTTTTCCGGAGAAAATGTAAAATGTTAGCAAACTGTTTTTATGGAGGGCGTTGAACTCAAGATTAAAATTTATTTAAGGGAACCTGTCCACCCCCCCTAAAATGGCGTTTTTCGAGTGCACAAATCTCGGCAACTAGTGGTCCGATCATAATAATTTTTTTTCCCCCTTTTGTACCGCCAAAAGGTCTTTAATTTGCTGGAGGGAATTTTTCCAAAAATGTTCGGTTGTTTTACTACAATTTATTGAAGATCAGCAATTTGAACTTCACCTTTCTTTTTACTCCCACTCACGAATGTAATATTTCCAAAAACTGTTCCAGCAAAATGCTCGTCCGTATTTCCTGAATAGAAGAAAAAAAAATTTTAAATCGGTCCAGTAGTTTTCCGTAAAAGTGCATAAACGTGTTCGAAAACGCTGAAAAACGTCATTGTACAGGAGAGCGCGCGGAAGTCAGGTGATGTAACCGCCTGGTCTGAGTTCTGTGACAAGTGAAAACCACGCATTCTTTTGACTCATGATCGTAATTTCTACAGCTGTTATCTTGCTTTATTGTCGTTTTCCTTCTTCTTTTGTTTCATGGCTGCGGCCAGGACAGCGAAACTCAAAGTAGAAGAAGAAGAAGGAGGTTTATTTTTATTCTTGTATTTACCTTTCTGTGGATTTTGTAGTGTTTTGATGTCGAGTTCTGCGATCGTATTTACCTAGTTTTGTTTTTCGAATCTCCTTCTCCGTGTTTGTGATCAGCTTTCTCCGGGAATATGGGAAGAGTAAAACGAGTTTTCAAAAAGATCAATCCGATTGAAAATTTGAAGAAACGAAGTGGTGCGATCAGTCTAGAGAACTCACAGCCAGTGGTGCTGCCTGTGATTTCTGAGCCATTACTGCCTTTGATTTCCGAGCCTTTACTGCCTGTAATTGTCACGCCAAGTTCTTCAAACCAAGTTCAAGCAGAAGTTCAGCATAGTTCAGGCAAAAAACTCGGCCAACTTGAACAATATGAATCAGTCGAAAGCACGAGAAAATATGACATAGTCGACGAATTTGAAGCAGCCGAAGAAGAGCCAGCCTACGATGCGGGAGCATTTTAACATTCAAAACGTACTTATGTGCAGTTCTAGCCGTCCGATTTTCAATTTGTTTTTTTTAATCTGTTCCTTAGAGTTACAAGAATCATTTAAAACAATAAAAAAAATTTGACCAGAAATTTTTTGAAAATGCATTTTGAATTTCGAGGGGGGTGGACAGGTTCCCTTAAAATAACTCCCGGATGAGGAGGTTTAGTGAGTACTAATCAATAAGGTTTATTTACGAAAGAATCGGAATAACAGGTTATTACGGAGGTCTTTCAAGTTGTGGAACTATTATTATGGAAGACGCTCGTACCTAGTTTATTTTAACAAAACAAAGTTCTCCATTCAACATTCGAACATCGCCAGGCAGATTCAAATTTATCACGCCAACCAAATAGCAATGAGTTTTTTTAGTTAAAAGAAGAAGACTGATAACAAGCGTAGATGATAATTACACAGTACTTGGCTTCATGGTTATTTTTCAAATCCGTTAACGTAGGTGTGATGTTTCCCTCAAAATTCATCTTTAAGGGGGTCTCGGTCGCCGTTCGTTCCTCGTTTCGGGTCAGTATTTCACAAAATTGAAGACGCAAAAACTTGTACGTAAATTTGAAATTTCAAAGGATTTTAGAAATTCATTAATGCACGGCGCTAGGGAATCAAAAAACTGAAATATTGCCGCTGGAATCATCAAAATCGAACAATAATGGGGTATTTCGGTGGGTCGGAAATTCAGGTTTTTGACCTCAAATTTGGATTCAGCACCCTTGAAAACTTATATACTCCAACTTTTAGCCCAATGATACTAAGTATAACATGTGGTAGAAAAATTAATTAAAGAGATCACACGTTTGAAAAAGGCGGGCCGCTATAAGTGCACACACACTAGGAAATGACTACGCCGCGCGCCTGTGTGAGTAGTGTTTTGTAGTATCCAAGAGGTCGTCGTTTGAGGCCCAGCATGGCACATCTGACATTTTGGCGAAATCGAGTTAAGAACGGTTTCTTATTCAAAATTTCACGCCCGAGCGATTGGCGCAAACAGTTTTTCGATCTTGCCGCTCGTAGCGCTAGTATTTGCGATTCAGTCAGCACAGCATATCTAAAACCACCCAACAGCAAGGCACATCTGCACAGAAAACATGGAAAAATCGTATATGCCAGGAAGCGAGGTAAGTTTATTGAGTTTATTGCAATAATTTGAAGTATCTAGCGGTTTTTTTCCTTTTAATAATGCCTAATAAAGATTAAATCTTGATTTATAACATAAAGAGAATCATAAATCATTGGCATTAGTTAAGAAAATAAGATAAATAAGTTTGAACTGCAAATGTGCTATGCTGCTAGGGTGAAGCTATGTTAGATGTGCATTGCTGTATTGTGTTTTATTTCGAACAAAACTCATTTTCGTGAACAAAATCGGTGCCTTTGCAGGAAGAAAGAAGAAACGAAGTTCTCGCAGAGTTCCTGTGAGGCAGAACTTAGGCCTACCAAAGTACCCAAAACTAATTGTTAATGTTTTCTCATTGAAGAAAATCGGCGTAATCATTTTCCAAAACTAAGAAGTAATAAGTAAGACGTGACATGATTTTATTCCTTTTATTCAACTGAAAAGCCTATTCTGATGGTAGATTTTTATAATTATCTATTAAGTAATTGAAATACTAGTCATTGTCTCATTACTGTGAAAATCTTCTAAATTCATGTTCATTGACTGGAATATCCACAAATATGTAAGTCTTTTTGGGTTCTGAAATTTTACTGAAGTTTTAAAAAATATAGTTGAAGTTAATAATATTCAACTGGTTAACCTTAGTTGGGCCATGGTATCACTAGCGTCATCGAAAACATCTCAGGAACTCCACAGATATCTCTAAATGTGACCAGAGTAACCAAAATTAAATTACAACTTTAAATTTAATGGACACCAGAATTTTTTGTCTCAAAATAGAGTTATGAAATCAATTTCCAAGGAAATCGATAAAAAATTTTCAAAATTTTTATCATAACATCAATTTTTGATTTCCAATAACTAACAGAAAATGTTTCGAAAAATTCAGCTCTGTCCATTAATTTTTAAATTGCAATTAATATCTAGTTAATCTGGTGACACCTTGGGAAAGCTGTGGGATTCCCAAGATGTTTTCAGTGACACTAGTGACACCATGGTCCAATAAGGAGTAATGATATTTAACTTCAACTATTTTTTTTAATTTCAGCTGAATTTTAAAACCCGAAACGACTTATATATTTGTAGACATTCCAGTCAATGAACATAAATTGACAAGATTTTCACAGTAATGAGACAATGACTAGTATTTCATTTAGTAAATGATTATCAAAACCCACCATCAGAATAGGCTTTTCAGTTGAATAATAGGAATAAAATCACTTCACATCTGACTTATATTAACACATGTTCGCTTTCCAGTAGAGAAATATGATTTGACAAGAAGGTCAGAGGAATATAACAATAAATTCAGTTCACTTTGGTAACTCCTCATCTCAATTTTGTAAAAAGTAGAAACCCCACAATAAACAATTCATGTTTTATCATTCTGTACTTCGTTCCATGAAATACGTGCATGGCTAAACAATATATTTGTTATTGTGAAGCGTCCAATCTGTATAATTCATAGGAAATAAGAAAGGCACATCACATGAGTGCCATAAGAAAATATACACTCCTAGTAACGCAGGTAAACTGTGAAGAAATTCAAGTCAAGCTTTATGAAACCGATTTTATACAGATCTCTGTGATCTTTAATAATGTTTCTGTGTTAGCTAAAAAGTTTTTTCTTCACTAGAACTAGGAAAATAGCTACCTACCCTAATACTAACGCTGTTAGTAGCAGTTGTGAAATTCAAGTCATTCAAGTCATTGAATTCAACAAAGTCAATTGAACATTCAAGTCAATGTAAAACTTGAACTGTTGAGTTCAATTGTTTCTTCGTTTAAATGAAACGTAAATATAAATTGGTACTGTTTCGAGTTTATGAACATCTGGTACCTACCTTCCCTGTCTACTTGTCGGGCTGACAAAAAAAGGAATTGCAAACCAGTTTAAAACACTATTCTTGACTTTATGAAGGGAAACCAAATAGATAATTCATTTGAGAACTTAATTTTAGTACAGCAGCATAGGACAACTGCATGTTACCCCACTGCGATATAGCAAAAATGTTCGACAGCACAGCACATCTAGGGGACGAAATCAGGGCAGCATAGCACATCTACGCTAATTTCGAAGGTAGTTCGTTGGCAACCAAATTTATTGTAAAATCATTTCGAACGACCCCAATTAGACTAGTTTGAACACAGAAAATAAAGAAAACACGATTACTTTACTCGCAAAACAGTTTTTTGGCTCTCCTGAAAAGTTGGCAAAAGTTAGATGTGCCATGCTGGGCCTCAAACGACGAGGTCCTCCAAGGGTTTCTGTGCATGGGTACTTTTTTCAAAGACAGTTGGCTAATCACACCATTCAAATCTTCAACTTTCCTTAGCTTCTCTGATTTTTTAAAAACATTTTCTCGACAAACAGACCCGAATACCGTTATTCCTGAGCCATACTCTTTTGAAAAAAAAAAAAAAAAAAAAAATTGACTGAAATACCCCATTGCCAGAATTATAGAAAAAACCGTTTATTCAGTATTTTCTCCAATTTTTCTTTGACAATTATTGTTCGATTTTGATGATTCCGGCGGCAATATTCCAGTTTTCGAATTCCCTAGGGCCGTTCACTAATGAATTTCTAAAATTCTTTAAAATTTCAAATTTAAGTACAACTTTTTTAATTTTTGCCCCTTCAATATCGCGAAATACTAGGAACGAACGGTTAACGACTGAGGACCCCCTTAACTGGAACGTATGAGGTTTTCTGCTGGCATACTGAACTATCAAGTCCTCCTGAAATGGTGGATATTGAGAAAAATGCATTTGGAAAGAACTTTTCCTCCCTTCTTCATGAACTGAGTTGTCCACAAAACCAACTTGCCAAACGAATACAAAGGTTTTCTAGTGATGAAGCAAAAATAGTGTTAATCTTGTGTTTATCAATGCGTTGTTGGCAACGAAAATCTGCCTAGCCTACTAGAATTTATCTGTTTACCCCAGTTAACAAAGATAGAGTGGATGTGAAGAAGTGCACAGTCTATCCTCCTGCGTGGCTTCATGATTATTTTTCTAACCCATTATTACAACGAGACAATCGTTTTCCGAACAATTCACATGAATTGGAATGAAAGTGTAATAGCCTGCTGGGATGAAGAATTTTCCAGTCGTCCTAATTTTCAAGTGATTTTAAATAAGTAGTCAGTTTCTCAGTTGCAACATTGCCTATTTAATTCTTGCTTAATGTATTTTATTCTAATCTGAATAAGTTTGTATTTACTTTAAATGCTTTTTACATTACGTAATACCTACGACGTCTATTTGCCATCTTTGCGTGCGAGCTATTGTGAAAAAACATTGTTTTAACACAATAAATCGTCTATCTTTCGTCCTAATATCGTGGAAATTAAGAAAAATGCGTAGAAACTTCATAATTTTAACTTCATTTTAAGAAAAAATATATTTTCCTCTGGGGGTCTGGTACGGCTGCGATCGCTATGGCGTGCGTTTTAGGGGCGAGACACGAACCGGCTACTGCGGGAGATCGTGAGTTCAAATCGCGCTCATGGGGCGTATTTTCGAACGTCCGGGGCTCGCCGCCTTCCTATGAAATAAGAAGCCATGAGCGAAATCGTCAGAACAAATTCTGATCTTCCTTTCGGAAGACAGCTGATGACGTCCGCGAAATAGTTGTTTACTTTACTTTTACTTTTTTCATATTTTCCTCTCTCATTTGTGAACTCAGGTTATCCGCAGTTAAAGATAACCGATAATCCCGAAACCATCGATATCTCTGTAACCTTTAGCGTTTATGGAGTGGCCTACATTCTAAGTTCGGATTCTCAATTAATGGGTATTCGTTGTTTACCCTCCACACTTGAAATATAAATACACCAGCTCCAATTCTTCTCCTCGGCAGGAACTGGTAGTTCCGGTGTTTACGTACTTCAAACTACATGAACAGAAAATTATCATCGCGATGAAGGAAATGGAAACACTCTGAAAGATACCAAAACGAATTTAGCTCATATCAAGAATGAAGACTCGATACATTTTCCCCGATTTGTACCAGGAATCCTTTACGGGGAATATTTCTGTAAAATTTGACTATCCCGAAGGAATATTTCCTATAACTGTGCCCATCAATGCTCACAGGATTCCCATTGGGTGGGTTTTAGAGGGGGTTTAAGATAATTACAACATCTTACTGAGAGTTGCTGTGTTTCTTTCGGTAATTAATTAAACATGACTCGGAATAACAAACATATATTATTACAAGTATAATTTTTCAACAAAACAAAGCTTTTCGTTTATTATCGATTTTGGTTTATTATTTTCAATAATAAGCCTTTGGAATCGAGCAAGAGAAAAATCATTTCCAGACCAAGAATCAATTTCGTGATGTTAAGTTATCATTAAAAGTCTATTAGAAAGAACTAAACGCTTCACACTCGATTCGAAATCATAAACTCAATTTTAAATGCTTGCATACGAGTCTGCAACACATTGGGACATTTTCATGTCAACTTCACAAGGTAGTGAAGTAAGGTTGTTGTTACCCAAGCATCAAAGTTTTCGTGACGATTTTTCAGTTCATGTGCCAAAGCAAAATGTAAGGTTGTTGATTGTTCTCTACGCAACACAGTGAGTCTATTTTATTTATTGGTCGCGTGAGCAAGATTTGCTTAGTTTCCGTGACGATTTTTCAGTTCATGTGCCAAAGCCGAGACATGAAAATGTCAAAAATTGTCTACGTAAAAAAATGTTATACGTTTCAAGGTACGTAGAATCCAAAAATCGAATAAAAAATTATTTTCCGTCCGTCCGCCGTACGTGGCACTTTTCTTAGCAACACTGAACCGATTTGGTTCAAATTTGGTATATGGGCTCCATTTGGGGTCTAATTGTGCCGCGAAGCTTTTGGTTGATGTCATTCACTTCTAAGGGGTAAAAATTGATGGTTGAAATTTTCAAGAGTGCCCTAGCTCGAAAACTCTCGAAATAAATATCGTTTTTTAACTAATTTTAAATAGTATTGAATTTTTAAAAATTTTTGAGACCACCCGGAGCTCTATAGGACAAATCGGGGGGCATCTCAAAAACTGATGGAAGAAATTCAATAGGCCCAAATAAGCCCGTAACTGAGTCACATCTGAAGGAACTGGCATTTCCTTAATTGCCTTGACCTTCGAAGGAGCGGGGGCCCGGCCAGATGCCGAAATTATAAACCCCAGAAATTCGACAGATTCCAAGAAAAACTCGGATTTCTCCATATTGATTTTTACGTTAGCTTTGTCCAAGAGAGTCAACACTTCATGTAAACGTGTTGAGCATTCCGTGCGATTGCGCCCCCCAATTAATATATCATCCAGGAAGGAGGCATTCCCTGGGGAATAACCTATCAATTGATCAATGAATCGCTGGAAATCAGTTTGTAGCAGTATAGTCAAAATGGTGTGTTAACAGTTAGAACTTCTTGACAAGAGGGATGAACAAGCTACTGTAGATAAGCATTGGCCAAATCAAGACGAAAAGAAAAAAAAACTACAATTTAGAAACGAATGGTACAGTTCATCAGGGCGTGGCAAAGGATAAACATCCATAACCAATCGAGGGTTCACCGACTTATTCAAATCAACACACAGCCGGATGGAATCAGACTTTTTGGGCACCACCACCAAAGGAGAAGCCCATTCAGAGGAAGAAACAGGAGGAGTAGGTAACATCCAATTTATGAAGTTACTCCAATTCAAGGCGAACTGAATCCCTCAAAGCAAAATGAATTGCATATGGTTTTTGAAAAATTGGTTTGCTACCCAATTTCAAGTGAATGTGAACTTGGTAGCCAAAAATTGGTTTGTCATTATCAAGAAGACTGAAGGCACGTGGGTATGAGGAACTGAGCTGCTGACGATTACTGGCTATAGCTGCTGCTGTGTGAGAGAGAGGATCCAAGAAAGTCGAGGACCAATCACGCACCAATTTTGCTAAAATGTCCCTTCCCAAAATGGCTAAAGTATTTTTCCTGAATTCCTCACAAAAATCGTGAAGAACATCGTTGGTCCCAATTTTTTACGCTGAATTTTGGTGAAATGAAGGGGGGTGTAACCTTTTCGTGAAACACCCTGTATACTACACCTACCAATAAAACCCAGAATGGGATGTGGTTGGTTTGGTCGGAAAAAATGGAGACAGGATTATATAGAAACCTATAAAAAACATATTTTTGAGGACTTGTGAGGGTGAGGTCACGAGTAAGGTATCGCTTTCAACTAGAAGAATGATGAATTTAGGATTGCAACCAACTGAAGGTTGAATGTGAATTCCTCAGAATGGAACCAACTGAGTTGGTTCACTCAAGATTTGGTTACAGCGTTTTCCAAAATCTCAGAAAGAAACCAACCACATATAATTTTAATTATAGGCGTTCTACTACAGATATTGCATTCTCTCAAAGTAGGAAATGACGCCGAATTAATTTAAATTTGAGAGGAAAAGAAGGAAATTCCAATAAGATAAAAAACTAGGTTTTTGTAGTTGGTTCCTTTCTGTGACGTCCACTTGAACATGAACGAAAGTGGTGGCGAACTTCTCACAGTCAAGAGGTTTGTTCCTACAGCGACGGCAGTTGGGAGGAAACCAACTGGCTCATGCGCAGTAGCCTAATAGTCCAGTCAAATTAGCAGTTAGGGTTTGCATTAATTCCGGACAAAGCGAAACTTTTATGGGTGACTTGTGGGTGCCTGTGGAACATGTTTTTAGTATATTCTACTAGATTCTCCTTGTGCTAACTTTTTGGTGCCCGAAAAACCGCGATTTTTCGGCACTTGTTTCAGTTTTTTGCCTATAACTCGTACACGATGCATCCTACGGAAAATTTTACTCTTTCCTTTATTAAACAGGATGAATTTCTGCGTCGAATGACCACCTGAAACGTTAAGATCGGTTCAGCCGTTTGGCCGAAATCGATCGTTGAAGTTTGGCGATTTTTCCCAAATTGGTTGAAAAATGGGTTACGCTCAAGTTTCAAGGCCTGTACATCAAAAACGGCGTATCCAACCAAAAAATGTCACATAATCAAAGTTGTAGAGAATCAAATTTTGTGTAAGAAAAGCATCCCCCCTTCCTCCCCCCTCCCACCCGCCCCTCCCAAATGATAGAATAACGAAACAACTTCTGAGTAAACGAAATTATGAGTATTGAAAACGGTGTTGCAATCAAAAAATGTCATATAATCAAAGTGAAACGTCTGTTGTTCAACTTACTAAGGCACTGAGGTACTTGTAATACTAGAAAAGGCGAAAGAAAAAACATTCTCCTGGTCCTAACTTTTTGGTGCCCGAAAAACCGCGATTTTTCGGCACTTGATTCAGTTTTTCGCCTATAACTCGTACACGATGCATCCTACGGAAAATGTTACTCAATCCTTTATTAAACAGGATGAATTTCTGCGTCGAATGACCACCTGAAACGTTAAGATCGGTTCAGCCGTTTGGCCGAAATCGATCGTTGAATTTTGCCGCTTTTTCCCAAATTAGTTGAAAAATGGGTTACGCTCAAGTTTCAAGGCCTGTACATCAAAAACGGCGTATCCAACCAAAAAATGTCACATAATCAAAGTTGTAGAGAATCAAATTTTGTGTAAGAAAAGCATCCCCTCTTCCTCCCCCCCCTCCCACCCGCCCCTACCAAATGATAGAATAACGAAACAACTTCTGAGTAAACGAAATTATGAGCATTGAAAACGGTGTTGCAATCAAAAAATGTCATATAATCAAAGTGAAACGTCTGTTGTTCGACCTAAGGCACTGAAGTACTTATAATAATAGAAAAGGCAAAAGAAAAAACATCTCCTAGATTCTCCTTTTGCTCACTTTTTGGTGCCCGAAAAACCACGATTTTTCGGCACTTGTTCCAGTTTTTCGCCTATAACTCGTACACGATGCATCCTACGGAAAATTTTACTCAATCCTTTATTAAACAGGATGAATTTCTGCGTCGACTAACCACCTTCATTTTTTAGATCGGTTCAGCCGTTTGGCCGAAATCGATCGTTGAAGTTTTGGCGATCAACCAATTTGGGAAACATCGCCAAACTTCAACGATCGATTTCGGCCAAACGGCTGAACCGATCTAAAAAATGAAGGTGGTCAGTCGACGCAGAAATTCATCCTGTTTAATAAAGGATTGAGTAAAATTTTCCGTAGGATGCATCGTGTACGAGTTATAGGCGAAAAACTGGAACAAGTGCCGAAAAATCGTGGTTTTTCGGGCACCAAAAAGTGAGCAAAAGGAGAATCTAGGAGATGTTTTTTCTTTTGCCTTTTCTATTATTATAAGTACTTCAGTGCCTTAGGTCGAACAACAGACGTTTCACTTTGATTATATGACATTTTTTGATTGCAACACCGTTTTCAATACTCATAATTTCGTTTACTCAGAAGTTGTTTCGTTATTCTATCATTTGGTAGGGGCGGGTGGGAGGGGGGGGGAGGAAGAGGGGATGCTTTTCTTACACAAAATTTGATTCTCTACAACTTTGATTATGTGACATTTTTTGGTTGGATACGCCGTTTTTGATGTACAGGCCTTGAAACTTGAGCGTAACCCATTTTTCAACCAATTTGGGAAAAAGCGGCAAAATTCAACGATCGATTTCGGCCAAACGGCTGAACCGATCTTAACGTTTCAGGTGGTCATTCGACGCAGAAATTCATCCTGTTTAATAAAGGATTGAGTAACATTTTCCGTAGGATGCATCGTGTACGAGTTATAGGCGAAAAACTGAATCAAGTGCCGAAAAATCGCGGTTTTTTGGGCACCAAAAAGTTAGGACCAGGAGAATGTTTTTTCTTTCGCCTTTTCTAGTATTACAAGTACCTCAGTGCCTTAGTAAGTTGAACAACAGACGTTTCACTTTGATTATATGACATTTTTTGATTGCAACACCGTTTTCAATACTCATAATTTCGTTTACTCAGAAGTTGTTTCGTTATTCTATCATTTGGGAGGGGCGGGTGGGAGGGGGGAGGAAGGGGGGATGCTTTTCTTACACAAAATTTGATTCTCTACAACTTTGATTATGTGACATTTTTTGGTTGGATACGCCGTTTTTGATGTACAGGCCTTGAAACTTGAGCGTAACCCATTTTTCAACCAATTTGGGAAAAATCGCCAAACTTCAACGATCGATTTCGGCCAAACGGCTGAACCGATCTTAACGTTTCAGGTGGTCATTCGACGCAGAAATTCATCCTGTTTAATAAAGGAAAGAGTAAAATGTTCCGTAGGATGCATCGTGTACGAGTTATAGGCAAAAAACTGAAACAAGTGCCGAAAAATCGCGGTTTTTCGGGCACCAAAAAGTTAGCACAAGGAGAATCTAGTAGAATATACTAAAAACATGTTCCACAGGCACCCACAAGTCACCCATAAAAGTTTCGCTTTGTCCGGAATTAATGCAAACCCCCCCCCCCCTTTTTTGGCTAATTTGACTGGACTATAACTGTTGTTCCTGTCAAAGCTGTTCCAACAGAACAATCCGTTCAACTGCAGTTGGAATGCATTCGGAAAGAAGTTGACGGCTCGAAGGGGTCCCGTCGAAAAGGAAACCTTCCCTCTTTCATAACCTGCTCATTCTAAAAATAATAAAATAAAAACCTTTTTCACAAAAAATGGACCGACCTCAAAAATTATGTCCGTGAACACCAAAAATGGAAAAATAATAGTCTCAGTGAAAACGTACTTGATGTAGTAGGTTGTTGGACATAAATATCTAGTCAACAGATGGTATGTTGGAATAGATACTCATCTGTAGATTCTATCATCTAGATGCTATCTAGATAGATAGGTAGGTAGGTACGCATTGAAGTCGCCGCCGTGCCCATCTGCGGACACAAACTAACCACCTTCCTTACTCGACGATCTGGTTACCATTACAACAGTGAATACCATTGAGTTACAATGTGCTCCCCAAACTATCAGGTACCTAGTACGTCTCTGCTGCCATATGAGTATGATAGTAAGTGTGAACCTCCCTAGGAATGGTTGTGAAGAGTATTTGAGACTTTATTATTATAGGAGACAGTTTATTATATTGGTGGACATATTTTAATGTAGCTACGTACCGTCGGAAGCGTTGTTACCTAATTAACATTTAACACCTCCCACAATTTTACAAATATTTACGTTCATACTCGGTGTGGAAGCATGTTTGTAGTATGGGAGGTATGTATATTTACGAAAAAAAATGATATGTTGGTGAGTAGAAGATTTTGAAGACGTTTGTGTCTACAGATGGGCACGGCGGCGACTTCAATGCGTACCTACCTACCTATCTATCTAGATAGCATCTAGATGATAGAATCTACAGATGAGTATCTATTCCAACATACCATCTGTTGACTAGATATTTATGTCCAACAACCTACTACATCAAGTACGTTTTCACTGAGACTATTATTTTTCCCTTTTTGGTGTTCACGGACATAATTTTTGAGGTCGGTCCATTTTTTTGTAAAAAAGGTTTTTATTTTATTATTTTTCCATTTTATATTATTTTTTATTTTTCACTTTTTAGTGGTCTTCAATTTAAATCTGAAATTAATTTACCGGCAGTTTATCGATCTGTTAATGTGGATCTGTTTCCATACTGTGAATCATTTCAGTAAGGTGAACCAGACGCCGTAGGGTGGACCACATTCTGTAATCTGGATCAGTTTCCATATGTATAGATGACTTTCCGTTTTTGGATCAGTTTCAGGAGGTATTTGGTTCACTTTGCTACTTAGCAATCTACTCTCATATCCCCTAACTGTTCGACGTCCCTCATATTTGATAGGTACTTGGTAGTTCTGACAACACAATTCAACAACTCAACCATGACATGATTGACGGGGACTTATCACCTAACTGTACTGTATACCTCATATTTGGTACGGCACAATTCAGTTCTGACGATCACCTGTACCATTACCTACCCAACTATTTATGAATGACGAGGAAGCTATGTGCTACACCCACTTGGTAGAATACCCTCTCATCACCTAGTTGTCCTAAAATCCCTCATATTTGGTAAGGCACTATTCAGTTCCGACAATCTCCTATACCATTACCTACCCAACTATATTATGGATGACGAGGAAGCTATGTGCTACACCCACTTGGTAGAATACCCTGTCATCACCTAGTTGTCCTATAATCCCTCATATTTGGTGCGGCACAATGCAGTTACGACGATCTTCTATACCGTTACCTACCGAACCATGTTAAGGATGACGAGGGAGCTATGTGCTATACCCACTTGGTAGAATACCTAACTAACAGTACTATAATTATCCCTCATACGTATATGGTAGGAAAACTCACATATTCGAGCATTGATAAACACGTTTGATACGGCTCATGCAGGTTCTGAGCGAATAGCCCACTATAATTTCCCCCTTTCTCATCCCCCGCAGTACCTTTTAGTTATCGGAACCCCCCTCATATAGCATACCATTTTGAAGCTTACAATCAGACCTTCAATTTGACTATACACAAATAGTCCGTCATCAGCACAGTCGGAAGTCACAGGGGAAGAAGAGTGAATGCGGACCGATATTCCCGAAAACGGGAACCACGTTTTTCAACTTCTTTCACAAATTTTCGATACTTCTAACAAAGCGAAATGAAATCTGTTTGAAATGGGACCACCACGGATACTGGTAGAACAAATTTCAAAAAGAACCAGACAGATTGGTGCCAGAATAAAGAAATGCAAGGTGATCAGACATACAAAAAAAAAAAAAAAAACTCGGCGCTGTGCGCCTCGGCGGGGGGCTCCGCCCCCCTGCACCCCCCGGTTTATTTCTTTTTCCATACTCTGTATGAAATCATAGGAACACAGAATGTGTTTTTGCGATGCTAGTCATCCGTTAAATAAAAAACAGCAATAATAAATGTGGAGTCTTTGGCAATAATAAAATAAATAATTGTTAGACATTTAATTTGGTCTAAAACCCTATAAATGTGCGCATCCACAAAGCAGGATATCCCACGCACCTTAGGAGTAAAGCTCATACAAAACAAACCACCATTCCTTCAAAAGAAAATAAAGAAAATGTAAGTGGGGGAGTAGATATTAAATGTAGGCCAAAAATGTTATGTAGCGTTTGTAACTCATTGGTTGATAAGTCTAACCTTCCACGACATCAGAAAACCTTGAAACATTTAAATAATGAACACGTAAATTAATTGTTTTCTTTCAACGTTTGATTAACGATTCGTTGGCCTTGGAGCACAATCAGCTGATCAGTGACCACTCAGGCGCCTTCAGCATTCTCCCAATGGAGAATGGCGGGTCAATACCCGCCCTCTAAAATTTCAGGTTCCTGCGTTCAACAGGAGAGGAAATGGCCTTGGAGCTCACTCAGCTGATCAGTGACCACTCAGGCGCCTTCAGCATTCTCCATTGACCCGCCCTCTCAAATTTCAGGTTCCTGCGTTCAACAGGAGAGGAAATGGCCTTGGAGCTCACTCAGCTGATCAGTGATCACTCAGGCGCCTTCAGCATTCTCCATTGACCCTGCCTCTCAAATTTCAGCTTCCTGCGTTCAACAGGAGAGAAAATGGCCTTGGAGCTCAGTTAGCTAATCAGTGACCACTCAGGCGCCTTCAGCATTCTCCATTGACCCGCCCTCTCAAATTTCAGGTTCCTGCGTTCAACAGGAGAGAAAATGGCCTTGGAGCTCACTCAGCTGAACAGTGATCACTCAGGCGCCTTCAGCATTCTCCATTGACCCTGCCTCGCAAATTTCAGCTTCCTGCGTTCAACAGGAGAGAAAATGGCCTTGGAGCTCACTCAGCTGATCAGTGACCACTCAGGCGCCTTCAGCATTCTCCATTGACCCGCCCTCTCAAATTTCAGGTTCCTGCGTTCAACAGGAGAGAAAATGGCCTTGGAGCTCACTCAGCTGAACAGTGATCACTCAGGCGCCTTCAGCATTCTCCATTGACCCTGCCTCTCAAATTTCAGCTTCCTGCGTTCAACAGGAGAGAAAATGGCCTTGGAGCTCACTCAGCTGATCAGTGACCACTCAGGCGCCTTCAGCATTCTCCATTGACCCGCCCTCTAAAATTTCAGGTTCCTGCGTTCAACAGGAGAGGAAATGGCCTTGGAGCTCACTCAGCTGATCAGTGACCACTCAGGCGCCTTCAGCATTCTCCATTGACCCGCCCTCTCAAATTTCAGGTTCCTGCGTTCAACAGGAGAGAAAATGGCCTTGGAGCTCACTCAGCTGAACAGTGATCACTCAGGCGCCTTCAGCATTCTCCATTGACTTGGTTGCACGTGACCACATTGACCCAGCATTCCATGGCTTGGTTGCACGTGAATATCATTATAAAATTCGCGTAACGGTTTTTTCTGTCGCTTTTTCGTGACGATTTTTCTTCGGTAGGTCATCGCAAAAACACATTCTGTGTTAAAAAAAAAAAAAAAAAATCGTCGTCCCACGACAACCCGAATTGAGTACCGTGAACTGGGGTGATACTGATATGCTGGGGTGATACTGATCAACACGCCTTTTTTCATATGCATGCGATTGCAGAACTCCACACAGTCATAAATTGGAAAGTTAGGTCGTGTTATGTGTTCGTAACAATGTCTCCTCTGGGGAGATATCGTTCCTAGAGATGGGTCGCTCATTAAAGATCCGGCTCTTTGAGCCGGGTCTTTCAGAAGAGCGAGTGAACCACGGGTCAGTAAAAAAGAACCGCGGCTCTTCGGATCTTTTGAGCTCAGTGCTGGTAGTGTTCGGTGAAGATCGGTTCTTCAAAAGAGCGAGTGAACTGCGGATCAGTAAAAATGACAAATGAATCGCGGTTCTTCGATCTTTGGATCTCTTGAGATCCAGTAAAATAAATGAACGGCGGCTCTTCGATCTTCGGTCCTTTTGAGAACGGCGGCTCTTCGTTCTTCGGTTGTTTTGAGATCGGCAGTGTTCGGGAAAATTAGGACCTCCTTTTCGTCAGCTCACGGTTGCCAACCCGTACGATTATTCCGAGGGAAAATACGATATAAGTCGATCAAACAATACAATTTTGCGGAATTGTATCGTACCACCACATGCATTATTGTATTTTCGGTCGTAAACTTTACCGTATTTTTCCAGTGTTTTCTGTGACCCACTTTCTGATTCTTTCCGTTGATTTTTCTCCCTGTTTGATTTTTACATCATGATTTTTTGTGAGGAGCTTTCTGATACAAGTTCAAAAGGCAAGCAAAAGCACAGCCTTATCTTACCAATATTATCAATATTGAAGCTTACGTACTTATTGGTTCGTTTATTCTCTTTCACCTTGGTTACCTTAATTTTCTTTGTTGAATAACACGATATAACATCAAATTGTTATATTATAAAAATGTTATACCTACTAAGAAATTTTTTTTAAAATTGTGGTTTGTCATTAGAGGCATAAAAAAATGCAGATTTCATATAAATAAATATTTTACCAAAAAACTGTAATTTCAAGTCTTACTTATTCATTGCTTTAATCGTGTTCATTTATTAATTTTCGTTGATTTTTGAAGTATTTTTTTAGCATCTTTATTGAACAACAGCGCTTTTTGGGTTATTATTTTCAATAATGAACCATTGGAATCGAGCAACAGAGAAATTATTCCCTCTCGCCCTCAAAATTTCATGGCTTAGGATTCAAGGTAGTGTAGAATCCAATAATCGAATAAACATTTCCGGGCAGAACTAAAATAAACCGTTGTGTAACAATTTGTAGCGTTTTTCATCGTATTTTCATCTCTACAATAAATACGAGCTCAAAAGAGCCAAAAAGAGCCACTGATCCGTCGAAAAGATCCGGATCTTTTGAATGAGCGGAGCGCTCAGAGCCGTTCTTCTTGGTGAACCGTTTTGCCCATCTCTAATCGTTCCCGCCCGATAGTCTAGGTTAACATGGTAGCTGATAAGGAAATAAACAAATCTCAAAATCGGGCCCAGCTGACATTGTGATTGTAACTTCTGTTGTGCCGGTGTCGGGTGTTGTGTGGTGAAGTTCTAGCGAAAAGATTTTGTTTCTACTAGAGGTAAGCATGAAATATCTGCAATTAGTTTGTTCTTTCCGTGTTACTACAGTTGGTTATCTGTTAAAAACAAAAACAACTCATTTTCAGGGGGTGATAGTGATCACGGCCGAAAAGCCCCGAAACTATCAAAACGTGATTGGTCCATCATTATTTTTGGCAACAAGTGCTTTAAAATAAGTTGTTTCTTGTCAGTTACCAAACATGTGCCACAAATTGTCTTATTATAATAAAAAATACTGAAGAGGATATTACGAGTCTTGAATTTTGGCTTGATTCTGATTTTTATAAGTAAAGAGTTGGTTTTCTTTGTTTTTCAACAAAAATTGTTCTGAAATGAGTTGCTAGTGGTTTTTTTTTACCTCAGGGTACTAAAAAACAATTTTTAATAGTTTAAGTTCGATTTTTAATTGTTTTTAATACGTTTAAGTTCGATTTTAAATTAGTGATCACTATCACCCCCTATGTGGGGGGTGATACTGATCAATTTATTTTTTTTTTAAATGAGCTTAATTGAACAAAATTTCAAAGTTTTATATAGGATACTGTTCGTAAGATGTGGGAGAATATAAACTATTTTTTCAGATTTTTTTTGAATTATTACAATGGTAGTTTTCAAGGAAAAACTGTAGAAATTGATCACTATCACCCCAGTCTACGGTACCTCCTCTTTCGCGCGCCTTCGGCGCGTTGAAGTCGGTCAAAAATTGAATTCGTGGAGTTCAAAAAAATTTTTTTAACACCCCCTCAAAATTCGATGGTTTACGTTTCAAGGTACGTAGAATCCAAAAATCTAATAACAATTTGGCCGTCCGTCCGCCTTACGCGGCACTTTCCCCACTTAGCATTGACCGATTTTGATGAAATTTGGTATGTAGGCTCCATTTGGGGTCTAGTTGTGCCCCGAAGCTTTTGGTTGATGTTGGTCACTTCTAAGGGTTACAAAATGAATTTTGAAATTTTGAAAACGCCCTTACTCAAAAAATTTTGATATAAAGGTATCTTTTTTTCGTCAATTTGAGATTCTATAGAATATTTAGAATTTTTTGAGACCACGCAGAGCTCTGTAGGACAAACCGTTCGCTCCCTACGATAATTTAAGGGTTGGACGTACGATAAATCAGAAACACGAGTGTGAATCGCAAAAGAGGCTAATCTCCGTTCAAATTTTAGCTGACCGAAATGCGATCGATGTTTTTCTTCATGTTGGATGGTTGGTGGCTTTGCAGATGAGTGATCAATATAGAAAAATAATAAACCATTGTGTAATAATTTGCAGCGTTTTTGATATCGGTTTCCCCCTGGTTCTTCCTTTAATGTGCTGCGTTACTTGTAAGCTCTACATTAATGAATTTAATGTAATCCTGTGACTGAGAAAGCAGAGATAGAGTAAGAAAAATATTCCATTTTTTGTAGAGTTCATTTTTTTCTTGGTTTAATAAATGTGTAAATGCATCACGGACTTCTCAATGACTACCCCAAAAATCAATTATTACTCAACTGCTTAAATTCATTTTTATTAGTGAGTTATGCAGTTATTTGTGTATTTTTTGAGAGTTTACCCCACCCTCCAGCCAATGGTCGGTCGTCCATACACAGCATCGGTTCTTTCAAATCATCCTGGTCTATTTATTAATTTATTTTAATCCTGATAGAAAAAAAACACTTTATTGAACATTGTAGAAGTTAAACAGGTGGACGAGGACTCCAGTAGTTGCCGAAACGTAGGGGATTTGCCAAAAGTTCAAATTGGTATGCCAAAAGTTTTTATAATTCATTTATTTAACGTTTTTAGGGCAAGCCAATTAAAAATGCAAAATATTACGAGACGTTTTCTTACAAACTGTAATGGCGTATAGTTGTATACATTTCCAGCGTTTTTTTTTTTTTTTTTTTCAAACGCAGTAGAGGTATTGTTTAAAAATTGAAAGAGCGTTTGAGTATGAAATGGAGATGAAAATAGCATTTTACAACAGAATACATAGATGTAAACAAATAATAATGGATTGTAAATGTTGGAAGGAATCAACAAAAATCACATAGGTACACGAATGGTAACATTGATTTGAATTCAGGAAAGCAAATTTAGTAAGAGTTGTATCAAATGTAAAAACGTTTTACAAATTTACCACATAATTTCATTTAGGTAAACAAAACATGGCTAGTAATGTTTTGTCGAAATAAGCAGAGGTGAAATGACACGTAAAATTGAATGTAACGTTCCTACAGCGAAGTTGAACAGTTCGACAGTTTTGGAATGCGTTCAAGAAGGCTGTGAACTGCGGTTCGATTGCCTTCCAATTGCAAACGCATTTGCAAATGAATGCTCTGTTGGAACAAACCTAAAAACTCTAATGGCTGTTGCTACCAAATCTTCAAATTTTTTTTCTTTACCCAACTGCAAAAGCTGAGACAATAAAAGGATCTTTAACCCCTGCGAGAAGATGATTGCACATAATCAAGTCTTTGGCGTCCCCATAATCGGTTTTAGTAGCTGCCTTTCTCAAGGACCCAATAAATTCGTGTACAGATTGACCAGGGAGACGAGTTATCGAAGAAAATTCACAGCGAGCTTGGGCTACGTTGATACTCGATTTGAGAGCAGATTGTAGGCCTCGAACACAATCTTCAAACGAAGATTCGCTTACGTTTTCGGGTGAAGAACCGCTTTCAATCGCCCCTATAACTGAAACTAGCCGCCCAACTTTTTTCTCGTTACTGGTGATCTCTTCGCCAAGAAAATAAAGCTCAAGCCGCTCCAAGAATCCAGTTATGTCCTCACCCTCGGAATAAGTTGGAACATGCGAACTGCTAGCCATTGTACAATAAAAAAAATCGCAGATGACTTGAAATGCATAGCAAATACCGCTACACAAACGGCCGGATTTAAATGAGAAAAACCCTCGTTCACCGAGGTTACCTTGCAGTGAGTAAATCCCAACTCGGCGTCAGTAAAGTAGTTTGGAGAATACACGACCGTACTGGAGAACAGTTTATTTTGCACTGAGAACATTCTACATAGACTGAGTACAGGTAGCTGGGAAGGGAACCCCTCTAGCGCGCATGTGCACAACCCTCCTACCTAGTCTACATCACAACATTGAAAAAAGGATGCAAAATAATGGCAAACCTTTTAACTTCATAGTATTGAAGCATATTTTTGTTATTGTCCTGCTCTCCATAAAGTAGCGCGTTGACGACTCAATAACCTTTGGATTTTATTCATGCTAAAGCTAATAATCAAATTTTGAACTCTGGCACATGGTAAGAGTTAAGAATGGTTCAAAATTGGTTCCCCAGCCAAAAACAATGATTTTCATTGAATCAACTTAGAAGTATGAATTTAGCCAGTCCACCTCGAGGGTCTCAGTCGGTCGCCGATCGTTCCTCGTTCCGGGTTAGTATTTAGCCAAATCGAAGGCGCAAAAAAAAATTGTACTTAAATTGGAAATTTTAAAGGATTTTAGAAATTCATTAGTACACGGACCTAGGGAATTGAGAAACTGAAATATTACCGCTGGAATCATTAAAATCGAACAATAGTTGCCAAAGAAATAAGGGAAAAACATGGAAAACCCCGTTTATTCTAAAGTTTTTCCCATTTTGGTTTATTATTTTCAATAATGAACCATTGGAATCGACCAAGATAGAAACATTTTTAACACCCCCTCAAAATTTGATGGTTTACGTTTCAAGGTACGTAGAATCCAAAAATCGAATAAAAATTTGGCCGTCCGTCCGCCGTACACGGCACTTTTGCCACTTAACATTGACCGATTTTGATGAAAATTGGTATGTAGGCTCCATTTGGGATCTAGTTGTGCCCCGAAGATTTTGGTTGATGTAGGTCACTTCTAAGGGTTCCAAATCAATTTTGAAATTTTGAAAACGCCCTAACTCAAAAAATTTTGATATAAAGGTATTGTTTTTCCTTCAATTTAAGATTTTATAGAATTTTTGGAATTTTTTGAGACCACCCGGAGCTCTGTAGGACAAACCGTTCGCTCACTACGAGAATTTAAAGTTTGGACGTACGATAAATCAGAAGCACGAGTGTGAATCGCAAAAGAGGCCTAATCTCCGTTCAAATTAAAGCTGACCGAAATGCGATCGATGTTTTTCTTCATGTTGGATTGGCTTTGCAGACGAGTGATCTATATAGAAAAATAAAAAATAATAAACCATTGTGTAATAATTTGCAGCGTTTTTCTTTGGCAATTATTGTTCGATTTTGATGATTCCAGCGGCAATCTTTCAGTTTTTCCATTCCCTAGGTCCGTGCTCTACTGAATTTCTAAAATCCTTTAAAATTTCTTATTTAAGTACAACTTTCTAACTTTTTGCCCCTTCGATTTGGCTAAATATTAAAAACGAACGGCGACCGACTGAGACCCCCTTAAGGAAATGGGTGATTTGCTGCTTCAATCGATAGTACCAAACATATACTGTCCTCCTTAGTAAAAACGTCCTATGTCCATTTTTCAAGTTTCGAGAAAATCGCGTTTTAGTTTCGGCTTCTGCGCCACCCAAACCATTGAAGCTTGAGATTTCGTTTTGGTCAGCTTGAGGAGATGGTCAAAAAACGAAATTTCAAGCTTCAATGGTTTGGGTGGCGCAGAAGCCGAAACTAAAACGCGATTTTCTCGAAACTTGAAAAATGGACATAGGACGTTTTTACTAAGGAGGGCAGTATATATCTCTTCCATCATCAGCTCAAAATCAGTAAACAGCGGACTGAGTGGTTCTTCTTTTAAGTAATCTGACTCGGGCGATTTCCGTCCAGTTCATCTATCCAAAACCCACTGATTTAATAGGACTGAGGCTGTTTCAGGACCTTGAGTTCTAATTCAATCGATATTACTCTTCAAAAGTCATGGTATAATCATCTCGAAATTTGAAAACAGTGGAGTGAGGCGGTCTTACCCCTTACCTTTCAATTGAATGGATACGTCACCAACGAAACAGATTTAGGCTGTTTATGATCATCAATCCTGAAGTATGAATTCATCCGACCAACACCAACTCGATCTTAATTTTGAGAAGACGAGTGGTTTACAGACATCCAAACATCCGGCCTTGCCTCAGAATAAATAGGATTAAAGGACGCTCGATTTCTGCACTGTCCCCAAGCGAAAATAAACTGGAATAATAAATTACTGTCGTTTTTCTAAGCGAAAGCTTCTAAAAATATTGCAGAATTCGGCTTCCGCGACCTTCTCTTTCCAGTTGATGCTGGTTCGAGCGGTTTTTCGAACATGAAGGAGGAATTTTCTCATAACATGCATGAAACGTCGTTGAGCGGAGACAGGAAACATAAAGCTTTCAACAGGCCTGTCTCGCGGCGGTTAATTTCCAGGGCGGGCAGGCGGGATGTCGTTGAAATACTTGAAACTGAGTGACAACCCTCAACTAGACCGTAGAAACTACTAGTTTTGTCACTTCTAACTCCACCATGAGTCATAATGAAACTTTGCTGATATTGTTGGCTGAATAATGTGACTGCCCGAGTGCCTATTTTGCTCTATTGAATAATATTATTGTCACATCAAGTTCTACTTTTTACAAAACAATTGAAACCTTCAACAAATCAGGATAGACAGAAGTATCGATCGTACGAACACGGTCAAGTCATTATGATTATAAATAGTGCTAAGAAGAAAAATCCCTCAACTTCCCACATCTTTCATAGTTTCTTGAATAATATTGAATTCGTGAATGTCTGTACTCATAACAACACAAAATCATCGTTAAATTTTCGGCCCAGCCTCAACACGATTGTGAAGCCGTTCTAATCATCATTCATCATATTCTAAGTACCTATGAATCCAAAACTGCAACTTTGAATTTAATTGGCGTGGGCTTTTTATCACAAGACCCTTTTTTTGGGCGAAATTTCAATAAAAATAAAACTATTTAAATAGCCTCAAAATGTTTTAAATTGTCTGTAATGAAATCCTTGTTTGGAACATTCCACTTATTCTTTCATCTAAGAAAATTTCCAAGTTTGTGCCAAAATGTTCATAATAAAAATCAAAAAGCCGAGAGCCATGCTTTAAATTTTTTTTTCAAATTTGGGATTTAGTGGTTTTGGTTTATTATTTCCAATAATAAGCCTATGTGATCGTATCGCAAAAAAAATGTATAACCCCCCCTCAAACTTTGTCACTTTACGTTTCAAGGTGCGTAGAATCCAAATTTGCAATGTCCGTCCGCCGTCCGCCGTTCGCCGTCCGGGCCATAAAAGGCCTTGGAATCGGTCTAAAAAACCCGTTCTTTCGCACATAGACTCCATTTGGGGTCTAGTTGGTCCTAACGTCGAACTATTCCGATCGCTCAATTCGTATAGAAGTTATGGGCAAATAACCAGCCAAAAAAGAGGTTTTTGCTTAAATATGCGTGGGGTGACATTTTCAAAGTATTTTTCTTCATGTTGGATGGTTGGTGGCTTTATAGACGATTATATAGAAAAATAATAAACCATTAAAATAATAAACCATAAAAATAATAAACGTACGACAAATCAGAAACACGAGTGTGAATCGCAAAAGAGGCCTAATCTCCGTTCAAATTAAAGCTGACCGAAATGCCATCGATGTTTTTCTTCATGGTGGATGGTTGGTGGCTTTATAGACGATTATATAGAAAAATAATAAACCATTGTGTAATAATTTGCAGCGTTTTTTATGTTTTTAGTAGTAATTTATTACGGTCTCGATCTTTTCAACATATACACGGTATCAGCGAATAATTTTTGTGAGGGGTTCAATCAAGAATTTAAAAATTATCCAAAAATGGCTGGAAGTAGGTCTTTTGAGGGCCGGGGAAGAGTATACTGGTCATACCAAAAACCAAAAAAGTCAATATCATTCGAGTCCGTGGAGGCGAGTAGAGCATACGGTGGTATGTTTTGAAATACGGTGATAACGAGGTGTACGGCGAGTAGCGTGTTTTTGAAGGTTTTTTTAAGGAACAACTACCTACCTTAGCAAATTGTAAAAAATGATCAAAATTTAAAATGGCTGAAAGTCGGAAAGTTTATAATTAAAATTGGGAAAAAAGTCAAAAATTTGCTCATTTATGCTGCACAAATGGGACTTCTCTTTGAAGATGTCTGGTGACTCCTACTGATCGGATAGTGATGGAGTCAATGTCCACTGCTTTCGTACACGGACCCCAACTACCCAAGAAATTTGAGAATGTTCCAATAAAATCTATTAGTCATAAGTTGATCAAAGCTGGCCTAGGGATCAAAGGCCCAAATTTCAGCCTAACTAAACCCCTAGGAACAACAGCGACCATTCATCAGGCTGAAACCCATGCCATAGAAATATGCGCACAAGAGATCGCCAAGAAACGACTCAAAGGTGCGAGAATTTACATAATGTCTGATAGCCAGGCAGCCCTAAAGGCCATTGCAGCCTACTCAATAACATCAAGGCTAATCTGGGATTGTCTGGACTCCCTGAAGGCTGCGGCTCGGGGCAATAAGTTAACTTTGCTCTGGGTCCCTGGCCATGAAGGAGTAGATGGCAATGAAGAAGCCGATCGACTCGCTAAGCAGGGATCGGAATCCCAATGTTTTGGTCCTGAACGCCTACTCTGGGTTACTAAGAGCTTCATCACTCAACAGGTCCAAAAATGGGAGGACAGCAAGAGAGCTACGTAGTGGCGCAACACTCCAAAGCAGAGGCAAGCCAAGCAGCTAATTACCATCTCTAAAAAAAGAGCAAAAGCTCTGCTGTCACTAAGGAGGAAGGACCTTCGCACCATTGTGGGTCTCCTGACTGGCCATTGCCCCCTGAGATACCATCTCAACAAGCTGGGCAAGGCCAAGACGGTTGAATGTCGGCTCTGCTGCGAAAGAGTCGAAACAGCAGAACACAATGTGTTGTTATCCTCTGTGAGTGTCCTGCTGTAGCATCTACCAGGTTCCGGCATTTCGGTAAGGGTACTCTTGTCCCGGCCGAAATTGCTCGGGAAACGCCCGAAAAACTTCTTCAATTTATGAAAGAAGAGGTTTTCAAACGGGCACTTAAGTGAAAAAGGGAATCCTGTCACAATAGATCAAACTTATGGTCTAAGTGACTAAGGGCTTGCCCCGTCCCAATAACAAACAAAAAAAGTTCATCAAATTCATAAGGGATGGACATTCATGAAGCTAACCCGCTTTAACCCGGAACATGTCATCAAAATCGGGACTGTGATTATGCAGTGCTCCCAGGGACGAGGATCGACCACAGGCAGTCACGAAACCAAGTAAGTTCGCAAAAGAACTGAAACGCAAAATACGAGGAGACATTTTCATCTTGAAGGGCCCAATTTTCGATAACCTGCTGCAAAAACAAAAAGTGTAATTATCTTTGTGAGGCAGCAAATTTAGCGAAAATCGATTCACACTTTCAGTAGTAAAATCCAATAAAAATTTGGCCGTCCATGGCACTTTCCTTAGTTACCCTGGACCGATTTTGATGAAATTTGGTATATGGGCTCCATTCGGGATCTAGTTGTGCCCCGAAGCTTTGGGTTCAAGAAATTGTCAACTATCGGGACTGAGGTCATCCAGATAATAAAACCGTTATTGCCTGGCATTCGGAAAATATATTTCCTTCATCAGAGCCCAAATGGCAGTCATACATGAGCCCTGATACACGTACATCTTTTGGTTGATGTTAGTCACTTCTAAAAGTTGAAAAATAAGCAATGAAATTTTCAAAACAGCCAAGCTGAAAAACTTTCGAAATAAAGGTATGTTTTTTTTTCCTCGATTGAGGGGTTTGATTCCAAAAGGTACTAAAGGCCATTTGTATCGATATTGAGTTAAAACTTAATATGATATATATTAAGTTATTATAATAGTTAAATTATTATATATTAAGATTTTGCTTATTATATTATAATATGCAAAAGATAATCTATTTCCTTGAAAAACGAGAGTGAGTATTTAATTTCAAAAGGTACTATATCCTGCACAATGGCGGTCTCTTATTCGTTTTGTTTCAAAAAGTACTTTATCCACTTCGTTTGATTTCAAAACGTACTATATCCACTTCGCTTGATTCAAAAAAGTACTAAAGGCAACGTTTTTTTTTCAAAAAGTACTATATCCATAAATCTGATATTTCAAATCTCGTTCAAAATTATTTTAAACTTCGAACTAATTTACCTTTTTTTCCAAAAATATTTATTATAATTTAGAAGTATATATTTTTTAAAATAACATCATTGGTTAATAGCACGTTTTTCTGGTCGCTATGGTTTTTCGCGTTTTTCTCACGTTTGACCACAATGGATATAGTACCTTTTGGGATCAAACTCCTCAATTTAAAATAGTATTGAATTTTTAGAACTGAATGAGACCACAGCGATCGATGTTCGTTTCTTCGAGCTGTACTCAGTTTGCGTCCTTAGCAACCAGTAATCAAATTTCCGTATGAAGGCACCTACAACCCCCTATTTATACGAATTTAGTGTGAAGCGTTTATTTCTTCAAAATAAACGAGATTGTGAAGCGAAAATATGGTTGGTAGGCAGTGACTATGGCTGTGTTCTGTGCAGGCGAGTGATCTGTTCAGAAAAATAATAAATCTTTTTGTAATAATTTGCAGCGTTTTACTTGTTGTGATGTCGTAGCCTTGAATTAACCAAGAAGGTCTACCTTGGTTCATCGGACTGCAAAATGTTAAATCAGTTGTGTTTACAGTATCGGTAATCAAGTCGTCCGTTTGGAGTGAGACCGATCAAGACTTAATTGAAAATCGCGAGATCCGAACGGTTCAGGGGAAGATGGAGATTCCACGGTCAGCGCCTGCCAAGGTGCCCAGCAATGCCGCCAAGATGCCCTGAAAGGCCCGCCAAGACCTGTTAAATATTCACGGGCTCTCTAGCTACGAGAGGGAAAAGGGAATTCCCGAGAACGTCCGCCTCGAGATGTATTTGCTCTGACACGGAGCGGACGGGAAGGTAAATAATTAATTGTGACGTTGCTCAATTGAAGGAATCTCGAGTTGAGGAGGGTTTACCGTTGCCGTTTATCGCTATAATTGCTCGGGAGGTGACAACAGAAGGGGGAAAACGTTCAACAAAATACAGTCAAGAACCATCTTCTACCAACAACTTGCAAGAAACGTCTGTCAAGTTGGATGGGCAGCAGGTTAACCCTGAACTTGGCAAAAGTATCCCCACGGCGAGTCTTTCAAATTTTCCCCCTTCAAGTATACTTTAGGCCCTCCAAAAACATGTTAAATTGAAGAAGGTTCTAAAACGTTGAAATTTGATCAGATTGTCAATACTTGTGGTATAACAAGTACCTATATATTTTACACTGCCAAGTCACCGATAAATGATATTGTTATTGAATAAAATGTATTTCGTTCTATTTCAATCAGAATAAAATTAGAAGAAAAAACAAATGGAAAAATGGAATCAATAAAATAAAATAATGGAAGAATTGCAAGTAATACTACCTAGCTACTAGCTAGGTATACTTATTGTTTGTTTGTGTTTGCGTGTATTCGAGTGAGGGTGATGGTCCTCTCGATGCGCTGATTTGTAAACTAGCCTGAACCCTACTCAACGGAGAGATTGATCCCTAAGCTTACGGCTTTGGCACTACATCCGCGGCGCCTCGCAGCCGACTGTCCAGATAGGTGCTTGAAATATCTATCCGCAAACCTTGGCATCTGGACCCAGACCTATCGGCAGGAAGCGGAGTATTTACCTAATGAAGCCTAGTGTTCTGAAGAGGTCCTTAAGGGGAGATAGAGGTTCGGCGCCTTTATGGGGCAAACCATTCCATCTGAGGAACTGGGCTCTAGGTAAGACAAGAAATGATAAGTCGGATTGACTAGGTACAAATGCATGTAGGAAGACCCCTGAGTGCGGCTTTTATACTCTAGCTATATTGGTGAGGGGAAAGTGGAAAAGAGGTGACGTCAGATGACGTGTTCTTTCCCTTCCTCATCTCATCCGTGTTGGTGATGACTCATGCCACTCTGGGTTTTCCTACACCTCACTTTATTGGAGAACTAACGAACATAGATGTATGACAACACATATTATACCTTCTCAATTGCTGCTCATACCAAATGGATTAAGTAGTAAACGTGTATGTACACCAATTAATAAAACTAAGCAGTCTCAATCAAAGCCGTAACGAGTTTACTATAAAAAATTTTGGTAGTTGTCCTGTTGGGATTTGTCTCAATTTTTCCCCTACAGTGTACCCTTGGCCCTCCAAAAACAAGATAAAACTGAAAAAAACCCTTTTATAATGTTAAAATTTGAACAGAAAACACGTATGGTATATTAGACGTTGCGAAGTACAGGGTTAATAATTGGGAAAACACATTGGACATGTTTTACCCTAAAACCCACTTTCATACCTGTTATCAATCCGTTTGTTGTAGGCAGCTGGCGAAAACTATATTATCTTATTAGATACAGCGCAGAATAATCTAACTGTGCAGAACAACGAAGAAAACTAATCAAGAGGCTGGCTTGAGCGGTAGGAGAACAAAGATCCGAAGTGAATCAGCAAATTTTCGAAGAAATTAAAGCAAAAAACGCTGCAAATTATTACACAATGGTTTATTATTTTTCTATATAGATCACTCGTCTACAAAATCACCAACCATCCAATATGAAGGAAAAAAATAAAATAAAAAATAAAAAATAAAAATAATAAAAAAAAAATAAAAAAAAATAAAAAAAAAAATAAATAAAAATCACCAACCATCGATCTCATTTCGGTCAGCTCTAATTTGAAAGGAAATTAGGCCTCTTTTGTGATTCACACTCGTGTTTTGATTTATATATATATATATTTCAATATAAACCCTTAAATTTTCGTAGGGAGCGAACGGTTTGTCCTACAGAGCTCCGCGTGGTCCCAAAAAATTCTATAAATTCTATAGAATCTTAAATTGAAGGAAAAACAATACCTTTATATCAAAATTTTTTGAGTTAGGGCGTTTTCAAAATTTCAAAATTGATTTTGGAACCCTTAGAAGTGACCTACATCAACCAAAAGCTTCGGGGCACAACTAGACCGCAAATGGAGCCTACATACCAAATTTCATCAAAATCGGTCAATGCTAAGTGGCAAAAGTGCCGCGTACGGCGTACGGCGTACGGCGGAAGGCGGACGGACGGCCAAATTTTCATTCGATTTTTGGATTCTACGTACCTTGAAACGTAAACCATCAAATTTTGAGGGGGTGTTAAAAAAATTTTTTTCTTGGTCGATTCCAAAGGTTCATTATTGAAAATAATAAACCAAAAGAAGAAAGGATTGTTATTTTTAAAAGTGTTTTTTAAGGAATTATTTAAAACCAATTGTTAGCCACTTTTGATTTTATAGGTACATAAATATAATTTTTTTCACAAAAAACTCTATTTTATAAAGCGATATTTTTAATTTCACGCTGACTCTACAATACAGCATCAATATTACATTTTACACCACAAACCTCGTAAATTGTTGATTTTTCGATTTTTAGCAAAAACACTATTTTTTTTTGTTGTGGCTTATATAAGTTGTACCTAACGTTTTTTATTGTTAGCAGAATCTGCTAATGTATTGATGTAATTGTATCTGATATCAATTTTGTATACATTTCTTACGATACTGAATTTTTGTATTACACTGAAGGAAAATTATTGGCCACGCTGAGAAGAAAAAAAGGTTGTTTTTTTAAAGGGTTTTCAAGGAAATTTTTAAAAACAATTTTCAGCCATTTTTGATGTTATAGGTAAGAACAGAAATATAATTTTTTCACTTTATAAAGTTGATATTCTCCAAGAAAACGCTGCAAATTATTACGCAAA
This sequence comes from Apolygus lucorum, assembly GCA_009739505.2. Lineage (NCBI taxonomy): Eukaryota > Metazoa > Arthropoda > Insecta > Hemiptera > Miridae > Apolygus > Apolygus lucorum. The sequence continues at coordinate 52,078,450 of CM019182.2, forward strand.
GGTTTATTATTTTTCTATATACCAACTAACCAACCTGAAGAAAAACATCGATCGCATTTCGGTCAGCTAAAATTTGAACGGAGATTAGGCCTCTTTTGCGATTCACACTCGTGTTTCTGATTTATCGTACGTCCAACGCTTAAATTCTCGTAGTGAGCGAACGGTTTCTCCTACAGGGCTCTGCGTGGTCTCAAAAAATTCTATACTATCTTAAATTGATGGAAAAACAATACCTTTATATCAAAATTTTTTGAGTTACGGTGTTTTCCAATCATCAGTCAATCCCAAAGGTTCATTATAGAAAATAATAAACCAAAATTCACGCTGATTCTGAACATACATGCCATACGGCACCGATATTGCAATTTACAACACAGACCTCGTAAACTGTTGAATTTTTCGATTTTAGCAAAAAATACTTATTGAATACTATTTGCTGTGGCTTTTGAAAGTACGTAACATAAATTTTGTTTCAAAATTGTAGGTAGATATACATTTTTATACATTTCCTTGGATGCTGTATTGGTTTATTATTTTCAATAATGAACCTTTGGAATCGACCAAAAAAAAAAATGTCAACACCCCTCAAAATTTGATGGTTTGCGTTTCAAGGTACGTAGAATCCAAAAATCGAATGAAAATTTGGCCGTCCGTCCGCCGTACGCCGTACGCGGCACTTTAGCCACTTAGCATTGACCGATTTTGATGAAATTTGGTATGTAGGCTCCATTTGGGGTCTAGTTGTGCCCCGAAGCTTTTGGTTGAGGTAGGTCACTTCTAAGGGTTCCAAAATCAATTTTGAAATTTTGAAAACGCCCTAATTCAAAAAATTTCGATGTAAAGGTATTGTTTTTCCTTCAATTTAAGATTCTATAGAATTTTTAGAATTTTTTGAGACCACGCGGAGCTCTGTAGGACAAACCGTTCGCTCCCTACGAAAATTTAAGTGTTTATTTTGATATATATATATAAATCAAAACACGAGTGTGAATCACAAAAGAGGCCTAATCTCCGTTCAAATTAGAGCTGATCGAAATGTAATCGATAGTTGGTGATTTTGATTTTTTTAAATTTTTTTTTTGATTTTTTTTTTTTTTTTTCTTCATATTGGATGGTTGGTGATTTTGTAGACGAGTGATCTATATAGAAAAATAATAAACCATTATGTAATAATTTGCAGCGTTTTTTGTATTATAATGAAGGAAAATAATTGGTCACTTAATGATGTAGTCTTGTAAGGCGTTATATTGTACAGGTGCAAGGCGTTGAACAATGAAGACTGTTTTAATTCTTGGTGTGATATTCCTAGTCCAAATACGTGTGGCCATTACATCATGAGGTGAAATAAGATGATAAAAATATAATCAACTTGTTGTGTGTTCAAACTGATAGGAGATGTTCAAGTGAAACTAGGTTGGTAGGACACGGTGATATGAAACCAACTCAGTGGTATGTTTGCTTTGGCACGCATTCGTGACGTTTCTTGCAGTTATTAGCGGTTCTAGCGGGGTCAGACGGTTATTCTCGTAGTTTTACGAACTAAGCGTTTCTGAAAAGTTCTCTCTACCTTCGGGGGTGACTGGAGAAGTTACAGGTGGAATCCGCCGGTCGTTTTGGCTCTCGCCCAAGGCCAAGGTAGAATTTCACGTGAAATGTCCAGGTGGTTTGTACGAGCGGGTCTGAATTATCCGAGACGTTATTTTCAGAATACACGTCTTTTTTCAGAAGCGCTCGTGAAAAAGAACTTTAATTGTACTTACACCTCGTACTGTACTGGGAGGCCAAATGGCTTTTTATCCGACTCGAATGTATCGCTCATCCTAATGAATTTATATGTGTAATAGATCTCTAGACGTTCATCAAAAGGACGATACTGTATCACAACAAGTAAAACGTTTCAAATAAAACGGTTTTTTTTTGTGATAAGGATAGCAGGAAGTACCACAGATCACCAATTTAACCATGAGACGAGCAGGACCCAGGTGGTGGAACCACCGAGTACACCTGCGATATAACCAATTCGAATAACTCCGTGGAACTTTTCCCGCACCCATGAAATGTCGTGATTCTTTAGTTTGAGGCAGGATGGGTACTGTTTTAAATAAACGTCTTAAACACTGTTTTAAACACACTATTGAGAAACGGGTTGTTTCAAACACACTTTTGAGAAACGGGTTGTTTTAAAACATTTGTTTTAAATTGTATTTGAAACAGTGTTCAATACTGTTTTAAACATGTACTTTGTGAGTTATTTCAAACTGGACCAGTAGGAAGAAAATGAAAACGACCTCATTCGAAATGAGCAACAAAAAACACGAAAGGAACAAAGGTAGGTACACAATAGATTTCGTCAGTAGTCAGAATAACAAGTTACGAGGGTGGTTCAAATATAAACAGGCCTTACTACAATTTTATTTTACATGGAAACCAAAAAAGCCCTCTTGGATCACTCTTCAATGGGGGGTGCTCCTTCATTTTTTTTAAGATTTTTTATCGAAAGTAGACTACATCCTGAGAATTTTGGCACCAACCGCGACCTTCTTGCGTGAGTAGATCTGTTTCTATGATTTTTCAAAGTTTCGACCGTTTATGACGTCACGCGCCCCTCTCGCCTGGGCGGGACCCCCCAGCCCACTGTGACGTCATAAACGGTCGAAACTTGAAAAATTCATAGGAAAAGATTTACACACGCTAAAAGGTCGCGGTTGGTACCAAAATTCTCAGAATGAGGTCCACCTTAGATTAAACATAACAATAAACAGTTTTTCCTACCTAGGCGCACATCCTATTCCATTTTTGAAGAATGATATCGGACATGTCATCATCCAGCACGAACATCTCAACCTGCTGATAGTTCCCGAAACGCTCTCCGCCAAATCCTTCTTTGATGTCCGAGTTCAAATTTCTCAAACACTTCTCGCCCTTTTTGAAGTTGAAGGAGAGATTTATTTTAAACGAATAGAGAGTTGGGTGCATCACTACACACACTAGTCAAGACCCAGTAAGTGGAGGAAGAAGGGGGAGGCTGAGCCATCAAAGCCCAAAACTCGCTTGTCTGCTGGAATATTTCCACATCACATTTAATGTGATGACACCTTTCCTTTGTCTCTGAAGGGATCTTGTTGATATATTTCCTACATGACCGCCAAACATGGAGATCAACTTCAATCCTACGTAGAGGGCTCGAAACTGACAATATCCAATTGTTTCCGATCCACTGATCACTCAAAAACAAAACTCATGAATCATAGGTGAAATGACCATGAACCGCACTGCCTGATTGTTTTAGGCCCGAAATAGGTGCCATCTTTTGAAAATCTAATGTAACTGAGCATTTGTTAAACCAGGCGAGTTTAGCTCAATTGATCCTCCGAGACCTCAAAATAATGCAGTATTTTATCGTGAAATAGTAGTTTAACTTGGGTGTGTAAACAAGAGAAAATGCGGGCAAACAAATTTCTAGAACTAACCAACTAAACCTAAAGAGTTACTCACGGACTGACGAGGAAATAATCCAGCTGACCCACCTGTAATAAAACAAAAGAATATTATTGAAACAAGAATAGACGGTAGCACTTGAGAGATCCAAAAAATACTACCTAATACCTACCTACTCGATTATAACTAACACCAACTCTTTCTCTTTACATGTTGCATATAACCGACACAGAAAGCTTGAAATAGACAAAGGGATGAGGAATTCAAATTGAAAAAAAATAGCTAACGGTGATTACTGGAAATTTTTATGGCAGCCAACCGTCATCACTGTACATTCTGATACAGCTAACTGTCATCATTTCACATTTTATTAGAATGGTGATTTTCAAATGTTCTACTTTCTTCAGTCGATAAAAAAGGTAAGCACGGAATAACTACGTTTTCGATAACTTTTTGAGAACTTTGAATGATTCTGATTTAACAGAATTTGACAGCTGTTGGACAATATATCTGATAGATTTTGAAGAAATGTGCTGCTTCAATCTGCAGATTTGCTCAACAGCTTTGTGCAGCTTGCTGAGCTGAGCTGAGTAGATGTTAGCAGATTTGCTGAGCAGTGATTTTCTGAGTGAGTGCTGCTCAAATCTGCATTATGCTACTTAACTCAATGTACATAGATACTCAATAGCTCAATTCTTTCAAGTGTAGCTCTTTCATATCCAGCTACCCAGGGGCGTCAGGTAGGAATATTCGTCAGGCAAACAGCTTGGCCAATCATGGAGGAATCCTACAAATTATTACACAAAAATTTACCACTTTTCTATACAGGTCACTCGCTAGCATAGAACACCGCTTTGCCTCTACCTACCACACATGTTTAGCTTCTTAATCGAGTTTATTCAGATTCTCATCATCCAAAACATGTTGCAGCGGGCTAAAATATGAAGTTCAAGTCCGATTCCGATGAAATTTTCAGGGATTGTACGAGTTGGCGTGTAGATGGTCCCCTATGAAAATCATCGCCCCCGGACGGTTAGCCGCTGCGCATGTGCAAACGATAATTTCCTTGTAGCAGCCATCATTCCCACATTTTCCATCCGATTTCAATAAAATTCATTAAAATTGGGATATAGATGGTCCCCGATGAAAATCATTGCCAAGGAACTGATAATAGCCACTGCGCATGCGCAAACGTGAATTCCCTGTAAGAGCTATACTTTCTACATTTTCCATCTGATTTCGATGGTATTTTCTGGGATTGCGCGGATTTGAGTGTAGATACTCCTCTACGGACATCATCGCCCCCATTTTACTTACGTTGAGTGAAACAGTTTGGTGCAGGAGGAAGGGAAATAATAATGCGTGTTTTTTCGCTCACCAACAGGTTCTAATTGACTTAATGCTTATCCAATGGGACGTCCCCTGGAATGCATGCATTACTAAACAATATGTTTAACAATTTTTTGGACTCACTAATAACTACTTTAAACAATAATACTGTAGGTATAGGTACTAAAATAAAATGTAAAAATTAAACAATAATGTTACCTACTACCTTCATAAAAATACCTCAAAAAGTAATAATTAATTCCACATTAAAAAACCATTAGTGATTAAAAAATACAAGTAAAAGATTTAAAAAAGAAAAATAGCGAAAAATGTCGAAAAAAGGTTAACGGTCGGTAACTCAAAGAATACCGACTTTAAACAAACGTACTTGGTAGAAGGTAAATTATGTAAAATTAAAAAAAAAATTATATAATAAAAGTCGAAAAAATTAATGAGTTAAAAATTAAAACGAATGATTGAAAAACTTAAACAAAAGTACTTGGTAGTAGGTAAGTTATGTAAAATTAAAATAATTAAAGTCGAAAAATTAATAAGTTAAAGATTAAATCAAATGATTTAAAAAATTAAATTTTAAAAATAAATTTAAAAAACCACTAAAAAGTAAAACGTCTGCCAAGTGGGTGTGGCACATAGCTTCCTCGTATCCATAACCCGATTATATAGATCATCAGATGCATAGTAGTTAATCTCAAAATACCAATCTCCAAGTACCTTTCACTACCCTCATAGGGGACCATCTACAAGCTAATCTGGACAATCCTAGAAAATTTTATCAGATTCGGATGAAAAATTAAGTGAGTAGATGTATGTGATTGGATCAAAAAAATACTTAGCCTCGGCTGGGATTCGAACCCGCGACCCCTGGGGGGACAGTTGAAGTTACGGCTGTTACAAGTAATTCACGTTTGCTCATGCGCATTCGCTTCTATCAGTCCGGGGATGATGATTTTCATAGGGGACTATCTACAACCTAATCCACATAATCCCTAAAAATTTCATCGAAATCGGGTGGAAAATGTGGAAGTTATGGCCGTTACAAGGAAATTCACGTTTGCGCATGCGCAGCGGCTACTATCAGTCCGAAGGTGATGATTTTCATAGGGGACCATCTAATCACTTATCTGTAACATCCCTGAAAATTTCATTGAAATCGGATGGAAAATGTAGAAGTTATGGCCGTTACAAGGAATTCACGTTTGCGCATGCGCAGTCGCTTCTATCAGTCCGGGGATGATGATTCTCATAGGGGACCGTCTACACACCAACCCGCACAATCCCTGAAAATTTCAAAGAAATCGGACAATAACTTCGTATAGTTATGCGCGTTACAAGGAATTCATGACAGACACACAGACACACAGACAGACAGACAGACAGACAGACAGACAGACAGACAGACAGACACGGAAGCAAAATTGTTCAGAAAGGTCTAAAACGCAAAACGCGAGTGGAAATTTTGATTTTGGAGAACATTTTTTTTTCGTCCTTGAAAAGTGAAAACAAAGCTTCCGCTACCTTGGTAGACTCGGAAGCAAAATGAGCTTTCGAAGTGGACCTGCCTCTCAAGAGAAGCAACTCAAAACGTTGATTTCAACTGTCTAGCTCGACATTTTGAGTCTAAATTTTGTTTTTCTTGCTCGATTCCAATGTAATGGTTCATTATTAAAAATAATAAACCAAAATGAACAAATTTTTCCAAAAACCTTTTTCATGATTTAATAGTAATTTCCTATAAATGGCATCCTGATAGACAGACACGAAACCAAAATTGTTCAGAAAGGTGATTTTGGACAAAGTTTCCTTACCCTTGATGTTTCTGCTGTCTTGATAAACAAGGCTCGAGGCTTCTTTGATTAACAGAAAAATGCAGGTTTTGTTTCCGATCTTCACACTTCCTCCCCAAGTGTTAGAAAGCTCCCTGAAAATTAGAGCTGCTCATAAGTAATCCTTCACGACAGGAACCTTCGCTGGTCGATCTTCAACAAATTCACGAAACCTTTGTTCCTCGACGGTAGAAAGCGACGGTTTTTCGAAGTGAAATGAATAGAACTCACTGTTTAAGACTATAAAATATTTTTTGACATTATCAGGGTTACATTTATTGTGGAAGAGTTCACATGGTTAATCGAGCGAAACTATGGGATTTGGAATATCATATTTCCCACGGGATATTTCGACGTTTTTTCGGGTCGGCTTCCGCTCATTAACCTTTTAGAAGGACGGGATTTACTTTGTCGTGAAAGGAACATCCACTGGATGACAAATAGGGAGTCTGAAGGATGGCAAACTTAGAAAGTTTGGGATGAAGTTGGTATGAAGCTGAACTTAAAAAAAGTGGATGTGGCACATAGCTTCCTCGTATCCATAACCCGATTATATAGATCATCAGATGCATAGTAGTTAATCTCAAAATACCAATCTCCAAGTACCTTCCACTACCCTCATAGGGGACTATCTACACGCTAATCTGGACAATCCTAGAAAATTTTATCAGATTCGGATGAAAAATTAAGTGAGTAGATGTATGTGATTCGATCAAAAAAATACTTAGCCTCGGCTGGGATTCGAACCCGCGACCCCTGGGGGGACAGTTGAAGTTACGGCTGTTACAAGGAATTCACGTTTGCGCATGCGCATTCGCTTCTATCAGTCCGGGGATGATGATTTTCATAGGGGACTATCTACAACCTAATCCACATAATCCCTAAAAATTTCATCGAAATCGGGTGGAAAATGTGGAAGTTATGGCCGTTACAAGGAAATTCACGTTTGCGCATGCGCAGTGGCTACTATCAGTCCGAAGGTGATGATTTTCATAGGGGACCATCTAATCACTGATCTGTAACATCCCTGAAAATTTCATTGAAATCGGATGGAAAATGTAGAAGTTATGGCCGTTACAAGGAATTCACGTTTGCGCATGCGCAGTCGCTTCTATCAGTCCGGGGATGATGATTCTCATAGGGGACCGTCTACACACCAACCCGCACAATCCCTAAAAATTTCAAAGAAATCGGACAATAACTTCGTATAGTTATGCGCGTTACAAGGAATTCATGACAGACACACAGACACACAGACAGACAGACAGACAGACAGACAGACAGACAGACACGGAAGCAAAATTGTTCCGAAAGGTCTAAAACGCAAAACGCGAGTGGAAATTTTGATTTTGGAGAACATTTTTTTTTCGTCCTTGAAAAGTGAAAACAAAGCTTCCGCTACCTTGGTAGACTCGGAAGCAAAAATAAAAAATTATGAAAATACAAAAATAGTAAAATAAAAAACTTTTTAACAAAAAAACGGACCGACCTCAAAACTGATGATGGCATCCCACTAAAAAGGAAAAAATAATAACGACAACTTATTCAGTTAGGTTGGTAGGTAGGTACGCAGTGAAGTCGCCGCCGTGCCCATCTGCAGAAACAAATATACACAAGTAGATTCCACTTCCATCTGGTTAGTATTACAACATGGGTCGATAGTGCAATACAAAACATGAATGAGAGTGGGTACCTATCATTGAGGTAATGCATGTGTTCCAAAACGATTAGGTAGTACGTCACTGCTGTCGTATGAAGGAGGATGAGAGAGTGACAATAAGTGTGAATCTCAGTAAGAATATTTCCTTTGATAACAGCTGAAGACGTCTGCGTCACCAAAAATGGCAGTTGGATAAAAATTGAACATGAGAAGGTTGTTTTCTTACTTACCTACCCTTAATCCTGTTTTGTATTGCACTATCGACGCATGTTGTAACACTAACTGGTTCATTTGAGTATGAACTCATATCACAAACCCACATCCTGACCTAGACAATTCTACATTCAATATGCCATACATGGAATATAAGATTAATTAGATATTATGTAATCAAAGATTGATCATGTATAATTAGATAAATAACTATTAGATACTATCTAATCAAGAGATGGTTTGTTCGAATCCCAACATTTCGTACGGGATTCACACTTATTGTCACTCTCTCATCCTCCTTCATACGACAGCAGTGACGTACTACCTAATCGTTTTGGAACACATGCATTACCTCAATGATAGGTACCCACTCTCATTCATGTTTTGTATTGCACTATCGACCCATGTTGTAATACTAACCAGATGGAAGTGGAATCTACTTGTGTATATTTGTTTCTGCAGATGGGCACGGCGGCGACTTCACTGCGTACCTACCTACCAACCTAACTGAATAAGTTGTCGTTATTATTTTTTCCTTTTTAGTGGGATGCCATCATCAGTTTTGAGGTCGGTCCGTTTTTTTTTAGAAAGGCAAACAGTGTTTGCTATGTTTGCCTGGAGGAGACGCCACTGCAGCTACCATACTATACACGAGCTTGATAACCCGAGCATGGAAGTTGAATCGATAGTTCAACAGCTCAAAACTTACTGGAAATCGGTTAGAATAATATAATTTCTTTATTCACCCATTCTGCACGAATGGGACTTTTTCCATCCCTTGCTCAAATGGCTACCGATTTCCACCATCACTCTTAAGCCTGGTCCCACGCAACAACCATACGAACCACGCGTGTACAAATTAACAGTTAACCCTTCCTCAACCGGCTGTCTATTCAGAAGAGTTTGGGAGGAAATGGCGGCCGCCTTGAGGCAGCTCGAACGTCTGAAAGCCCTCCACTTGACACTGGCATTGTGTCACTAATCAGTTTTCGCCTTCTGGTTAGTCGCTCAATTAGTGAGGCTCGACCTTGTTCGGGCAGGACGAACTGAAATTTCGAAACCCTGAACGAGCGGTTATTAAATTGATACAGCTAAAAATATACACCGTACAACATGAACCCTGTCATTATGGGATCGACCTTCGAATACAGTAGGAACTGTAAATCGGGGTAATTCTGTTATTTGCTCCACTTATTGGACTTTTGACGTGATAACGTCTTATAAATTGGTTTACCGGGAGACACTTCAAGAAACTGCGTTACGCTCCGCTCACGGAGGGGGTGCAGCTCGGCGCTCCCTAAACGCGGGCGGCCCCTCCCCTTCCCCGGCGCTCACAAAAGCGGGAGCGCCCCGCCCCCCTTCCCTGGCACTCACTCCCCCCCCCACCCATGGGAAATACCTACTACCTACGGGAAATACCTACTCTGTGCAACTTGACAAAGAATTTTATTTTATCCTTCTTCCTACTATACGAATGAATATTAACATTAAAATTATTTTACCACTCAAAGTCGTTGTCACGTAAAACTTTCGCCCGTATACCGACTTTACAGGCAACAACACAGGGTTTTTTTTGAGATAATGACTGTTGCAAGTCACCCATTAGAGTTTTGGTTTCGAATACTCATCGTAATTGTATAGGCTATACTTATATACAGATCATTTTTGTAGGCTACTGATACTTTGGGTGAAGCTACTAAGAAATCGGGTTTCTTCAACGAACGAAACTGTTTAATGCACTAACTTATTGATTTATTTAGACTTTTCAAATTCAATCAGAAAGACATAATGCTGTAAATGAGTAAATTGGCTGTCCTGTTACATCTTGTTCTTCTGTTTCGTTTCTTTTGGTATTCCTCGTCAGCTCTTGTACTTCTAGTAGGTATCTTTCATCTTGTAATTTCCTGATCTTCTTTAGATCTCCTCTTCTTGTGTTACGTAGTCATCAATCGCTCTTCAGTTACCCAGTCATCCGTCTCATGTTGTCCTGATCTTCTTTTAAACCGCATTTCTTATTATCTACAGACCTTCTGTTGTAGCTCGTATTATCCAGTTTTCCCCTTCGATCCGAAACTGCCCTTTCTTCAGCAGCTCCTATCCTCCTATTTCGATTTTTTTCGTCGCTCTTCATTCACTCTTGCACTATCCATAATTCGTCTAATGCCCTGATCTTCTTTTCAAGATCCAACCTTTTTTTAAGATAATGACTGTTGCAAGTCACCTATTAGAGTTTTGGTTTCGATAACTCATCGTAATTGTATAGGCTATACTTATATACAGATCATTTTTGTAGGCTACTGATACTTTGGGCGAAGCTACTAAGAAATCGGGTTTCTTCAACGAACGAAACTGTTTAATGCACTGACTTGTGGATTTATTTAGACTTTTCAAATTCAATCAGAAAGACATTATGCTGTACATGAGTGAACCAGCTGTCCTGTTACATCTTGTTCTTCTGTTTCGTTTCTTTCGGTATTCCTCGTCAGCTCTTGTACTTCTAGTAGGTATCTTTCATCTGGTAATTCCTGATCTCCTTCAGATCTCCTATTCTTGTGTTACGTAGTCATCAATCGCTCTTCAGTTACCCAGTCATCCGTCTCATGTTGTCCTGATCTTCTTTTAAACCGCATTTCTCATTATCTACAAACCTTCTGTTGTAGCTCGTATTATCCAGTCTCCCCCTTCGATCCAAAACTGTCCTTTCTTCAGCAGCTCCTATCCTTCTATTTCGATTTTTTTCGTCGCTCTTCATTCACTCTTGCACTATCCATAATTCATCTAATGTCCTGATCTTCTGTTCAAGATCCAACCTTCTGTATATTTTTATTAGATCGATTAGGGTAAATTTATTTGATTGTGAGACTACTAAGGTAGCGAAAGCATTGCTATAATTTTCAAGAAGTGAAAAAGTACTTAAAAAATCGAAATTTTCTCTCGCATTTCATGTTTATGACTTCGAATAATTTTGGTAACACACGTCTGCAGACATTCAGAGAATGTCATGACATTTTCAGAGAAAGTGCAGGTTGAAGGGTAGATGGTCTCCTACGAATTGCGTTACCCTCAGATTGATAGAAGCCTCCGCCCATGAGCAAACGTAAAATCCTTGTAACGAACATAACTCCAACAGTTTCCATCCAAATTGCAAGTTTTCAGATAGTGCTGGTAGATTGTAGATTGGTGGTAGCGTAAACCGCCTGACTCCATGGGCACGTGAAAAAGAAACTCCTCAGTCCCTTTTCGGAATGGAATGCCTACCTACACAATAAATTGTAAAACCCCAAAAGTATTTGGGTTGAGGTTGACAAAATGATGTGCCAATCCTCTTATACTCAAACCGAGCGCTTTCGTTTTTATTCCAAACAGCTTCAGGGTTTTTATTATACTCTTAAATTTTCTCTTCATTTTAGTATTTATAGGGTAGTTTATATTCATTTAGTTCGATCAAAGTGCGCTGGGACTTAGTTTCATTACAAGGTTCCTTTTCATTTTTGTTTATATAAGTTATTTCATCTTAATTTAGCTTTATGTGGTATACTGGTGAGTAGGGTAAAAAAGCGGGTTCTGGGCCATAACTATTAATACTACGACCTTTGACCTTGACCCCTACCCCCCACCCCCTGACCCCTACCCCCACCACCCCCTGACCCCTACCCCCCACCACCTAACCCCTCCCGCCACCCCCCCGTACTCCTCCCGCCCCCTTACTCCTCCCACCCCCTTACTCTCCGCCCCCATACTCCTCCCGCCCCTGTACACCTCCCGCCCCGTACTCCTCCCACCCCCTTACTCCTCCCGCCCCTCACTCTTCCCGCCCCCTCCCCCCCGGACTCTTCCTGCCCTGGACTCCTTCCTACCACTCCCCCACATACTCCCCCACAGTTATCCTACAAAATCCCCATACTTACCCCTTCACAGTACCCCATACTCCCCTACACACCCACCCCCCCATACTCCCCTACACCCCCCCCCATACTCCCTCATACCTACCCCCACATGCACCCCCATACTTACCCTTACACACTCCCCCATACTCCCCTACACACCTACCCCATTACTCCCCATATTCCCTCTCACCTACCCCACATATTCCCCCATACTCCCGCGTACTCCCCAAACTTACCCCCACATACTCCCCCATACTTACCCTACATAATCCCCATACTTACCCATTCACAGTACCCCATACTCCCCTACACCCCCCCCCATACTCCCTCTCACCTACCCCCACATACTCCCCCATACTTACCCTTACACACTCCCCCATACTCCCCTACAAACCTACCCCATTACTCCCCATATTCCCTCTCACCTACCCCCACATATACTCCCACGTACTCCCCAAACGTACCCCCACATACTCCCCCATACTCTTCTACACACCTACCCCCATACTCCCTCTCACCTACCCCCCAATTCCCCACACACCTACCCCCACATACTTCCCCATACTCCCTCATACACTCACCCATACTTCCTACCACTCTCACCCATACTCCCCCTTACATACCTCCACACTCTCCCCATACTTACCCCACACACTCCCCCTCACTCTCACCCCTCATTCTCACCCTACCTAGCAATGTCATCAGGTAAAAACTATAATTTAAGCTAGCTTGAGAATGGAGCTTCATGATAGGTTAACTATATGGCAGTATGGTCGATCTGTCCTACCCTGTAATCATGTTTCAATCTCTACTACAAGTTTCAAAGCAAGGTCAGTACAACTAAGAGAAATGACATTTGTTGTCCTGAGAAGGACAGTTCAAAGGATCTAAGGTAAGTACAACTAATTCTTAGCATTAAGATTCAATTAGTACCATTGTTCGACCCTCTCGGTCATTCCAACTGAGCTCTGTCACCACGTCAAGGTGGGGTCGATCGACAGAGTTTATCACGTGTAAATTTAATATGTTGGTCCTCCAAAGGAAAAACTTATGCTTACGCAATCACACTTCAAAGAGAAATTTAAGAGTCTGTTGACCCTCTTGGTCGTTGGAATTTCCAACTAAGCTCTATCACCGCGTCAAGGTGGGGTCAATCGATAGAGTTTTTTTTTAAATTTATTTTTTCAACATGAATTAATATAATTTTATCAAACAATATACAATTTTTTTTAAATAAACAATATTTGAACATGAACGAAGAACATAATGTATTAGCCTAATAGTTTGAGTCATCATTTTTATTGTCTTTTTCCCTGCCGACCCTCTCTCCCGAAGGGATTTTCACCACAACCTTTGAGAGGGTTACTCGGCCGGTCCTCACTACTAGCACCATACAGGATTTACCGTTCGGATACTTGGACCAATGACAATAAAGGATGTTACATCTCAACATTATTTTTTCTAATTTCATTACATTTAAAAAAATAACAAACAATATTCAAACATAAACGTAAACACAATTTTTAACATTTCAAATTTAACTATTAATTATGAAAAACATATTTACAAACAATCAGTTATCATCCAGTCAGCTATTGCTCTACATTTATGGAATGCACATAATGTTGGTGCCGAATTATGAAAAATACAATGCGATCCTATCGCTAAAGGTTCAAGTAATGAAGATATTTTGGGACATCCAATACTTTCAACGTCAACTATTCGTAGGTTTTTTGGGACCAGCTGTTGAACGAAGTCAACCTTTTGCTTTCCTTTCACATAGATGATGTCATAATTAGAAGAGATGCGATGAAAAATATTTGATAGCTGACTGTATTCCACATCTCCTTCATCCCACGGAATTCTGTGTACGTGCTTTACGATCCAATTATTAGCTTTTCGAGCCTTTGGAACGTAAATGCACAATCCCTTGGGTGGTTTGAAAATCCAATGTTGTGCTGAGAAAACATTGTGATCACTCAACAATAACTCTTTAACGATATGCTTCATTTCATTGTTGAAGAACCAGTGGAGATCCAGAACAACCTCTCTCTTTGACGGCATGATGATGACTGAATGACAAACGATTATGGTACTCCTTTTATATAGGCTTCACGTGACAAATGTCAGTGGTGAAGTGGTCCAGCTGCTGAGGTTCGATGATTCGCTAAATCTCCTTCAAGACGTAGGATTCATACCTACATGCAGTCTGACAATATTTTTATACCATTCGACGGACTATATTGGTCAAAGGGTTGTACTCCACTGATCGGTCGTGAATGATGAGGCAATAAGCTGTTGTGTCACCGGGAAATGCTACGCTCGCTTCAAATTCCAACATCACATCTATAGGTCCAGATTTGATGGATTCACTCTGTTTTGAACAATCCAAAACAACCAAAGTTCCTCTTTCCTTGAATTGGTTAAGTGAAAGTAATGGATGATTGTATTCAACCCCGTAATAACTTTGTTGAAATGTGGCATACATTCGGTAGAGGACAGAAAATTGATTTCTTTCAAAGTTGATATTCAGATCATCGTATGGGTATGATTTTGAGTTCAAAAATAACTTAACATTGCTCAGATTACAATGGTCGAAACGGCATGACAGTTTCCTCACCGTGTTCTTTCTTCCAGTTTGAAAAGCTAATATTACGTATCTAGGTTTTTCAACTTGTGACGACGTCTTGACGTTCCATACATGCTTCTGGGTGGTCGGAAGTAGAGGGTACTCGTAGAGCTCCAAGCAGCGGAAATCCATTCGTATTTCCTTTTCCTTTTGAAGATGTCGATGAAGTTCCAGTCGATGATGGTTGTCGAGTGTGAGGTAGGGTACACGCCAGGAGAGGTGAGTCAATTCGATTTTGGCCCGAGCTGGTTCGGCTCCTGCAACTCCTTGAGACAAGTAGCAGTTTTCATCTCTTCTCGATCGTAGAAATATCAGTTCTTGCTTGACGTTGATCACTACTTTTTGATAACATTCGAAGAATCCAAGTAGCATACTGAGGGGTAAACAGACGTTGAAATACCCTTCAGTTGATACATTGAGAGTATCAGTTACTACCCAACCGTAATTTTCAATCTCGTTCTCGGTGCCTTTCATGAACGATGTGTAGCCTTTCATCGATGATGTTATGCCGGGATTCCTCACTCGGTCGATTTCTGTGGCACATATTTCGTAGCGTATCTCATCAAAGAGAAACGGGAAGGCGTTGCTGGTCATTGACATAGTAGCTGGTGGCGGTGGTCCTGATCCATCTTCCTTCAGGAAACGTCCTTGTAGCTCCAGGAAACTTTGACTCGGTAGGGTGAAGAGGTCTTGATGCTGTATGGCGATCCGTATCTCCTGTCCATAGTCCAAGGATGAACCGTAGGGGTAGTGAGTATGGTACTCCACCCGTTCAACTCCTTCCTCCTCATTAGATAGGTGCTCTTCAACGTTCAACATGTTGACTCTTCGAGATCCAATTAACAACTGACTGATTTCAGGGTGTGCAGCTCCTTATATACGAGAATCCTATCGTACTATCTTCATTGAGCAAAATTCTCGGTATTGATCCAACTATTATGTCTCGAGTCGAATCCCAACCATTTTACGTACGCTCGACCCTCTCCATCTCGTCGTAGTATCTTCTCCACAAGATATATTCTTGGGTACTTGGTCAATTGTAGTTCTTCTTGATAAAATCCTCCGGCAACTTGTTTCTTCTCACTATCCTCCAGGATGTAGGTGGGTGGTACAGTCTTCTTCACTCGAATGATCTTGAATATTTCAGTTGACCACGAGGGAGTGTATCCCTTTTCAAATTCTGCTTTCCTCTTGGATATCCTCACGTAGTCGTCAATCTTGAATTTTGGCTGTTGTTTCTTCCTCTTCTTCGGTGCGAATAAGGTCTTGAGTGCCAACTTCTCTTTTCGTTTTCCTTTGACATCTGCGGGTGCCATCTTGATCGAGGAATGTTTGGTCTTGTTATACAGTCCAACGATTTCTTCTATGACATTCACCCATTTGTAATGTCCCTGCATACTGAACTGTTTCCAAAGCAATGTCTTCAGAGTGCGAATCACTCGTTCCACTATTGATGCTTTCAGATTGGTGAAGGTAGAGTAGTGGTTGATGTTATGACTGTTCAGTAGCCCTCTCACAGTGGCATTATAGAATTCTTTTCCACGATCAGTTTGTAAATGACGCGGTAAACGTGGTGCTGACTTCTCGAATATCTGCTGGAATCCCATACTGGTTGCTGTGGCTGTCTTGGATTTGAGTGGAGCTATCCAAACGAATTTCGATAGGCAATCTATTACAACGAGTATGTATCGGTTTCCTCCATTGATTCTCGAATACGGTTGAAGTTCCAGTAGATCTGCTTGCCATAAATCGTCTATTCCTTTCAGAATCACTCTTCTTCTTTTATAGTTCTTCCTGGCTGGTCGATGAAGCTCCTCAATGATTTTTCTCTTGACGTCTGTCATGATTCGAGTCTTGACACTGAATGATGATGTATTCTCAGATACTGATGTTTTTATAGGTCGAGAAAATCACGTTATATGCTGACCCTGCCATCCGAAGGGATTTCCACCACAACCTCAAGGAGGGTTACTCAGCAAAGTTAGATATTTTCTTTTGATACCGTCCATTAAAAACAGGTCCTCACTACTAGTGCCTCATAGGTCTTACCATTCGGATACTTGGACCCAGACGATTATGAATTATTTTCAGATGAAGTACTGGGCTTCTTTCTTGGGTAGAATTTCCTAATAATAGCCCATTTCGGATGTGTCCGTAAACAGACTGATAACTCTGGTGACATCAAAGCTCACGATAATCTTTGTAATTCCAATAAACCTGCTATTCCTAAAATTCCGAAAAAAACTTACGTTGAATTTGAGAAGGTGGGGCGTTCGATGAGGGTTCCTTATGTTGTGTATGCTGATTTTGAATGTATGTGTGATGATATTCATAATTGTCCACCAAGCCCGGATAAATCGTACACTCTTCCCTACAATACTCACATTCCCACCTCAGCATGTGCGTACATTCATATCCAAGAAGAATTTTTACCTATTAGTGACAATCTGCCAAAAGATATTTTTCTATATAGGGGTGAAGATGCTATAGAGAAATTTTTACAATTTTTAAATCATGTGGCTGAAGAAGTTAGCAAAATTTATAGTTCAAATAAGAAAATGACTAGACTTACTAATGAAGAAAAAGATCAACACAATAGAGCCACATCCTGCTTCATGTGTAATAAACAATTCACAGACCCAAACAACCCAAAAGTTCGCGACCATTGTCATCTACTAGGGACCTACCGGGGAGCTGCCCATAGAAACTGTAATATTCAATACCAATTACCCGATGAACTAGTAATAATTTTCCATAATCTCTGTGGCTATGACGCGTTTTTCTTAGTGCCCAAGCTGGGATATAATAAAAAAAGAATAAATGTCATAGCCTCAAATTCCGAAAAATTCATCACGTTTACCAAACAAGTCAATAAAAAAATATCATTGCGCTTCCTGGATAGTTTCAATTTTCTATCAAAAAGCCTAGATGCCCTAGCCCAAAATTTGAATGATTTCAAAATAATACCCAAGTTTTTCAATGAAACCCAAGTTGATTATGTTAAGAAGAAGGGAGTGTTCCCTTACGAATATATGAATGGTTGGGATAAGTATAATGAAACCAAATTACCACCCAAAGAAGCTTTTTACAGTAAATTGAGGCATGCTCACATAACTGATGATGAATACGAACATGCAAAAAAAGTTTGGGATGTATTCAAATGCAAAAATATGGATGAATATAATGATATCTATATGAAAGTTGACGTTCTTCTCCTAGCTGATGTTTTTCAATCTTTCCGCGACATTACCCTGAAATCTCATGGTCTCGATCCTGTACATTATTTCACAGCCCCAATGATGACCTGGGATGCCATGTTAAAATGCACCCAGGTCAAGATTGAACTACTTACAGACTACAATCAGATTTTGATGGTCGAGTCAGGCATCAGAGGAGGGTTAGTCCAAGTATCAAGAAGAATGGCTGAAGCAAACAACCAAATGGTAGAGGGCTACGACCCAAGTAAGGATACAACATTTTTAGCCTATCAAGACTGCAATGCTCTGTACTCCACTGCTATGTCTAGGCCTCTACCAATTGGCGAGTTTTCATTCGTACCAGACCCTTCTTCATTGAACCTTGACTCACTCTCCCCTGATGACCCATATGGCTACCTTCTTGACGTTTGCCTCGACTACCCAGATGAGCTACACGATCATCATAACGACCTACCTTTCCTGCCAGAGAAGCTGGCTAGTGTTGGAGGAAAGTTGGTAGCTCATCTAGGTAGTCGAAGAAATTATGTAGTCCACTATATGGCCCTAAAACAAGCACTAGATCATGGTCTCAAATTGGTTAGAATAAATAGGGCATTGAAATTCAAGCAGTCGCAATGGTTAAAACCTTATATAGAATTGAATAATGAATTAAGAAAAAAGGCAACAACTGATTTCGAAAAGGATCAATTTAAATTATATAATAATGCAGTTTATGGGAAAACCATGGAGAGTATCCGAAATAGAATAGATTTCAGACTCGTGACAAGTTTTCGGCAGGCCGAAAAACTCATAGCAAAATCCAATTTCGTAGAATCTACAATTTTTGACGAAAATTTAGTTGGAATACTTATGGGAAAAGTTAATCTTGAATTTAATCGCCCAATTTTTGTAGGACAAGCCATCTTAGATATATCAAAAACTGTAATGTACGAATATTTTTATGACACACTAAAGCCCCTATACCCTGACACTCTCAGTTTGTTGTATATGGATACCGATAGTTTCATTATGTCAATTAGAACTGATGACTGGTATAAAGACATGAGAGATCATCTACTCGATCACTTAGATACATCAAATTACCCCCAAGATCACCCCCTGTATTCAAATAGGAATAAGAAAGAATTAGCAAAGTTTAAAGATGAAGCAGGTGGGAAGCCTATAAATTTATTTGTTGGACTCAGACCAAAAATGTATGCAATGCTAATAGATGGGGAAGAATATAAAAAAGCAAAAGGTGTCCAAAAATGTGTTGTGGAGAAGAAAATTCAGATTGATGATTATCTGAGTTGTCTCAGGGAATCATCAATTCGAAGAGACCTCTGCACGCGCATTAGATCTAAGAAATATAACGTCCAATCAATAATTGTGAACAAAATATCATTGTCCCCGAATGACGATAAAAGACATATTTTAGATGATGGCATCAGCACCTTAGCTTTAGGACACTACAGGCTGGCTACTGAGTGATCCAATTTCATTTAATTATCACCATACCAAATTTTTAACAGGCTGGCTCCTATATGATCTAATTTTATTCAATTATCATCGCATCAAATTTTAAACAGGCTGGTTCCTAATAAATTTATCATTGTCTTAGGTTATCAAATTTCTTTTAAACAGGCTGGTCCCTAATAATCTTTATCATCGTCTTAGGTTATCAAATTTTTAAACAGGCTGGTCCTTTCAAATTTTCATCACCGTCTTAGGTTATCAAATTATCATCACTGTTATAAATTCTCATCATCGAATGTACACAGGGGTGGGTAAGTAAATTAATGTGTACGAGAGACAACGACCTGGTTGCGTACCAGTGGAGCAACCAAAGCTACACTCTGTAGCTGGAAATCTTTCGGGATTTCCCGGGGGTTGCGGAACGAGTAAAACAACCAATGGTTAGCGGAACCTATGTAAAGGATTGCTTTTATTTTTCTTTATCTTTTTATTTTTCACTTTGATTTTATTCACAATCCTTCATATTTGTTTTGTAATAACCTATGTTTGGTTTACTCGTTCCATTACGCGAGGGTGGGCCCGGGGTACGCAACCAGGTCGTTGTCTCTCAAAAAGGGAGGGGTGAAAGTTATTGCAATGGACTTATGATGAGAATTTGGGTGGGCGTTGATGAAATTTTTAAGTTGTGGTGATGGTAATAGTGGGTTGCAAATAGTATATAAGGGCTGGTCCTCTCACAAACGTCCTCAGTATTCAACATGCAGTTGGTGAAGCAAGGTGTCGGTCTCCCAGTCCACAATTTAGCAAAGTTAGAGGGGAATACCTCCGATAGAACAAGGCATAGCTCACTGCTACCCAACAGTATACGGTGCATAATGTGTGCGACTTCGAATGGTGGCAAAACAAATTTGATGCTCAATCTATTATACTCTCCTCAGGGATTGAGATTTGAAAACATCTATCTCTTTAGTAGAACCCTCCACCAACCTCAATACGTCCAATTGAGTAGAATCATGGAACCCCTAAAAGAAATCGGCTTCTTCAAATACGAAAATAGTGATGAAGTACCACTACCCTCTCAAACTAAACCAAATTCCGTAATGATTTTTGATGACGTAGCTTGCGACAAACAAGATAGGATTAGGATGTTCTTCAGCATGGGTCGACATAGTAAGACAGATAGCTTTTATTTAGCCCAAAGTTACTGTCGTATACCTAAACATTTGGTCAGGGATTGTGCCAATTTAATCGTTGTATTTAGACAAGATACGTTAAATTTGAAAAAGATATACGAGGACCATGTAAACATGGATATGTCATTCGTCAAATTCAAAGACATTTGTTCAAGGTGTTGGGAAACTAGTAGGTATGGGTTTTTGGTCATGGACAAAGAGTGTGGTGTCAGCAGTGGGAGATATAGGCTAGGTTTCGATACCTATATAATACCCTGAATTAGGATAAATCAGTTAGTCTATTGCAAACCATGGAAGGAGTAACATCTATTGAGCGAGAGATCGCTGAGGTTCGTAAAGCTATTAGAGCGAGGTATAACCAGATAAGGAGGAGCAGGGAGGACACAGAAGAACATCTCAAGAAGAGGTTTGAACCCATTCGAGAAGCTATTCTGAATCCGCCATCACCCAAGAAGCCGAAATTGGAGCAGATAGCTGTGTCATCTACAATTGACCCATGGAAGTACATTAACAGGAGGAGAAGAAGAACCAGACCAAGACGTATTTTTGACTTATTCGGAAGGAAAGTAGAAGAAACCGATATCTCATCAGATTCTACTGCGATACCATACATCATGTCACCTAAAGAGGAACCACCTACTGGATCGACAACGCAAGAAGACGTGAGAATTATTCCAACCCCTCAAGAACCATTTGCATCGTCATCACCAGTTGAGCCATCATATGGACATTATGCATCAGAGTACGTCAGGAAGAAAATTGATAGAGAACCAGGATTTGATGACCTTTATGGAATCCACTACCACAGAGAATCTGACCGCTTCACATTGGGAGACAGTTATGTAACTATCAGAGATGATGTAATGCGAATAGGAACAGACATGCAAATCCATTGCACCCTCGGACTATTGGAACTTCTCTTCATGAAAAATCCGGACAAGACAATGATCAGGGACCATGATCTTCAATCCTATAAAAAGATACTGGATGCGACCAATGCACACAAGAAAAGATTTAGTTCAACAGAGAATTTCAACATTGAACGGGCACATCCGAAATGGGCTATTATTAGGAAATTCTACCCAAGAAAGAAGCCCAGTACTTCATCTGAAAATAATTCATAATCGTCTTGGTCCAAGTATCCGAAAGGTAAGACCTATGAGGCACTAGTAGTGAGGACCTGTTTTTAATAGACGGTATCAAAAGAAAATCTCTAATTTTGCTGAGTAACCCTCCTTGAGGTTGTGGTGGAAATCCCTTCGGATGGGAGGGTCAGCATATAACGTGATTTTCTCGACCTATATAAACATCAGTATCTGAGAATACATCATCATTCAGTGTCAAGACTCGAAACATGACAGACGTCAAGAGAAAAATCATTGAGGAGCTTCATCGACCAGCCAGAAAGAACTATAAAAGAAGAAGAGTGATTCTGAAAGGAATAGACGATTTATGGCAAGCAGATCTACTGGAACTTCAACCGTATTCGAGAATCAATGGAGGAAATCGATACATACTCGTAGTAATAGATTGCCTATCGAAATTCGTTTGGATAGCTCCACTCAAATCCAAGACAGCCACAGCAACCAGTATGGGATTCCAGCAGATATTTGAGAAGTCAGCACCACGTTTACCACGTCATTTACAAACTGATCGTGGAAAAGAATTCTATAATGCCACTATGAGAGGGCTACTGAACAGTCATAACATCAACCACTACTCTACCTTCACCAATCTGAAAGCATCAATAGTGGAACGAGTGATTCGCACTCTGAAGACAATGCTTTGGAAACAGTTCAGTATGCAGGGACATTACAAATGGGTGAATGTCATAGAAGAAATCGTTGGACTGTATAACAAGACCAAACACAGTTCGATTAAGATGGCACCTGCAGATGTCAAAGGAAAACGAAAAGAGAAGTTGGCACTCAAGACCTTATTCGCACCGAAGAAGAGGAAGAAACAACAGCCAAAATTCAAGATTGACGACTACGTGAGGATATCCAAGAGGAAAGCAGAATTTGAAAAGGGATACACTCCCTCGTGGTCAACTGAAATATTCAAGATCATTCGAGTGAAGAAGACTGTACCACCCACCTACATCCTGGAGGATAGTGAGAAGAAACAAGTCGCCGGAGGATTTTATCAAGAAGAACTACAATTGACCAAGTACCCAAGAGTATATCTTGTGGAGAAGGTACTGAGACGAGATGGAGAGGGTCGAGCTTATGTAAAATGGTTGGGATTCGACTCGAGACATAATAGTTGGATCAATACCGAGAATTTCGCTCAGTGAAGATAGTATATAAGGAGCTGCACACCCTGAAATCAGTCAGTTGTCAATTGGATCTCGAAGAGTCAACATGTTAAACGTTGAAGAGCACCTATCTAATGAGGAGGAAGGAGTTGAACGGGTGGAGTACCATACTCACTACCCCTACGGTTCATCCTTGGACTATGGACAGGAGATACGAATCGCCATACAGCATCAAGACCTCTTCACCCTACCGAGTCAGAGTTTCCTGGAGCTACAAGGACGTTTCCTGAAGGAAGATGGATCAGGACCACCGCCGCCAGCTACTATGTCAATGACTAGCAACGCCTTCCCGTTTCTCTTTGATGAGATACGCTACGAAATATGTGCCACAGAAATCGACCGAGTGAGGAATCCCGGCATAACATCATCGATGAAAGGCTACACATCGTTCATGAAAGGCACCGAGAACGAGATTGAAAATTATGGTTGGGTAGTAACTGATACTCTCAACGTATCAACTGAAGGGTATTTCAACGTCTGTTTACCCCTCAGTATGCTACTTGGATTCTTCGAATGTTATCAAAAAGTAGTGATCAACGTCAAGCAAGAACTGATATTTCTACGATCGAGAAGAGATGAAAATTGCTACTTAGCACAAGGAGTTGCAGGAGCCGAACCAGGTCGGGCCAAAATCGAATTGACTCACCTCTCCTGGCGTGTACCCTACCTCACACTCGACAACCATCATCGACTGGAACTTCATCGACATCTTCAAAAGGAAAAGGCAATAAGAATGGATTTCCGCTGCTTGGAGCTCTACGAGTACCCTCTACTTCCGACAACCCAGAAGCATGTATGGAACGTCAAGACGTCGTCTCAAGTTGAAAAACCTAGATACGTAATATTAGCTTTTCAAACTGGAAGAAAGAACACGGTGAGGAAACTGTCATGCCGTTTCGACCATTGTAATCTGAGCAATGTTAAGTTATTTTTGAACTCAAAATCATACCCATACGATGATCTGAATATCAACTTTGAAAGAAATCAATTTTCTGTCCTCTACCGAATGTATGCCACATTTCAACAAAGTTATTACGGGGTTGAATACAATCATCCATTACTTTCACTTAACCAATTCAAGGAAAGAGGAACTTTGGTTGTTTTGGATTGTTCAAAACAGAGTGAATCCATCAAATCTGGACCTATAGATGTGATGTTGGAATTTGAAGCGAGCGTAGCATTTCCCGGTGACACAACAGCTTATTGCCTCATCATTCACGACCGATCAGTGGAGTACAACCCTTTGACCAATATAGTCCGTCGAATGGTATAAAAATATTGTCAGACTGCATGTAGGTATGAATCCTACGTCTTGAAGGAGATTTAGCGAATCATCGAACCTCAGCAGCTGGACCACTTCACCACTGACATTTGTCACGTGAAGCCTATATAAAAGGAGTACCATAATCGATTGTCATTCAGTCATCATCATGCCGTCAAAGAGAGAGGTTGTTCTGGATCTCCACTGGTTTTTCAACAATGAAATGAAGCATATCGTTAAAGAGTTATCGTTGAGTGATCACAATGTTTTCTCAGCACAACATTGGATTTTCAAACCACCCAAGGGATTGTGCATTTACGTTCCAAAGGCTCGAAAAGCTAATAATTGGATCGTAAAGCACGTACACAGAATTCCGTGGGATGAAGGAGATGTTGAATACAGTCAGCTATCAAATATTTTTCATCGCATCTCTTCTAATTATGACATCATCTATGTGAAAGGAAAGCAAAAGGTTGACTTCGTTCAACAGCTGGTCCCAAAAAACCTACGAATAGTTGACGTTGAAAGTATTGGATGTCCCAAAATATCTTCATTACTTGAACCTTTAGCGATAGGATCGCATTGTATTTTTCATAATTCGGCACCAACATTATGTGCATTCCATAAATGTAGAGCAATAGCTGACTGGATGATAACTGATTGTTTGTAAATATGTTTTTCATGATTAATAGTTAAAGTTGAAATGTTAAAAAAAAATTGTGTTTACGTTTATGTTTGAATATTGTTTGTTAATTTTGTTTAAATTGTAATAAAAATTTGAAGAAAAAAAAAGTTGAGATGTAACATCCTTTATTGTCATTGGTCCAAGTATCCGAACGGTAAATCCTGTATGGTGCTAGTAGTGAGGACCGGCCGAGTAACCCTCTCAAAGGTTGTGGTGAAAATCCCTTCGGGAGAGAGGGTCGGCAGGGAAAAAGACAATAAAAATGATGACTCAAACTATTAGGTTCATCGTTCATGTTCAAATATTGTTTATTTAAAAAAATTGTATATTGTTTGATAAAATTATATTAATTCATGTTGAAAAATAAAATAAAAATAAAAAAACTCTATCGATTGACCCCACCTTGACGCGGTGATAGAGCTTAGTTGGAAATTCCAACGACCAAGAGGGTCGAACAATGGTACTATTTGAATCTTAATGCTAAGAATTAGTTGTACTTACCTTAGATCCTTTGAACTGTCCTTTTCAGGACAATAAATATTTCTCTTAGTTGTACTGACCTTGCTTTGAAACTTAAAATAGAGATTGAAACATGATTACAAGGTAGATCGACCATAGTGCCATCTAGTTAACCTATCATGAAGCTCTATTCTCAAGCTAGCTTAAATTATAGTTTTTACCTTATGACATTGGTAGTTAGGGTGAGAATGGGGGGGGGGGGTGAGAGTGAGGGGGAGTGTGTGGGGTATATGGGGTAAGTATGAGGGAGTGTGTGGGGGTATGTATGGGGGAATATGTGCGTTAGGTGTGAGGGAGTATGGGGAGTAATGGGGTAGGTGTTTGGGAGTATGAGAAGTAATGAGGTAGGTATGGGGGAGTATGGGGGAATAATTGGGTAGGTGTGGGGGAGTATGGGGAATAATGGGGTAGGTGTAGGGGAGTAAAGGGGGGGGGGGTAGGAAAGAGTCAGAAGGGGCGGAAGGAGAAAGGGGGTGTTAAGGGTCAGGGGCGGAATGAGTAAGGGGCGGGAGGAGTACGGGGGCAGGAGGAGTAAGGGGGTTGGAGGAGTAAGGGGGCGGGAGGAGTACGGGGGCAGGAGGAGTACGGGGGCAGGTGGAGTACGGGGGCGGGAGGAGTATGGGGCGGGAGGAGTACGGGGGGGTCAGGGGTGGGAGGGGGGTGGGGTAGGGGTCAGGGGGTGGGAGGGGGGTAGGGGTAAAGGTCAAAGGTCATAGTATTAATAGTTATGGCCCAGAACCCGCTTTTTTACCCTACTCTGGTGGTATTGAAGCTGCAAATAAACAATGAACCTTATAAAAAAGAATGACTGGGTACCAGCACACCACTTAAAGCTAAATGAGGATAAAATAACTTATACGAACAAAAATAAAAGGAAATGTACAATAAAAATAGAACCCTGAAGATGTTTTGAATAAAGAACGGAAGCACTCGGATTTTAAGAACGAGAGAATTGGGACATCATTTCCTATTTAGCTTTTGCTACAGACCCTCTTGTGTAACGGTTGATTTTCGATAAAATGAGAAAATACGCAGATTTACTACATTTATCACAATTCTGGTCCCAGAAGCCATATTTCTTTAAAACGCTACAAATTATTACACAAAGGTATATTATTTTTCTGTACAGATCACTTGCCAGCAAAGAACACAGCTGCCACTGTCAATACCTACCAACTAAGTTTTCGCTTCATAATCGAGTTTTTTCAGGTGAAATAAAAGCTTCACACCCTTTCGAAGAAATAAAGAACTCCTTCATTTAGAAATTTGATTACTGGTTGCTAAGGACACATACTGAGTACAACTCGAAGAAACGAAAAGCGATCGCATTTTGGTCAGCTAAAATTTGAAAGGAGAATAGGCCCCTCTTGCGATTCAAGCTCGTGTTTCTGATTTCTCGTAAGTTCATGAGTCGGTTCTAATTTAACACTTTTTCATGTACCTGTTTCTCTGGATATATTCATGATATCTTCATACTTTTTTTTAAATTCTTTATCTACTCTTCACATAACCGCTGAGCGAGTTTCAACTCTGTTGTGTAAATATGATTTTACCTACAGACAATATAGAAAAACAGTTTTTAAAAATAATTTTTCATGCTCATGATTTTGGTTTATTATTTTCAATAATAAGCCTTTGGAATCGAGCAAGAAAAAAAAAATTTTAACCCCCCCTCAAAATTTGATGTTTTACGTTTCAAGGTACGTAGAATACGAAAATCGAATAAAAAAATTTCCGTCCGTCCGCCGTACGCCGTACGCCGTACGCGGCACTTTTCTTAGTTACCATGGACCGATTTCGATGAAATTTGGTATATGGGCTCCATTTGGGGTCTAGTTGTGCCGCGAAGCTTTTGGTTGATGTAGGTCACTTCTAAGGGGTGGAAATTAAGGGTTGAAATTTTCAAGAGTGCCCTAGCTCGAAAACTCTCGAAATAAAGGTATCGTTTTTTCACTAATTTTAAATAGTACTGAATTTTTAAAAATTTTTGAGACCACCCGGAGCTTTGTAGGGCAAACCGTTCGGTCCCTACGAGTACTTGAAGGTTTTCCTTCGATAAAACAGAATCATGAGTGTGAATCGCAAAAGAGGTCTAATCTCCGTTGAAATTTTTTCTGACTAAAATGCGATTGCTGTTCATTTCTTCGATTTGTATAGTTTTGCCTTCTGCGTAACCAGTAATCAAATTTCCATAATCAAAAGTCAATGGAGAATACTGAAGGCGCCTGAGTGGTCACTGATCAGCTGAGTGAGCTCCAAGGCCATTTCCTCTCCTGTTGAACGCAGGAACCTGAAATTTGAGAGGGCTGGTCAATTGAGAATGCTGAAGGCGCCTGAGTGGTCACTGATCAGCTGAGTGAGCTCCAAGGCCATTTCCTCTCCTGTTGAACGCAGGAACCTGAAATTTGAGAGGGCTGGTCAATTGAGAATGCTGAAGGCGCCTGAATGGTCACTGATCAGCTGAGTGAGCTCCAAGGCCATTTTCTCTCCTGTTGAACGCAGGAACCTGAAATTTGAGAGGGCGGGTCAATAGAGAATGCTGAAGGCGCCTGAGTGGTCACTGATCAGCTGAGTGAGCTCCAAGGCCATTTCCTCTCCTGTTGAACGCAGGAACCTGAAATTTGAGAGGGAAGGTCAAGGGAGAATGCTGAAGGCGCCTGAGTGGTCACTGATCAGCTGAGTGAGCTCCTAGGCCATTTCCTCTCCTGTTGAACGCAGAAACCTGAAATTTGAGAGGCAGGGTCAAAGGAGAATGCTGAAGGCGCCTGAGTGGTCACTGATCAGCTGAGTGAGCTCCAAGGCCATTTCCTCTCCTGTTGAACGCAGGAACCGGAAATTTGAGAGGGCGGGTCAATGGAGAATGCTGAAGGCGCATGAGTGGTCACTGATCAGCTGAGTGAGCTCCAAGGCCATTTTCTCTCCTGTTGAACGCAGGAAGCTGAAATTTTAGAGGGAAGGTCAAGGGAGAAGGTGGTGGTAGGTGCTATTGATGGAGAACCAGTGATCTATACAGAAGGGTGATCTGTACAGAAAATAATAAACCTTTGAGCAATGATTTGCAGCGTTTTTTAATTCTAGCCATGTTTCTGTTGGGAGTTTTCCGTCCAAACGTGTTCAATGACTGTAATAAACCCCTCTCGACAATATAAAAAAAAAATTAAGCCAAAAAAAATTATGCCAGCTCTATTGGCTCTCGAGAAACGGTACCTAAGTGACGAAAAACAAGGGTTTTCCGGTTTGGAAAAAAACCGCGATTTGTGAAAGGTTGCCATTTTTCGAGGTATTTGATCGATAGTTCGTAATTATTTCATATTGAAGGAATTTAAAATGAGGTCTGATTATTCCTTATCTATGATTCTTATCAGTCAGTGTTTGCACCGGTTAGGTAAGGTAATTTCATATCACGTAGTACTGATTAGGATAATGGTTATACACTATTGGTTCACTTGATTCCTTCATTAGTCTAGTGCTATGCTATTTTTGTACTATTTGGTGGCATGGGAACCATGGAGTAGGACATAGTATATAAATCAGAACTTATGAACAGCGAAAGAACGGTAGGTAGTTACAGAAATATAGAAACTATGAACCTGGAGCGGGAAACAGCTATCCCCTGGAAACAGCGATTGGCTCCTCAATCTTTGAAAATTCATATCTCTGCTTTCCACTGCTCAAATTTAATACTTTTATTTACCAAAATGTCTGGGAAAACCTGCAGAATTTTATAAAAATAAAAACGAAAAGGTCGAAAAATTTTCGTATTTGACTCATGAACCCCCTAAGTTCTCGCAGGGAGCGAACGGATTGTCCTACAGAGCTCCACGTGGTCTCTAAAAATTCGATACTATTTAAAATTGGTGAAAAAAAAAACCCTGTGTTGTTGCCTGTAAAGTCGGTATACGGGCGAAAGTTTTACGTGACAACGACTTTGAGTGGTAAAATAATTTTAATGTTAATATTCATTCGTATAGTAGGAAGAAGGATAAAATAAAATTCTTTGTCAAGTTGCACAGAGTAGGTTTTTCCCGTAGGTAGTAGGTATTTCCCATGGGTGGGGGGGGAGTGAGTGCCAGGGAAGGGGGGCGGGGCGCTCCCGCTTTTGTGAGCGCCGGGGAAGCTGCACCCCCTCCGTGAGCGGAGCGTAACGCAGTTTCTTGAAGTGTCTCCCGGTAAACCAATTTATAAGACGTTATCACGTCAAAACGATATCTTTATTTTGAGAGTATCATAGCTAGGGCACTTGTTTTATTCGATTTTCGGTTTTTACAATTTTTTGAAACGTAAACCAACAAATTTCGGGTTAAACAAATGTTTTTTCTTGGTCGATTCCAAAGGTTCATTATTGAAAATGATTAACAATAACGTGATTCTGATGAAGTAGTCAACCTTCCTGATTTCAGTGATGGAGATTTCATTGATGATCCACCGGCTGACTATTGATAAACTACCTACCAATTTCTTTTGGAAAATTGGCCTAAGTCCACCCCGTTTTTTTCAATTTCCATAGTTTACTCAATTTACAAATTCATTAATAAAAACAATTACTCTCCATTTTAACGCATGTTTTTGAACACTTATAAATTTCATTTGTAAATCATACTCAATTTCCCTAGTTTTCAAGTGACCCGAAACTTCAAATGTAGTTTTTTACTTCAAAATCAGATCTTTGAGTTTGAAGCCTTCTTCTTCTTTTGAAAATTTGAACCCCTCAGTTGTGTATGAAGATGCAGCTAACTGGTTAGGATAAAGAGGCAAGTTTTTTCAACCATAATTTAGCGTTATAGAATTTTGATATGACGGCACGTTGGAAGTGGTTTTTTAAAGTTTTTTTTTGCTCATTTTGGTTTATTATTTTTAATAATGAACCTTTGGAATCGACCAAAAAAAATTGTTTAACACCCCCTCAAAATTTGATGGTTTACGTTTCAAGGTACGTAGAATCCGAAAATCGAATAAAAATTAGGCCGTCCGTCCGCCGTTTGCCGTACGCGGCACTTTAGCTACCTACTTAGCATTGACCGATTTTGATGAAATTTGGTATGTAGGCTCCATTTGGGGTCTAGTTGTGCCCCGAAGATTTTGGTTGATGTAGGTCACTTCTAAGGGTTCCAAAATGAATTTTGAAATTTTGAAAACGCCCTAACTCAAAACATTTTGATATAAAGGTATTGTTTTTCCTTCAATTTAACATTCTGTAGAATTTTTAGAATTTTTTGAGACCACCCGGAGCTCTGTAGGACAAACCTTTCGCTCACTACGAGAATTTAAAGTTTGGACGTACGATAAATCAGAAACACGAGTTTGAATCGCAAAAAAGGCCTAATCTCCGTTCAATTCAAAGCTGACCGAAATGCGATCGATGTTTTTCTTCATGTTGGATAGTTGGTGGCTTTGCAGACGAGTGATCTATATAGAGAAATAAAAAATAATAGACCATTGTGTAATAATTTGCCGCGTATTTTAGCCTAATTTAGAAGATCCAGAAGCAGCCGAATGTTAAAAGAGGGGTTGTTACACGAAGGGAAAATAATTGAAAAAATTCTAATGCATCACAGATTCAGTAAGAGTTAATCTGAAAGTGATGACTTGAGCATTTCTGTGACTCGTAACGTTACTCTAGTAATAGTATTCTATGTCACTACAAAACAAGAATTGTATGAAAGTTGACTGACCGAATGGTTATATAACGTAAAACATTATTCTTGAAATAAACTACATTGATATCGTTACGTTAACTACCATCGCGTACTCGATTCCGAAATAATCTGAGCTATTTTGATAGAGCAGAAAATAATAGGAGAATTCATTGCGTTAATGAAGATATTACTCAACGAGAGAAAAACAGTGAAATATTATAGCTTGTTATGAACAAGTTCTTCTGATAGCTTTATCAACCTGATGAGGGAAAAATGTTATTTAACCTCCTAATCACTCCTTAACGAGCCCCCAAGAAATCGAGGTGAACGAATACCGGTAGAAGGTCACTGGTGGGCTAACGATGGTTTCCTTGGGCTTCCCCTGAGTTGATTCGAAGGCGCTAAGTAGGCGGTGAATCAATCAAAGGGGTAAACAGTGAACCAAGTTTTCCATTCGAAAAATAAGACGGATGTTGATTAATAATGGTATTTTTCACGACTAATTAGCTGGCAATATAAGATGTTTTACTTTATTCGTTCATCAGAGAGCTTGATGAAATTGTGATATATGAGGAATGACTGGAAACCAGTGCCGGAATTTCATTTTTCATTATTGAAAATAATAAACCAAGTGTTCAATTCATTTTGTAAATTGTTCAACTCATACTGTAAATTGTTTATTTCATTTTTCGTTTAAATGTTTTCGTGTAAATTGTTTATTTATATCGAAATTTGTTCAACCCATTTTGAAAATTGTTTAATTCAATCTGACATATGATTTTGGAAAAACTTCAGGAAAATGTTTTAGATGTTCCATAACGGATTTCAGTGAACAAAATCCAAATGAGCCCATGCTGAAAATTTTGGGTTTATCGCAATAGCTTAGTCTTTTTTTTTTTTGAAAATTCGATAAATAAGCATGGTGGTATTTTGATGAAATTTTCAGAAATTATGTGTATCAGTTCTTGATATACTCCTATAGATTCCTCACGATGAAATCGCCTGATCTGGAGGGTAGATAGAAGTTGGTTCAACAGCGGATTTCTGAAAGGGTAGCCAAATTTATGTAACCAACATATAGGTACCTATATAATTAATCCTACAAGTTAAACTTCGAGAAGAAGCTGCCTGCCTAACTTGGCAGACGTTTTCTACTGATGGATTATTTAGGATTTCGTTGTTGGATACGGGCTTAGAATGTTGTACGTCAATAATTTAATTTGGGGGGGGGGGGGGGGGTAAATTAAATATTTGGAAGATTTTGTAGTAAGATCGTCAGTAACTAGAAATTGAAGAGTCCGGGGCAGAAAGGGACCATTTTCGCCAATATCTCGAACGATAAAAGAAAAAGTACAAAATCGATTGGAATCAGGGGCGTGGCGTCCATAACCATAAGGCCACTCTGGGTCTAGCCCCGGCAAAATTTCTCTCTCTGTAAGCTAGAATTTTACCCCAAAGTTGGAAAAACTCCCTTCAACAAGTGTTCTCCCTAAAGTAGAAAAAAATTCCCTAGCAGAAAGTGTTTTTCCTCAAAACACTCATGATCCATGGAAGGATGGATCTTTTACAAGTGTGAAATAATTCTACACTGACATGCAGTTATTATGTCAAATATGCATGGTGGAACCCGAGGCCATGCCAACTACTAGGTCCATGCCCAAGGCTGCCTCCACAGCCAGCAACTAGAGAGAAAACGCTGCAAATTATTACACAATGGTTTATTATTTTTTATTTTTCTATATAGATCACTCGTCTGCAAAGCCACCAACCATCCAACATGAAGAAAAATATCGATCGCATTTCGGTCAGCTTTAATTTGAACGGAGATTAGTCCTCTTTTGCGATTCACACTCGTGTTTCTGATTTATCGAACGTCCAAACTTTAAATTCTCGTAGTGAGCGAACGGTTTGTCGTACAGAGCTCCGGGTGGTCTCAAAAAATTCTAAATATTCTATAAAATCTTAAATTGAAGTAAAAACAATACCTTTATATCAAAATTTTTTGAGTTAGGGCGTTTTCAAAATTTCAAAATTGATTTTGGAACCCTTAGAAGTGACATTCATCAACCAAAAGCTTCGGGGCACAACTAGACCCCAAATGGAGCCTACATACCAAATTTCATCAAAATCGGTCAATGCTAAGTGGCAAAAGTGCCGCGTACGGCGGACGGCGGACGGACGGCCAAATTTTTATTCGATTTTTGGATTCTACGTACCTCGAAACGTAAACCATCAAATTTTGAGGGGGTGTTAAAATTTTTTTTTCTTGGACGATTCCAAAGGTTCATTATTGAAAATAATAAACCAAAAAGAAGAAGAAGTAGGATGAAGTAGGAATTTCCATTCCAGGAATTCGTCTTGGTGTGTTTTGTTGCAATACGATCGTGATGGAGTTGACCACTGATTACTATTTTCCTACTTTTCGTATTTTTTCGTTTCTATTCTACATTTCATTATGGGGAAAACAATAGGCAGCCAGGTGCTAGTCAGGACCACAACTTTTCTTAATATGGTACAGAGGCGTTGCAAATGGCCATTAAAAGTCATCAAAGGGAATATGACCCTGGAAAAGCATTCAAGAGACATTTCGACTAATATGTAGAATTTTTTAAGACACCTTTTCTATGATCTCGTCTTTATAATGAAGAAATCGCGTGCTTTTCGTTTTAAAAAAATGAACATTTTATGTTTAAGAACAAATTAACATTTTTTTATCTTTTCGAGTTCCAAAAATGAATTTTTTTCCATCATTAACTGGAATGAAGTAGTTGAGATGTGATTGTTCCCCACTTTGTCCTCCGTTTGACGCAAAAGTAAGTTTGTGTGATCCTAGGGTCAAGTTCTTGTATTTTCTGGTTTGGTGCCCCACCGCTTTCGGAGGTCACCCAACGCCCCTGATTGGAATATTATTCAACAAATGAGTTCCCAACTTCTATTGGGTCTCCTATTTTCATGTAATAGGAAAATGAGTAATGGGAATGGGACATCGATATCGATGTTGACGGATCTCGATATTATCAAACATCGATATTGAGGGTTCTCGATATTATCGAGCAACATCGATGTTAGCAATGTTATCGATATCATAGATTTTATTCCTTGCCACATCCATGTTTTTCTCACTAAAATGAGAAAAAATATTCCTTAAGTGCCTTTCTAATTCTAATTCCTTTCTTGAATCAAGTTGTCATATCACTCAAGAAGTTGTACTTCCTTAGCAATCAAGAACCAAATAATGTCGTTGTGCAAGCACTCACAACTCTCGAATAACAATATTTTGCAGGTGGGTACTTTTCTATAAAAATAAACTTCATTGTTAACTCTGAGTGATTATATGGTGGGTAGGAAGTACTATTAATGAAAAAGGCGTGTTCTTTGTAGTAGGAAGAAAGAAGAATCTGTAGGGAAAAAATTATTCGTTGTGTTATAATTTTAGCATTTTTTCTAATAATTATTACCTGTCAAAATGTGGAATTATTGTTTAAAAAAAAAAGGTAAAGTAAACAACCATTTCAGGTTGGATTTTCGTCCGACTGCCATTCCTGGCGTCGCGGACGTCATCAGCTGTTTTCTTAAGGGAAGATCAGAATTTGTTCTGATGATTTCGCTCATGGCTTCCCATTGGCCTCACCATTGGGTTGGGACGAGGGGGAACTGCGACCGACTTGCCCGAAAATATGCTCCCGAGGCGAGTCCCGAACTCACGGCCCCTGCAACCGGTCCGAGTCTCGTCTCCAGAGACGCATGCCGTAGCTCGCTCGGCCACCAAGCGTGGAATTGTTGATTCATCAATGAAAATATCAATGTTGGTCACTAGAAACATCGACATCGAAAATCATCAATGATTAAATCCGAAATGCGACCGATGTCGACATCGACGTGAACACCGATGTTTTTGATTAACTCATTGAGTTAATTACCAGACGAGATGCTGATAGAACAACGAAACGAGTATCAACAAGTCCGCTAAGTTGGGTATAGCTTCGTCCTTGGAATAACAATGAGTTACTGTAAAAATGATCGAATCGCAGACTTCAAGCTTAAGCTCTCAAAACAGGTAACATCAATATATAGAGAGTTTTATTGAGAGTTCATTTCTATTTAAGTCGATTTTCGTAACAATATATTGAGACACCAGAAAAACGAAATATGATGAAATTCATAAGCATTTGTAGAATTGAGAAATGTAGAAGCAAACTCGTCTAAAATTGAGCGAATTTGGGACATAAGAAATCCAGCAATTTTCATCTGAATTAATTGAAATACTTTCCTTTTGTTAGGGTAACAATAATTTTCCGCTGAGAAGAAGGTAGTAATTTTTTTCGGCATCTTCTCGGGAGAGTCTTTATACGGTTTTTCTCAATTCTACCAAGAGGAAGTCATCCATCATTAATATCATTATTATTTATTGCTTTCGTAGGAGAATCTTCTCCGTGACGCGTTTTCCACCCGAAAGTGAGAGAAAAAATTTCTTGGCAAGAAACTTCCGTCATATTAGTGTGACGGTCGACTAAGATTTATTGTGACCTTTTGGATGCCTCAAAGAGGGAGTTCGTCGTGACTGATGTTTCTCAAAACACCTTCTGAAATCTACGAATTACTGAATGAATGTTTTCTCAGTTCACAAGGAATGAGCCAACATTGGGCTCGTCAGACAATTTTGCTTACGAGTCTGCTAAGATAGCGGATGCACTATTTCCACTTTTAAAAGATGATTGAACAACGGTGAGTGTGGCACATAGCTTCCTCGTATCCATAACCTGCATAGATTATCCGAAGAGTATAGTACCTTGCACTACCCTCATAGGGGACCATCTACTCGTCATCCCACACAATCCTAGAAAATTTCATCGAAATAGTAGTTTCGTCCGTTAAGAGGATTTCATGACAGACAGACAAACTGACTCGAGACCAAAAGTCTTATTCATTCTAACGCTGAAAATGTAATCAATGAAATTTTAAATGAAGGAATTTTACAAGGATTTCACATTTGCGCATGCTCACAGGCATCAGAGAGCGATGATTTTTAAAAAAGGAACATCCACATGCCAATCCGAACAATATCTGAAAATTTCGTCAGATCGAACAGTAAATTTGGAAAGTTTTGCCCATCAGACAGAAAGACAGACATTTGTGTTTTCGTTGAATTCTCGCTCTCTATCTCGATTTCTACATTGACACGTTCAATTCAATCGTTCAAAAAATGGGAAAAATGCCTCAACGAACATACTGTCGGATTGAAATACTTGAAGTTTGGTCCGAAAAAGTTATCCACAACGAAGTCATTCTTGCCGACTTACGGTAAGAAAATCGATATTTACTCGGAAAAGAAAGCGCTGCAAATTATTACTCAATGGTTTAGTATTTTTCTACATAGATCACTCGTCTGCAAAGCCACCAACCAACCAACATGAAGAAAAACATCGATCGCATTTCGGTCAGCTAAAATTTGAACGGAGATTAGGCCTCTTTTGCGATTCACACTCGTGTTTCTGATTTATCGTAAGCCCAACCCTTAAATTCTCGTAGGGAGCGAACGGTTTGTCCTACAGAGCTCCGCGTGGTCTCAAAAAATTCTAAAAATGCTATACTATCTTAAATTGAAGGAAAACAATACCTTTATATCAAAATTTTTTTAGTTAGGGCGTTTTCAAAATTAATTTTTGAATCCTTAGAAGTGACCTACATCAACCAAAATCTTCGGGGCACTACTAGACCCCGAATGGAGCCTACATACCAAATTTAATCAAAATCTGTCAATGCTAAGTGGGGAGAGTGCCGCGTACGGCGGACGGACGGCCAAATTTTTATTCGATTTTTGGATTCTACGTACCTTGAAACGTAAACCAACAAATTTTGAGGAGATGTTAAAAGAAATTGTTCATCATTATTGAAAATAATAAACCAAAAATCGATATTTTTTCTGCCCTCATCAAGCAAGACTTACACTTCTTTTTTTTTTAAATCCTTAACCGAATGGACTCAAGAATATACAAAAGAAGAAGAATGAAGAAAGCGAAAGCAGAACTGAAATACAAGGTGATAATCGATCTTTCATACGGAAGGGATCCACTAGCTGTCCTCCGGAGCGCGCCGATGTATGTTCACAGAATTTTTTTACCCACTTCCCCCTGATATTTTTCCAAAATTCTTTTCGCAATTTATCCCCTATATAATCTACTTTAATCAATTTTTTTCTAAAAATCGATTTTTGAAGATTTTTTTGTGTGGAAATTTTGGTTATGTAGAACTTTTTTGACCTTGAAAGTGAATACTTCCGCTAAGAAAGGTTTAATTCAACATGAAAAAAGTTTATCAGAATCAAAATTCTGACTCACATTTCACGAATGAGATTTTTCCGAACGGTTCGGAATTCGTGTGTGATTTTCCTTGAATTGGGTCAAATTATGAAAAGGATAGACCGATTTCAATGCAATTTTTCGATAGAGCGCTAGGATGGTCCCCAATGAATTGCATGAAACAATATGTTTCTTGAAGAGATCCAAATGCTTGATTCCAGGTCTGAATTCCATTCAAATTCCTGGCGGATCTCTCCATTTCGTAAATAAGTACAACGTGAGATCTGAATAGTGTACCGTTCCAAACCTAGAAACAAGAGGAATCTGCTTTTACAGGGATACCTAAGAGCGATATAACAGGGGCACTCAATTATTGAGGTCTAGTGTAGAACCAACTATTCTCTTCCGATGTGTACATTTTTACGTTTTGCATGCGAAACAACCCCTCAATGACGAAATTCCTGGAGGTCAGGGACTTCTTGAATCTCACCAAACTTTAGGACTCCAAATCCATTATTTTCTTGAGCACCACTATATATATAAATGAATTCTACAATTTCTGTTCTTTTTTTTAATTTACACTTTGTTTTGTACAGTTTCAATGATTTAACACGTTGAGCACTATTGATCGTAATATCGATTTTTCTTTTTTCCAATATATACAATTCTAACAAGACACCTTTAGGTGCCACTTCATCACCTTCTGGAATTTTCACTTTTCTATATAACACCATCCAAAGTCACCAATCAAAAATAAAAGAAGATTTACAGCAAAAATGTTTGAGAAAAACCACTCCGGCTAGTAGTTTTACTACCCATCTTCAACGTGAAATCCTCGTTACAAGCCTTATTTTCACAGTCTTCATTCAATTTGATGTCTCCTTGAATTTCATTGCTGTTCAACATAACGTGCAATCATTTCTAGAACAACTGATTTTACATGCCATGCTTTCCATGAGACGAATCGCATGAACAACAATTTATTTCAACCTCAAGTTTAGTATAAAATTATCAGTGTAATCAGTGCGAGTTCTGTCTGATGTTCTATTTGACAAAACAGCTCAATCGCAATCATTCCTTGAAAATGGATTATTCTAACAGGCCTACCAGCATCTCCTTACCCAAATAGCTCTAGTTGACTTAATTAACAAAGCAAAACGCGTTCTAATCCCCGCGGCTCAGACTCTCGGCGTGCGTTTGAAGCCTACGTGACCTGGTATTCAAATTTTAACTAAACATTCCTTTTACTTAAGTGGAAGGCTGGAAAAATAAGACTGCCTTCTAAACTCTCATCCACTTGGTCTCACCTGTACGTCCTGGATTATGTACGAGGCCTAGCAGCTTAGTCAGAAAAGTAAATTAGGAAAGTACACCTAGCAAGAAAAGTGCCTACGAAAAGTGGAACAAAATGAGCATTGTGGGTGTGTGTGGAGCATCCATGGATTT
This sequence comes from Apolygus lucorum, assembly GCA_009739505.2. Classification (NCBI taxonomy): domain Eukaryota; kingdom Metazoa; phylum Arthropoda; class Insecta; order Hemiptera; family Miridae; genus Apolygus; species Apolygus lucorum. The sequence goes on from CM019182.2 coordinate 52,117,479, forward strand.
TACTCGATCGAGGTGATTTTCACTCGCGTTTTGAGTTTTAGAGCTTTCTGAACAATTTGGATTTCGTGTCTGTGTCAGATGTCATACAAAAATATTTAACGATATTGGTGGAATTTTCAGGAAAATTAAGAGTGAGGGTTAACCCTATAAATTGTTATTATTTGAGTTGAATTTCTGTTGGAGCGAGTCAGCGTCTAAGTTAGACAAATTATGAATCAGAAACACGAGTGTGAATCGCATATGAACATTCACTGTCGGAAGTGAGTTCAATTTCAGCAGTTTTTCCTTCTTTGTGTAGTTTTGACACTAATTTCTGCTTTCTTTCTGAATTTCGTTATGAAGGCACCCACAATTCTACGATAGCGACGTTATTGCTAGTAGGTAGTATTAATGGGAACCGCGGGAAATCTACACAGTAAACAATAAACCATTCAGTATTAATTTGTAGCGTTTGTTATCCAGACTCTTGGACGAATGTCTTAGCGTTCAGAATAATCATGAAAACGTCAAATTTGTTCCAGCTCCAGGCAAAACTACATGAACTAATTAATGTTATTAAGATTTTAGCCATTTTTAGTTGGTTCCACATAATTTGCAATCCGATCATAAATATTACCGACTAGTACCATAAAGGTTTGTTTACACTTTCGTTTGTCTACGCTTTCGTCTTTCAACTTTCAACTTGCGCTTAACGCATGCACGAGAGGCAAGCAATTCGTGTCCACATTCGATCGTCAGTTTCCTTTCAACTCGCGATGGATGGGGAAGATCCTGCATTACTTCATTTTACCTCATTTTTTGAAATTACACTGTCGGAACCGCAAAACCAAGATCTACAAGTTGGTAATACTGGCTTTTCGATACCTCCATCCGTTACCGAAAGAGAGCACTAAAAGCCCTCATGGAATTTAGAGAAACAAAGGGAAAAGTTCATAACCAAGGAGCGCTTGATGAGACCCTCTGTTGGTCGGCAGCGCATTTACAAAAAGCGCCCCTTGTGCCCTGAGAAACGCCTTCTTCTCAATAAATTTTTTTTAAATATTTTAAAAAATTACATATAAAATTATAATAAAAATTAATTATAATAATTATAATAAATTTTTTTTGTATAAGTATTTAATATACAACTTTTTTCTCAAAGGGTCTAATGTGAATGGGCTCAACTTGATAAAGCAAGAAAACCCAAGGGGCGCTTTTGAAAATTCCAACGTTTTTTTTGGTGATTATACGTCTTTCTCCCTATATTATTGGTTGGATCAGACTCAGTTCTTAGTTCAATCGATAGTACACTAAATTGTCAACATAAAGCGAAAAAAAAATCTAGCTAAAATAGCAGTGACACAATTGAGTTGGGAAAAAAGTAAAATCTTCAAGCGTGTTTTACTCGTAATTTTAAAACTTTGATAAGCGCCCCTTGAGAACTCACAGTGCGACTTGTAATAGGTGCTTGGAATTTGGCGATTAAACCCAACAAAGGAAGCGTAAGAAGCGAACTGTGTGGGTTTCTGACTATTGACTGTAAGATTTTGAAAGAAGTGCATGTGCATGCCACCAATTGGTTATTTAAAAACTTCACACCAGTTGGAAGCCATAATTGAAGCACTGGATAAGTTGAAGGGGCACTGGAGGAGTTGGGGGGTTGGACTTGTTGGGGGTTGAAGGGGTTAGTGGGGTTGGTGTTGGGGGTTGGATAGGTTTTCTCGGTTAGTTTTATTCACGCGATTTTATTATTTTCCATAAAGAATCTTTGTAATCGGGCAAGAAAAAAAGGTAATCCCCTCAACAGTTCATGGTTTACATATAAAAGTAGGTATAGAAAATTCAAAAATCGAATAAAAATTTGCACGGCTATACGCGGCACTTTTTCCAGTTTCCATGAACCGATTCTGATGAAATTTAGAACCATTTGGGGTCTGAATATGCCCCGAAGCTTTTGGTTGTTGTCAGTCGGGGTGGTGGTAAGTAGGGAGAAGACACTTTAAAAACGCGCTGGCTCGAAAACTTTCGAAATATAGGTAAGTAGGTATTATTTTTTTCGTTGATTCAAAATTTCTTAATTTTTTTAGAATTTTTTGACACCACCCATAAATTTGTGGGACCAACTGTTCGCTAATAATCAATTATCTAATGATTGAAGTTTTTCATCAATTGAAGATAATGAATAGTTGTGTAACGAAATGCAAAGTTTTTATTGAGTAATTTCTCAAAATAATACTGACGAACGACTATCCCACATCACTAGAAGGTACTTATTTCTGGCATCCAGTATCACGGGTAGTTTTGCATAGCCCTCGATTGAAAGTAATGTTTCTTTCTCATTTGACATGATGATAGATATAAAAAATATTCAAAAATATGAAAATATGAGATTAAAAACGTACAAAATAATCAGTGAAAATCACCACCACGAAATCGAAAACACCAAAGACGAAATCAACTCAGAAGAGGCATCAACGCATGCGCTATGACGCATGTGGACACCTTAACTCCTTCATGAGATTCTGTTGTGAGGAAGTATATACACTGTCATATACTTCATATACACGTATTATACACATTATTTTATATTATACTGATGTAGTATACTGTGTATACACTGGAAAGGAGTTTTTTGTTCATGATCTTATTCAACAACTTTCTTTCCTAAAATTGTCTAAATCTTAAATATTCCAGAAAAAAACGCAAATTGAATTATTACATTATTCAACTATTTTTCTAACTTTCAATTTTCAAAAATATTTATTTTTAATCCACTTCCCAACGAAATCAGGAGGGCCGTAAATTTCAGTCCATACCTTCGAAATAAATTCTCAATAATCTATGGCGTCAAAACAGATCTACAACGGTGAACTTCAGAAAACTGAACTCAGAAGTTTTAGGAAACTTAGAACATAATATGTATGTATAATACTATATTATAGTATTAGAGATACCTAATACCACCTTCACATTGTTTTTTGAGGGAGACTGATTGATTCCGCTCCCATAAAGAGTTACGAGGGGAAAAGGGAAGGGCGGTGAAACGTGACTGTTATTAGCCCAACGATTGAAGACCGGATGAAAGGGGGAGCAAAGTAGTCGATAATTAAAGACGATCCCCGACCAGCTTCGTTCTTCGAGACCAATCAAGAAACTCCTGGATCGAAGGGGTGAGGAGCCCTCGACATCTCACGATGTTATGAGCTTCCCTGAGCCGACAATACTGAAGTTTCTTGAGAGTGTTTTGTCCTGCCAATGGTTGGTACGTTGTTATAATTCAATTTCTGAGGTCGGGAAGGGTACATACGAGCTTGGGGTAAAGTGGGTTTCTAGGGTTTTCAGGCTGAAACAACTCACGGGACTACGCAGTCATAATCAGACGGGAAAGGTACTATAGTTATGTTTGCAGGGGTTGGACAAGTTCAGATGCAGTCGTAATTGATACAGGTTCTCTTTCAGACAACTAAAAAGGCAGTAACCATCGAGCTAAGCTATCCAGAGGCTACTTTGGGAACTCAAGGAGGATGGGAATGCCACACTTTCTCTTAGTGAAGGTAAACAGAGCTAGCAGACACCCGCCAAGCAGAATGCGATGGACGTGGTAGTGGATGTCTGTGACATACACTCTAATTCCATAGAGCTGCATTAGGAAATATCTCAAGGAAAAGTTTAGATGCAATCGTCATTGACATCAGGGTCTCTCTAGGACAGCAAAGATGGCAGGATTCATCGAGTTTGCCTATCCACTCAAGGAGGCTGGCAATGCCGTGCTCTTTCTCTGAGTGAAGACACACAGGTGAACTGGTTCACACTCGCCGCACACTGTGTTTTATTTACTGCGGTTTTATCTGATTTATGATCTTGTCCTTTACTTTGTAAACAAGCTGAGCCGACTGATGGCAAATCTAGGGGGCCCATCACCCGCTAAGAGGAGACTCCTTATGCGAACTGCAGAGGCAATTATGCTGTATGGAGCAGAAGTGTGGGCAGATTCCCTTAGGTACCAAAAGTACAGGGCACGTATGGAAGCTGTACAGAGGAGAGGAGCTCTGATAATCTGTAGTGCATTTAGAACTGTCTCAGGTCCAGCATCACAAGTGATAGCGGGAACTATCCCAATGTACCACCAGGCACTGGAGCGTAAAAGGATAAGAATGAGGACGGCAGAGGCAATATATTGCTATATACTATGGATATATCCATAATAAAGAAGGAAGAGCGGGAGGAGGCCATCCGTAGGTGGCAAGCAGACCTTGTCTGTGAAACCCGTGGAAGGTGGACAGCCCTCATAATTGACGATCTAAAGGCTTGGTTGGAGAGAAAACACGGTGAGGTGAAATGAACCTGACTCAATTCCTCTCAGGGCATGGATACTTCCGCTCCTTCTTAGTAAAGATCGGGAAAGCCACTGCCCAGAGTGCAGATACTGTGGGATAGAGGAGGATGATGTCTGCCACACCTTCTTCACATGCCCACAATGGGAGGCATGTTCGTGCGGAAGAGGTCATCGGAACGTTGCGTCCACAGACAATCATACATGAGATGAGATGATTAAGAACAAGTCGAGCTGGGACGCAATGGCAGTATTTGTCATATCAGTCTTCAAAGCAAAAAATCTAGATGGAAGATGGTAGGAAGAAAATGAGGAATAGAATTGAAGGAGAGACCAGAAGTAGGAGCAGCCTTTTGGCACAAAAAAAGGGCTCACCCTGAAGTAATACTGTACAAGTGGTTCCGGGGAGAGTCCTAAGCAGAGGGAGTGGGGTTTTAGTTGGTAGGCCAAACTGCATGGGGAGTCCAGCACTGTTGGGGTGAACTTCCCCTTCGCTCTTAATGAGTTTCCCCACTTCCGTAACAAAAAAAAAAAAAAAAAAAAAAAAGATCTTGTCCCGGGGAGGAAAAATATCCCATTCGTACAGCATGAGTAAATGAGCGAATTTTCAAAGTTTCCACTCTCCTCGTCATCCCGAACTCATTGAGATCTCAACTACGAAATACATGCATATTCCCAGCAGTAGACCAATCACCACCATGATAAGCATCATTGTAGGACACAAGTTCGCCATTCTCGAAATTCGCTAAATACGTGATTCCGTAGTGCGTGTTTCCTTTCCCGAAAGAAAGATTCGTTTCACACTAACAACGCATTCTTTAGGATTTTCAAGTGTCCGAGCCTCAAATACAACTGTGTATGCTGTCTTCTTCCTCCTTCAACAAAGGAGTAGCTACTGGTCTGCAGCTCGGATCCCACATATCAGGATTTTGTTAGAGCGTCTTCGTGAATCCATGATAATAACTTGTACTTTTCATAGATATCTTGACTTCATTTGTTGCAGTAGCCATTAGGTCACATAGAGTGACCAATTGACCATTTATGACTTATTTTTCGCAATAAAAGGACCGCATCACTTTTCTTGAAACCAATGTACTCGTAGGTTAATTTGGGATGCTGAAATTGTGTCATTACGACCCCAATTAAAGTTGACACTCTTCTAGAATTTTAATGAGGAGCAAAATAAGATGAATATTTTTGAGGAAACATCGAAAATTTCGAAACGAACAAACTTTAGTAAGCTAGAAACCAGCGTTTTTAACCAAACATGCTGCAGTAAATGACGCTCTTGATAGAGTGATCTCAATAATTCCACACCCCTTGGATGAAGTTGTTGGCTGCCACAACCTTCATTTCACTATCTGGTTGATTCTGTAATGTCGTTATGCGTATGTACGGCAGTGAGATTCGCTATGAATATTTTATCCGACCAACATCCGAAGTCTTTGAAGGAACTGAATCGCGGTTCTCTAAAAGTGGTTTCTGGTTTCAGATTGGCGTCTGATCTGTGATGACGGGTGCCAAAACTTCTGTATCGGCTCTTCTCGTTGCTCTTAATAAATAGCTTCTCCGATGTCTTTTCGTAATTCAACCATCACGTCGTAGGAGGGAGAGAACGTGATTAAAACGATGGCGCATTAATCAAAGTTTCCGAAACTTCTGATCGCTCTAGCGGCGTTGACTTTGGTCTTCTGTCCCTCTTCCCTTCTTCTCCTTCGGCAAACTCACTATTGAAAAAAATACCGCCGAGGAGGCCGAAGTGTTGCAAGCTAGCCGTGTTCCATCAGCCCTCGACAACTTCCAAAGAAATTAACTACCTGACTTCCTCGTCCCTCCGACGCCCGCTCTTTAATAAATTAATTTATGAATTTCTGAAGCCTTGGTCTCGTCAACTCGGTCTTTTCCTGGAGTCACTCCACCGCGTCATTACGCCTCTACTTGTTCCGGACAACCTTCCACAAGGCTCCTCTTTCACTACTTCATATAACATTGCAAGAGACATTGACGACTTTATCGTGAAGTACGATCACAATAAAATGGAAGACGTGAAGAAAGTCAGTCTTCTCAAAATGGAAAATTTTACTTTGAGCCTTGGGATTCTTTATTGATTGTACTGGCGTTTACCAAGTTGAGTAAGCAAAAATTAATACGCACAATAATCTACTTACTCCTTATTTCGTGCTGCATTACTGGAACATCACATATTCCACTCAGCTAATAGTTGAAAGAAAAATACAGCCTACAGAACCAAGAAAAATATCACTGGAAATCCGAAGACTCGAGGGAAAGTCAGGGCGACCGCAACTCTTGAACCGATGTTTACAAATTCAGGCTGCGGAGCTCATGTAAGTAAATATCAGATGTAAATACCTGCTCAAATAAACATCGTTTTTCAATTCGTTTACTCTCGTTGACCTATTGTTTCCGACTAATGTGTTTACTTTTTCCTTTCGAATGAAAACGAGTCATGAACAATTTTTGGCCAGTTTCTCATCATTGGCTTCTACCTTCCACAACAATGAGCTATAAATACGAGTACGTGGGATATAACATAATTAGCGGTCCTAGAAGTAAGTTGGAAGAAAGTTGAATTATGAATTTCAATTGTATCGATACATGATAGGTAATTATCCTACACGTTAATATTGAGTTAAGTATATTCAGTCGAGTACCTATATTATGTTAAGTAAATAATGTTAAATATATTAGTAGAACATCTGATAAGATAAGGAACCTCCGTCCACTCTGTTCATAATCGACAATCACAATATTTCTACCTATTTGACATATTTAATTTATTTCAAATTTTATAAATTATTATTATAAATCTGTTTGTAATGACTTGGATTAGATATTGTTGATTGTGCTTATGGCAACCCAGTTTATTAAGGGCAGCTAGCCAGTTTTATTGTAATAAAATTATTGTTCTCCCTCTACTCAATGCACTAAAGTTGCCAGAAATGTGTGTATCGGGAGTTGTTCTATTGTCTGTGTTCTATTCTAGATATAGTTCGTATTCCAATAACATATTGTTCCGAATCTACCAAGGTAGAACAATATAGGGGATTAAACAACAAACGCTTCATTTCAGATACGTACTTAAGGTCCTGAAGATGAATTGCAACAGGTTATCGAAAAAGATATTACAGGAGGTAGTCAATGCTCGAGCTTTGTGGTACGCAGACAGGTGCAACCTTTTCTCTAAGTACGTTGGTGAGAGGAAGTGGATGGACCTTGGCTCGAGTGATTTGGGTAATATCTTGAGTGGTCTAGTTGAAAAGGTGGCAAAATACGAGCGAAATTCTCTTTTGAACCGTGTTAATATCTGTGAGAGATTTGACCTCTATCGGCATCTCCAAAGAACAGTGGTGTGTGCAGATATGACTGGTCAGAGAGGTTCTAATTTGGATTTGAGGACGTTGCGCTGGGTTTTTAAGCTTAGAGAGGAACTTCTTAGTTTAAATGGTGCTCCATTGAGAAACAAGAGGAGGCCATTATGTTCAATGTGTAATTTGGGAGAGAGGGAGGATTTGTACCACTTTTTGGGAGTATGTCCGATACTTGGTGATTTCAGGAGAATTGTTTATTCAAAAAGTAATCTTTCACGAGAAGAGATTCTCTGTATACTGAATAGTAGTGGGGAGTGGGATAAAGTGGCCAAGTACTGTTCTTCAGCTTGGAGACATAGAAAGTTTATGATTTCGGAGTTTAATTATGATTAGAGCAGAGTTGTATTATGTGATTGATATTTTTTATTTTCTCTTATATTTCGCACTTAAACAAGTATATGATGTACTTCTTGACGTAGTATGACGAACTTCGAGCAGACGTTTACATTGCTCTATAAGCTTGAGTTTATTTTTTTAAAGTGTATTTTATTCTTTTTCTCAATAAAGCTTTTCTTCTTCTTCTTCTTCTTCTACAACAAATGCTTCGTCTTACCATCGAAGCATTGTTTTCACTTTTCAAGATTAAAAGAAAAAAGTTCTACAAAATCAAAATTTCCACTCGTTTTACATTTGGTCTTTCTTGAACAATTTTGATTTTGTATGTCAGCCTGTCTGTCATGAAATTTTTGTAACGGGCGAAACTATACGAAGAAGGTAATATTGTCCCATTTTTGATGACATTTTCTGGGATAGTGCAGGTTGGCGAGTAGATAGTCCCCTAAGAAAATCATCGCCTAGGGATCAATAGTAGCCTCTGCGCATGCCCATACATAAAACCCCTGTAACAGCAGTAACTCCAAGATTGTGCGGGTTGTCGTGTAAAAGGTCCCCTTTGAAAATCATCGCCCTCGGACTGATAGTAGTCACTGCTCGAACGTGAAGTCCTCGTAATAAGCATAACTTGCCTGACTATTTTGGACCTTTACCAATTGAAAAGGTCTTCTTATTCTTATTCTTTATTCTGGTAAAGAAAATCTTGTATTTTTTCCTACCATCAACCGCCCTGATTTCACATCAGTTTCAGGCAGAGTGATCATCCTTATTACCCAGTACCAGCAATTAACGGTTTCGGGCCGGATTATATTATCACTCACCTTCTGCCTTAGGTTCTATTGGTTCTACGCGCCGGACAAAAAAACAGTTCAACAATTTTGTAATAGTACCTATTTATAGTCATGTATTATATAAGTAAGTCACTTTTAGCAGTATTGGTTTCATATTGGTTTTATTATAATAGTAACTTTTAGTAATATTGGCTTCATTTTGACATAGTATCGTGAAGCCCTAGATCAAGTGGTAGGTAAGCAGGGTTTGCATTGTCATTGATGGATTGGTCGGAAAGACTGTGAGTAGGTACCTTCCTAGTTCTCTCTCGCATTAGTCCACTCACTAATCGAAGTCTCCCGGTAATGTTCTTACCCCCGCCATCAATCAATCTGACATTTGCGGTAAATCCTGACCACTCCTGGAAAGTGTTGACCTTGCCTCACTTCATGTCTACACTACAGGTTGTTATAAATTATTTAGGTAAGTAGAAAAGTCGTTAATAATTGAGACTTTGATCCCTACGAATATTGGGAGATGGTTCTCTTTGAATTGGGCGGATATCAGGAAGTTACCTATGAATGTGAAGGAATTAGGGTATCCCATGAATTGGAAATGGTCTCCTCTGAATTGAACGAAATGATTCCCTTTGAATAGGGAGATGGTTCCCATTGGAGGGATGTTGGGGAGTCCCCTATGAATTGCACAGAATTTTGCCTATAAAATGGAAGGGCATTAGGTGGTTCACTATGAATTGAAAGAAGATCCTCTGGGAATTACAGGTTTTTGGGAGGTTCCATATGAATTGAAGAGATATTGAGTGGTCCCCTATAAAAGGGGAACGGTCTCCTGTGAATTAGACATAATTGCCCCCATATTCCTATAAATTGAAGATGGTTCTCTTAGAATTAAAGTTCCCTATTAATTGGAAGAAGGTCCTCTGTGAATATAGGATTTTGGGTGGTCCCCTTTGAATTGAATAGAATTATTGTTCTCCATGAATTGAGAGACAGCTCCCTTTGAGTTTGAGAATATTAGGTGGTCCCCTATGAATTGAATAAAAATATTGTTCTCCGTGAATCGGGAGATAGTTCCCTTTGAGTTTGAAGAGTATTAGGTGGTTCTCTAAGAATTAGAAGATAGTCCTCTGCGTATAGGAAGATGATGGGTGGTCCCCTAAGAATTGGACTAAATTGTTTCTTTATGAATGATTGTCCCATTCGAGTTTGAAATACATTAGGTGGTCCCGTATGAATTGTAGTTATGTTGAGTGGTCCCCTAAGAATTGGACTAAATTGTCTCTTTATGATTGATCATCCCCTTGAATTTCAAATACATTAGGTGGTCCCGTATGAATTGTAGTTATGTTGAGTGGTCCCCTAAGAATTGCACTAAATTGTCTCTTTATGAATGATCGTTCCCTTGAATTTGAAATACATTAGGTGGTCCCGTATAGGGAGATAGTTTCCTTTTGAATCTGAAGGATATTGGGTGGTTCCCTATGAATTGGACAAAATTGTCCCCTTTGAATTTCAAGTTCATAAGGTGATCCACCTGTGGATTGGAACAATCTTGTTCCCCACCAATTGGAAGATGGTTCCCTTTGAATTTGAAGGATATTTTGGTGGCTCCCTATGATTTGGAGATATGTTGGCTGGTCCCCTACGATTTGGAAGATGATCCGGATGGTCAACTTTGACAAATTTGAACGTTAAAATGCTCATGAATCATGATAGTCCACAATCATTCGACCCCCTCATTATCTCATCTTTTTGTCGGTTTTTATCGGCTTGTCGATGTTGCTTCATTCAGAAAACTTCCCGAGAAAAATATGGCGGCAGTTATCGATATTTGGTGCTTACAGGTCACCTGAATAAGGAAAACTATTGTTTTCATCAGTTGTAGAGGGTACATTGACAGAACTCCCTGGATTTAAATCGATCAGTTCATACAAAGTCTACTCCTAGCAAAAATACAAAAAGATCTCCCAATCCAGTATTACCTATTGATAAAATCGTACTTATCAGAAATACACTTCCTAATAAAATATGAAGATGAATACTCTTCATTCAGGAATATAGCTGGAGTTCACCAGGGAAGTGTGCTTGGACCGGTTTTGTACCTTTTGTACACAAGGGATCTTCCAGAACCAATAGAAGCAGTCACAGCAACAGTTTCAGACGACACAGCACTCCTAGCAGCAGGAAAAACACTATGGAGGAGGCATAAAAAAACTGCAGAATTCAGTGAACTGTATCCTATAGATCAAACTGTGGAGAAGCAAACTAAATGAAACAAAGTCAACGCACTTCTCACACCGGAAAGTAAACCCTATTTTTGTTGAAATTAACTCTCAAGCTATACCACATGCAAATACACCTAAGCACTTAGATATGACCTTTGATAACAAACTGAGATGAACATGTGAAGAATAAGAAAGACGAAATCAACCTGAAATTTAGAAAAATGTACTGGCTGTTGGGAAGGAACTCCCAACTCCCTGTGCACAATAAAGTGCTATTCTACGAGCTATATATTCTATAGAGCCAGTAGGGTTTACGGCTGTCCCATATGGGGATGCACCAAAAAAAGCAACGTGGAAATCATGCAAACGGTGCAGAACAAAATACTCAGGAGTCTAGTGAATGCCTCCTGGTTCCTTCGAACAAATTACCTCCACCGCGACCTCAAAGTTGAGATGGTGAATGAGGTCATTAAAAGAAGAGCTGTGGACCACAAAACTCGACTCCACAAACATCCAAACGTCGAAGTATTGAACCTGGTGGACAACAGCAGGGACGTACGACGATTGACGAGGACCAAGCCCTTAGACTTTGTCACCAACCACTAGAAGAGAAGTGTGTAGTGTGATGTGGATGTAGGTAGTGATCTATGAACCACAGAACTGCGTTTAGTACATATTAAAGAGAAAATTACTACATATATATTGTATACCGTTGTAATAATAAACATATTATTAAATTAAAACATAATTCAATAAGTCTGGCTGAACAAAGTAAATTCTCAAGCAACTGATATAGTGGAGGAGTGTCAAGATTACCATAATTTGATCCTTGAATCACCTGCCTGATCTTTCGTGCCCCCCGAAATCGTTGGGTCCCGATCGACTGAAGGATTACAGATTTTTTTGCTGGGCGAGGCCAACAATGAAGGTCGAATTCCGTTTGGCTCCCTTCGGAGAACTCGTGGCGTCACAATGAAGAATGGGACAAAATTCAGCATTTGGGTTTATTTTAATTTTATTACAGCATTGAAAAATAATGCAGATTGAATAACATGAACATACGATTGTACGATCGTGATTGATTTTAAGTGGTTCGACTGAGTTTGACCGGTCGTTGTGGAGGCATTTATGGGGGATTCTTTAGTTAAAGAAAGTAACTAGTGAAGTATAGCACTTTGATACAACAACTTGAGTAAGTGATGAGATTTTAACTTCATAGTTCATCAAAAGTACACTTTTCGAGAGTAATACCTTTTATTAAGGTCTTTTGAAGGTTCCACGGACGAAGGAGCTTGTGACCAACTCAGTGCAGGAACTCTAGTCACTAATGAAGAGGTTTCATTGTAGTTTTATGTGGTCGATAAACGGTGTGACATTTGTGTGCCTAGGAGAGACGGGGACGGTGAGTAGGAGTGTTCTATCGCGACTCGAAGAATCATCGGCACGTGCGGTCGCAGCGGCCGTCAACAACTGTCGACCGAAAATGGCAGCTCCCATCACAACACACTTCTAGTCGAGCTGTCGAACGATTCGCCAACCAACCGAAATAGTAAACACGAACCGTTTGTCGTCTCCTTCGGTACATAACCGCATTACGTATCCTCTCTCGATTGTATTAAAAGAAGTTTGTTGACATTCGAATTTCCCGATCCAATTGGAGACGTTCGGAATCTATCAGAATTTGAGATGGAAGTTATTAATTAACCGGTACCTGCTAATCGATGTACGTGGTCTAATCGAGAAGTTCCTGGATTTTTCAAAGGAGCTTTGTTGAAACTTAAACATTTTCTGAGGATTTGTGAGCAGTAAGGGAGTCTAATGAGAGAGCGCTTTGAGGATAGAAGTGAGTGGAAGAGTCGACTGGTGTAGAAAAAGGAGAAATGAGAGGCGAAATGGATGGATCTCGAGCACTCGCATATACATATTCCTCGACATGAATGGTTGATGCATCGACCTGACGCGAAAAAAGCAGAAAAGATGGGAATGTAAAGTTTGAGGTGCCAAACTATTTTTAAAAGTCTGCCAAGTGGGTGTGGCACATAGCTTCCTCGTATACATATCCAGACTGTATAGATGATCCGATGCATAGTAGTTGATCTTAAAACATCAATCTCTACACGTCAAACGGCACTATCTCTGAATATTGTGGGAAATATAGAATTTATGGCTGTAGGAAATATTTGCGCAAGCGCAGTGCCTAATACCAGTCAGGGAGCGACGATTTTCATAGGGGACCATCTACACGCCAACTCTCATAATCCCCAAAAATCTCATCGAAATCGGCTGAGAATTGTAGAAGTTATGGCTGTGGCAAGGATTTCATGACAGACGCAAACAGACAGACAGACAAGGAACCAAATTGAGGAATTTCACCATGTCGGAATTTCCTATTTTTGACAAAATCGGGTTCAGCACCTCGAAAACATATTGTTTAGTAATGCATGCATTCCAGGGGACGTCCCATTGGATAAGTATTAGATCAGTTTAACCAGTTGTTAAGTGATAAAACTGCTTCACTCGATGTAATTTATTTATTACTTTAGGCAAGAAATACTGACCCCCCCCCCCCACCATTATCCACCTTAACATTTCTAGCGGCATGGGAGCCTGGAATGTGAAGAGCATTTTAAAATCCATGATCTACGATACCCAACATGCGAATTCGAGTTCATCCCCCCCCCCCCCCACATCCCCAACGCCAAAAATGGTGCCAGTCTGGCACCAAAGCGGAAATACGTCGTAACATTGAACTTTCATCTGTTAGTTTTGGTAGGCAGTCCGTCGAAGTTCACATCAATTCAAGGTGAAACACAAAAAAAAAAACACGAAATAAGCGGTTTTTGGCATCATGGCACCATGTCCTGGCACCATGGTGGCACCACTATTAGTTCCATGGTGGTACAGAGAATAATTCATGAAAATCCGGAGGTATAATGAGAATTTTTCCTCAATTTCAAAGCTTGGGTACAATTAGTAAGCAGTAAAGGAACCGAAATATTGAAAAATCGGATATTTTGTGAATATTATCCCCCCACTCACCCCCTCCCCTTGCGAATTTTGGTACTCTGGTAAAATCGTGTAGGTACAACTCGGAAGTTATTTGAGTAAAACAAAAAAAGAAACACGCAAATCGGTTGGAAATTGAGGCCTGGGCAGAGTTTACAAGATTATGCACGCAAACCCACGTTTTTTAAGCATTAACCCCCCCTTTCCCCCCCTTAAAAAGCAAAATCCAAAATTCCGGCGCCGTAGTGCACAACTAGATAGTATTCCGCGTCAAACGAAAAAATAACCACGGAAATCGTTTGAGAACTAAGGCCTGGGCAGAGTACACAAGATTTTGCCCAAAAACGCACGTTTTTCGAGCACTAACCCCCCCTTTCCTCCCCTTAAAAGACAAAATTCGAAATTCCGGCGACGTAGTGCACAACTAGATAGTTATCCGCGACGAAAAAAAAAGAACCAGGAAAATCGGTTGAGAATTAAGGCCTGTGCAGAGTACACAAGATTTTGTTAAACACACACACCTACACACGCACACACATACACACACACACAGACATAGACCTATGGTTTTTTCGTGGATTTGGATTCAGAATGGTCTAAAACGGATTACTGTGTGGTTATTTTTTTTTTCTGTTGAGTGTTGTCCAACTTTACCCCAGATCGATCGCATAAGGACGCCCAAGTCTTACTGTGGGACGTCCTAAAAACCCCTACGGCAAACTTTCGGCCCGTACTTCCTAATTTACGAATGAACAAAACAATGTAGAAAATATGAACGTTCAAAAAAACCGGGAAAATGACGTCATCCTGGAATAGTTCATTTACGGCCGCTTGAAGCGCTGAGATCTATATTCCCCGTATGCAACATTTCACAAAACCCGTAAAGTTCAAAATCGAAAAACTGAAGAAAAAAATGGAAAAAGCAAGATGGGGGAAATTAGGTTTCCCCTTTTTCTGTTTGATAACTTTCCTCTTAGATAACACAATTTCGTCGTACCAGCGGGCAACACTGGGAGGAGCCGGCGATCCAAACAGCCAATCAGCGAGCGTTCCCGCTTCACGTTGAAAAGGTCCGTTTTCCCGGTCATTTTTTGAAATCATAAATTTTGATTGTCTCCCAAAAATAACAGACTTATTTTCCGAAATCAAGCCGATTTTCATCTATCCCACACCATTAACTATTCAGGAAAAATGCAAACAGAATTCGGTGAAATTCCTCATTGATCAGGAGGATCTGAAACGTAAAACGCGAGTCGCGATTTTGATTCTGGGGAACTTTCTTTTTAAACTTGAGAGGTGAAAACAAAGCTTCCGCTACCTTGGAAGACTCGGAAGCAATAAACTTTAATGGAAATGAAAATTGTACTATTATTTTCTAGAGCACTATATATAATGTTACACTTAATTAATCAATCCTCCCTGTCAATAAAATATCTAAATGTTCTGAGAGAAAAATATTTACTGAGATATGGAATGAAAAAGTCAGTCAAGAACTCTAGTATTGTTTAAGCGTGGATTTGGGAAAAGTATATTATACTATAGTATATTATACTTATTAAGCTGATTTGTCTTGAGGGGGTCTCAGTCGGTCGCCGTTCGTTCCTCGTTCCGGGTCAGTAATTGACGAAATTGAAGGCGCAAAAACTTTAAAAGTTGCACCTAAATTTGAAATTTTAGAGGATTTTAGAAATTCATTTGTGCATATGCCTTGGGAATTGAAAAACTGAAAGATTGCCGCTGGAACCATCAAAATCGAACAATAATTGCCAGAGAAACATGGGGAAAACATGGGAAAATTCGTTTATTCAGTAGTTTTTTCCCCATTTTGCTTCCGAGTCTACCAAGGTAGCGGAAGCTTTGTTTTCACTTTTCAAGGACGAAAAAAAAAGTTCTCCAAAATCAAAATTTTCACTCGCGTTTTACGTTTTAGACCTTTCTGAACAATTTTGATTCCGTGTCTGTGTGTCTGTCTGTCTGTGCGTCTGTCTGTCTGTCCGTCTGTCATGAATTCCTTGTAACGCGCATAACTATACGAAGTTATTGTCCGATTTCGATGACATTTTCAGGGATTGTGTGGGTTAGTGTGTAGACGGTCCCCTATGAAAATCATCATCCTCGGACTGATAGAAGCGACTGCGCATGCGCAAACGTGAATTCCTTGTAACGGCCATAACTTCTACATTTTCCATCCGATTTCAATCAAATTTTCAGGGATGTTACAGATTAGTATTTAGATGGTCCCCTATGAAATTTATCACCTTCGGACTGATAGTAGCCACTGCGCATGCGCATACGTAAAATCCTTGTAACAACCATAACATTTACATTTTTCATCCGAATTTGATGAAATTTTCTTGGATTGTCCAGACTAGCGTGTAGATGGTCCCCTATGAGGGTAGTGAAAGGTAATTAGAGATTGGTGATTTGAGATTAACTACTGTGCATCGGATCATCTATATAATCGGGTTATGGGTACGAGGAAGCTATGTGCCACACCCACTTGGCAGATGTTTTCTTTGGCAACTATAGTTCGATTTTGATGATTCGGGCGGCAATATTTTAGGACCTAGGACCGTGCACTAATGAAATTCTAAAATCCTTTAAAATGTTAAGTTTAGATACACTTTTTTAAGTTTTTGCTCCTTCAATTTCGCTAAATACTAAAAACGAACGGCGAACGACTGAGACCCCCTTAATTTCAAAACAATTTGCCAAAAGTTCAAATTGAGTTGCCAAAATGTAATTAATAAACACATGATTTCCTCTCTCTCTTACAATATTTCGAATGTATCTCTACGCACACATTTTTGTCAACAGTGTTTCCATTGGTCCTTGCACCTGGAGAACTCATAATTTGGGATGCTGTTAAGCTGCTCCTACGTTCTTAGGTTGTATCTTTTCTATCGTCTGAAATCGCTGAACTTTCGTCGTATATTTGTGTTAAAGAAACAGCCAGAAGTAACTGAGAGTCAGAAAAGGAGTTGAAGGAGGGTTCTCATAGCATATTTAGCGAGAAAAAACAGACAGCGCGTTGCATGGTGGAAAAACCACTCTCCTGTGAATCAGGGTTTCAAGGTACCTACGTACCGAAATCGGTGAATTGTTTCACCTTGTGGGAGGACTTCGTGGTGAATAACGCCCTTTGATCAAGGAAGACAGTGAGCATGACTTTGACATTCGATCTCACCTGGCGAGCTTTTTTGGTTCTGGGAGAGGTTTTCGACTTCCACTGCAGCTTGGTTTCCACGCCGTAGCCATAAACCCGTGGCTTGTCCCCTGTAATGATGGTGACCACCTGCACAGGATTCATTACGAATACTTTTGAGTGCATGGATCAGGTTTGCGATGATTCAATATCTTTATCACAGCCTTTCTGTTTAAGCGATCTTTTGCATAGGTAGTTTTCTGAAGAAAGCTGGCTCCTCCTCCCCCCCCACCCACCCAACCACCCACAGACCAAAATTATGACTCCATAGCTTAAAACCCATCATTTAAACCTTAATCAATGACCGCATCCTTTGGTCAATAATTCTAACGATTTTGAATACACTTGAAAGTTCGACTAGTATGCGAGCACTGGGCAAGAACACTTCCAGATGAAATAATAATTATTTCATCACACAATAGATATTATCATCACACAATAAATTATTTATTGTTCTATTTTGAACAGAAAAAATTGGGAGCTCCTTAATTCTGTTCGAAGTAAAGAGAAATAAATTATGGGTAATATATTTTTTAATGTTAATACTACTACTCACGATCTCTATACAACTCCAGTTGAAGACTAAACCTATGACGCATACCTGGAAATGAATAATATTTCATTAGAACAACACGAAGGGAAAAAACAATGTCTAATGAGCTCATCATGAATAACATAGGGTTCTACTATGATGATTTTACGACCTTTCTGTTCATCCAAGATTTGTATGCAACGCGGTCACAGAATTTTAGATTCTGAAAGCGGCACGAAGGCACGGGCATTTTAACCCTTGATATCCTGAAGTATCTTTTTGGAAGCCCGATTCTTATTATGCAAACGTTTATCCACTTTCAAGCCAAAACTGATAGCCGTTGGATGTCTTGATAATCAAACTATCGATTGTGTAAAAAAAACGTAGTAGTATAAACATAATATCTCAAAGAAAGAACGAAATAATTCTCGAGTTGACAGTCTGTAATATGGCCTTCGAAGTACCTTCTATCGTCATTTCTCACCTTGAAGGGTATTAGTTGGATTTCCTCGTCAGAGAACCATTGTCTGAGGCAGCACAGATCCATCCATGAAGTGAACCTTCTCTACCTCAGTTTGGTTCTGTACTTTACGAGAAATAACTTACACCAACATCCCACCAAGGATTTTTCCAAGTTTCTTCTATTCCAACAAAATTGGGCTCAGACCCAGATAGCGCTAGAGCGGATTTAGGAAAGATCAATCTCGAGCTGAAAGACTGTAATAGGGCCTTTAAGAAACCATCTACTCAAATATTCTATAAATTTGACTAAATACATCTAAATTGAAATAAAAAATTTTTTTTTTTGAAATAGTGAGAAATTAAGGGTTAAAAAGTCTGCCAATTTGGATGAGCAGTAAAGTTTCCCCTGAAATAATAACATGGACAGCCTTAACAGGTGGCATAAATCTCAAATTTGAAACATGCACTTCACGATCAAGGCGGTTTCTTACACTAATAAACAACACGATTAAGAATACTTCAAAATTTGCGTCGATTTGTTCAAAATATTTCAAGGGTATTCTCTCAGATTTGGAACACCACCGGCAGATTGGATTACTGCTATATTCATCAGCTACTCCTCTAGATCCAACTTCTAATCACCTTCAAAATTCAAGTAAAACCTACAATTTGTTGGTTTCAAACTGGTCAGAAACAACATGCACCAATTCGATATTACAAAATTAAAATTCCTCGATTATGCTGCTAGTTTTTCACGTTTGAAAACATCAAGACCATTGAGAATTTTTTCAAATTAGAATAGACTTTTCACAATATTGAGGGATTAACCTCACAGAATTGGAATATCCATTGGAATATTAGATATTACCCATTGCGGATTGGATTGCAATAATAATTATCAGCAACTCTCCTAGATCCAACTTCTAATCATTCTCCGAATTGTAGTAAAACCTACAGTCTGTTGGTACGAAAATGATCGGAACACCAGTTAACTTTGATAAACAACCCACCTTTGTTCTTTCTACAATGTTGAAAAAAGTGTATTTCTCTCATTAAAATAATTTTACGATTACGTAGCTCATTTCTTACATTCAGAAACTAAACACGATTGAGAACGTCGAATTTTCACGATACTTCAATAAGAAACAAGAATTTTACAATTATGTTGCTGATTTCTCACATTCAGAAACTAAACACGATTGAGAACTGAGAACGTCGAATTTTCACGATACTTTAATAAGAAACAAGGATTTTACAATTATGTTGCTGATTTCTCACATTCAGAAACTAAACACGATTGAGAAAGTCGAATTTTCACAGTACTAGAATTTTACAATTATGTTGCTGATTTCTCACATTCATAAACTAAACACGATTGAGAACTGAGAACGTCGAATTTTTACGATACTTTGATGAGCAACAAGAATCCCCCCCCCCCCCCATCTGTCCTATTATGTACTCATCTTCTTCAGTAAGGTTCGTATATTTTCAATATTAACTATTCATACGCCCATCTGGTATATCAGGTTATAGTGAGATAATTAGTACGGAGGTAGGTGTCTAACTTTTATCAAGATATTTTCATTACATTTTAATTACTCGAAAAATACTTTCGCAGATGTGAAAGAACTGATGTTGGTAATATAAGAGGAGAGAGCATTTAATTAGTGACCCTCGTCAAACAGTCTAATTAGGTTCGCAGCTACCTATGCTTACAGAGGACCTTTTGACGTACAAGACAAATTATACGAGGGTGCGTAAGGATGGGAGTCGAGGGCGCATATTTACTTAGATTGTAAATAACTTCTTGGTAGGTACATATTCGTTATTTACGATGAAGACATTCTGTAAGATAAATTACTGTACTTTAATCATCAAGTTCCGGAACACCAAACTCGAAAAAATAGTTATGTAGTAGGTATTATTGTAGTAGGTAGATTCCGAGCCAATATTGCCTCACTTCCCTCGCTTAACTGGGTAGGTCTTTGAGGTTTGAGATCGGAAAAGGAATTTAATGAGATTTATTTGAGATGAAATCTATATCATTATTATGTAAAGTGAAAACATCCATTAGAGAACTTGAGTTCGAGCGTTCCACTGGAACTGCTGGTTTGAAACAGTTTCAGTTTCCAAACCCTCCACTACTTAGCGTCATGAAGTCATCGCGTTTTTTCTAGACAGAGAACTCTTTTGAGTTGAGATTGCTGGGTTAATTGAGGTTTTCGAGGTCAATTTGTGGGTAATTATGATTTGAAATTTTGGAGCCATTTTTTCATTAATTTGAGTACCTGACAATACTTGAACTAAACAGAGTTCTATGCAAAATTTAGGATATTAGAAAATTCAGAAAAGTCTGCTAAGTGGGTGTACCACATAGCTTCCTCGTATCCATAACACCATTGTTTAGATGATCTGATGGATAGTAGATAATCTTAAAACTTCAGTCTCTCCATTTTCGATGATCAGATGACGGCTAAATTTTTAGGGAACCATCCAAAGTAATAACCACATCCTACCCTGTTAAGCGAGGGAAGTGAGGCAATATTGGCTCGAAATCTGACAACTAGACCCCAAATGGAGCCGATATACCAAATTTGAACCAAATCGGTCCAGTGTTGGTAAGAAAAGTGCCGCGTACGGCGGACGGACGGAACATTTTTTATTCGATTTTCTGATTCTACGTACCTAGAAACGTTAACCAACCAATTTTGACCGGTGGGGGGGGGGGGGTGGTTAAAATGTTTTTTTCTTGGTCGTTTCCAAACTAAACTTAAAACCTAAACTTAACTTAAAAAATGAAAACAATGTTTCCCTACCTCAAGAGACTCTCATGGTCGAAAAAGTAAATTGAGTCAGCATTAGTAAAACCGCGTAAAATTAATGAGGTGGTAAGGAAGGTGAAAATGTGGACCTCGAGAGGTCTCTAGGGAAGGTGAAATAGCAGTGTATTGCTTACTCCAGGTGAAAAAGGGTGCTGAGAAGTTGTGAGACAGCTCAGCAGCAGTCAAAGTTTCTCACCTCTTTTAATTAGACAGACATTTAGACACAAGGAAAATTTGAACAAGCGCTTTGGAAATATTTTCGAGTTTCCTAACAATCTCATCGTTATACTCTCACGTTCCAGCGTGGGATCACGTTTTCGTTAAGTTATTAGAAAACGTATGTTGGTTTATTATTTTTAGTAAAGAACCTTTGGAGATCACCATGATTCTTGAGATTTATCTCAAGAATCATGGTATTAGAATAGACGTGAATTTTTTCGACTCAGAGCGTCAGGTTTTCCAACAGGAATCCAAGTGTACTTGAGTGTATACAAATCCGCAGAATTTCGATTCTATCCAACTAACTCGTTGTATGTGCAATGAAAACATGCATAATTCCCGTTTTCTCAAAGCCCCTTAAAAATATAGCCGAAATTCCACTGATTAGGTCAATTTACACTGCCATTCGAAGGTAAACGGAATCATTGTTCCACTCAAAAGCTCCAAATCCGGGGCACGGAAGGAAATCTACGTACATGATTATCCGAACCGACCAAGAGACCGTGTGAAGTATCTTAGTTTTATCATTTCAAAAATAAAACAATTAAATCATAGTAAAATTGATAATAAATGTAAATATTTGGTGCAATAAAAAATGTTTAAGAAAAAAAGAAGCTACAAATGGGACGACTTATCTCAACTGTCTGTGGTTTTTCTCCACAGTATAGGCAATTTTTATAAGATGGTAAATTCAGTGTCCTTCCCGATTTAGTACCTTAATTTTCCATCAACGATAGGAACAAGCAAACTCAGAAGTGTCCGCGGAACATTAAGGAACCCTTCTAATGAAGCCTCCATACATGGATAACTTACGTCAGTTGACGAATATAATCGCGTCATCACCAGTGACCGTGAATTGACTGGTAGGCCAAAATGAGATGGAATGACTTCTCCCTTTTGTCTTCGGACGTTTTATTTTCATTATTTGCAGTGCCTACTAGATACTTCAGATTCATCTTCGTCAGATCAGCTACGACTAATGTATTCAGACGTTCAGATATCGTAGGTATTGAACATGAAGTTCGACAATGTCATGCATTCCTTCTATGTCCTGATGAAGGCAGTAAATCGGCCAAAAGCCAGGTGAGAGTTTTGTTGATCTCCATTCCAAATAAATTCGCCATTATAATCACGATAATCATCTCATGTAAATTCGAAATCAAATTCAGAAGTGCTCCAAAACCTTGAAATTGTTGATATTACTCCCAAATCTAACAAGATTGCCAGAAGAATTTCTTGAGGTTTTTGGTGATTGAAGAAAAAACCGTCTACCAAGTCAGATGGGCAGTAGAGCATCCTCACATGGACGATACCACAGAACCAGTAGGTTAATTGTTTCTCTAATCGATAAACAACACGATTGAAAAAGTTATTCGCAGTAATGTTGATGCATTTTCGGTTTATCCTGAGAACCGAGAAAGCCTTAACCTTTTCGGACACGCGCGGTATCTGAGAGATGCATTGTGCAGTTTTCCCACTTGTATTCCTGTTACGTTCGAGCTAGAAGGCCTGCAGTTAATTTTCTATAAGTTCTATTTATGCCATGATAGAAGACAATAATATTTTTCAGATAATTATAGGAAAATAATTCATGATGATGCCGAAGTGAAGAGTAAGATTTTCACGGTCAAATCTATTACGATTTTCAAGGTACTCATGAAAAACCAATGATGCATCGACATTACCGCGAATCAATCGTGTTGTTTGTCGATTCGGGAAACAATTAACCAACTGGTTGTGGTCTCGTCTTTCCTGCCTTGCTCCTGGTAAGTGATCTCTTCAAATTATTTAATATTTTGCGGTTTCCCTTGATGCACAAAATCCATTTTCATTTCATTTCGGACCTATATATACGAGTAGAGTCAATCTACATAAACCACACTCCGATTTGTTATTGAAGCACACCCAATTCTTATCTAAATAAGTTTAGTTAATTTTTGTTTTTTTTAGTCAACTTTAAATTATATTTGAATTATTAGGTAGAAATACGAGCTAATTGTTGCATCAGAATATTTCCAACTCTATTTCGAAGTGCTAAGAACGATCGTCACCATGACTGCAGATGGTACTTTAGA
The DNA here is from genome assembly GCA_009739505.2 of Apolygus lucorum. Classification (NCBI taxonomy): domain Eukaryota; kingdom Metazoa; phylum Arthropoda; class Insecta; order Hemiptera; family Miridae; genus Apolygus; species Apolygus lucorum. The sequence continues at coordinate 52,140,850 of CM019182.2, forward strand.
AACGAATGTCTCCATCATGAGCTTCGAATCGAAACGATAAACGATGCTATAAAGCGACAAGCTGTGAGACACCTACAGCGGCTGAGATGTCACATCAACGAGGAAGCTGTCAAACTCCTTCATGCAAGTGATACCATCAGAAGATTATGGCAGGTCCTTTATAGTCAGCCAATTCAACTATCGAGCATGAAATAAATTTGTGCCGTCGATGAGATAGTTCTGTACCGATGTAAAATATCAGTATTATATGCATTATGTAATTACTAAATGCTTGGAATGACTATTATTATGTGAATTTACTAATCAATAGTTTAGTAACTAATTATTATTTACTGTTGTTATTGTATTCACTGATTATAAAGTATGAATTGATTAATTAGGGTAAGATGAAAATTTCCGGGTGTCCAGCGATTCTTTTCTAGGGTCAATTTTCGACTTTTTCCAGGGTTCCAAATGAATTAATATATAAATAAATTTATATATTAAAAAAAGGACATTTTGAAATGAAAAAACTCGGCGCTTTGCGCCTCGGCGGGGGGCTCCGCCCCCCTGCACCCCCCGGTTTATTTCTTCTTCCATACTCTGTATGAAATCATAGGAACACAGAATGTGTTTTTGCGATACTAGTCATCCGTTAAATAAAAAACAACAATAATAAATGTGGAGTCTTTGGCAATAATAAAATAAATAATTGTTAGACATTTAATTTGGTCTAAAACCCTATAAATGTTTTAAAACCCTATGCTTTTCAATTGATATGAACCTCCAGTTTATGCTGTATGAACAGATGACACCTCGTCCAAAAACGAGAATCTCTCTTCCTTCTTTCAAGAGAAGAGCTCCATCTAACCAAGAAGATGAAAATGAAGAGTTATAATAAAAGGGATTTTATAATAAAAGTTATTACAAAAGGGATATCCTGCTTTGTGGATGCGCACATTTATAGGGTTTTAGACCAAATTTAATGTCTAACAATTATTTATATTATTTTCAATCCACTCAGGCGTCTTCAGCATTCTCCTTTGACCCTGCCTCTCAAATTTCAGGTTCTTGCGTTCAACAGGAGAGGAAATGGCCTTGGAGCTCACTCAACTGATCAGTGACCACTCAGGCGCCTTCGGCATTCTCCATTGACCCGCCCTCTAAAATTTCAGCTTCCTGCGTTCAACAGGAGAGAAAATGGCCTTGGAGCTCACTCAGCTGATCAGTGACCACTCAGGCGCCTTCAGCATTCTCCATTGACCCGCCCTCTCAAATTTCAGGTTCCTGCGTTCAACAGGAGAGAAAATGGCCTTGGAGCTCACTCAGCTGATCAGTGACCACTCAGGCGCCTTCAGCATTCTCCATTGACCCGCCCTCTAAAATTTCAGCTTCCTGCGTTCAACAGGAGAGAAAATGGCCTTGGAGCTCACTCAGCTGATCAGTGACCACTCAGGCGCCTTCAGCATTCTCCATTGACCCGCCCTCTAAAATTTCAGGTTCCTGCGTTCAACAGGAGAGGAAATGGCCTTGGGGCACACTCAGCTGATCAGCGACCACTCAGGCGCCTTCAGCATTCTCCATTGACCCGCCCTCTGAAATTTCAGGTTCCTGCGTTCAACAGGAGAAGAAATGGCCTTGGAGCACACTCAGCTGATCAGTGACCACTCAGGCGCCTTCAGCATTCTCCATTGACCCGCCCTCTAAAATTTCAGCTTCCTGCGTTCAACAGGAGAGAAAATGGCCTTGGAGCTCACTCAGCTGATCAGTGACCACTCAGGCGCCTTCAGCATTCTCCATTGACCCGCCCTCTCAAATTTCTCAGGTTCCTGCGTTCAACAGGAGAGGAAATGGCCTTGGAGCACTTTCAGCTGATCAGTGACCACTCAGGCGCCTTCAGCATTCTCCATTGACCCGCCCTCTCAAATTTCAGGTTCCTGCGTTCAACAGGAGAGGAAATGGCCTTAGAGCACACTCAGCTGATCAGTGACCACTCAGGCGCCTTCAGCATTCTCCTTTGACCCTGCCTCTCAAATTTCAGGTTCCTACGTTCAACAGGAGAGGAAATGGCCTTGGAGCTCACTCAACTGATCAGTGACCACTCAGGCGCCTTCAGCATTCTCCATTGACCCGCCCTCTAAAATTTCAGCTTCCTGCGTTCAACAGGAGAGGAAATGGCCTTGGAGCACTTTCAGCTGATCAGTGACCACTCAGGCGCCTTCAGCATTCTCCATTGACCCGCCCTCTCAAATTTCAGGTTCCTGCGTTCAACAGGAGAGGAAATGGCCTTAGAGCACACTCAGCTGATCAGTGACCACTCAGGCGCCTTCAGCATTCTCCTTTGACCCTGCCTCTCAAATTTCAGGTTCCTGCGTTCAACAGGAGAGGAAATGGCCTTGGAGCTCACTCAACTGATCAGTGACCACTCAGGCGCCTTCAGCATTCTCCATTGACCCGCCCTCTAAAATTTCAGCTTCCTGCGTTCAACAGGAGAGAAAATGGCCTTGGAGCTCACTCAGCTGATCAGTGACCACTCAGGCGCCTTCAGCATTCTCCATTGACCAGCCCTCTCAAATTTCACTGCGGGAGTTCTATTTCCTTACCAACGGCTTGGTTGCACGTGAAAATCATTATAAAAGGCGCGTAACGGTTTTTTCTGTCGCTTTTTCGTGACGATTTTTTTTCGGTAGGTCATCGCAAAAACACATTCTGTGTTAAAACTTCAGAAATATAGTTGCTTATCTCAAAACATAAATCTGTAAGTACCTATCAGTTGGGGGCGATGATATTCACCTACACTCAAATCTGCATAATCTCTGAAAATTTCATCGAAATTGGATGGAAACTGTAGAAGTGGCTATCGGTCAGAGGGTGATTATTTTCATAAGGGACCATCTGCAACCTGATTCGCTCAATTCCTGAACAATTAACCGAAATCGAAGGATAATATCGAATACTTATGCCCGATACAAAGATTCCATGACAAAAACAACAGAGACTTCCGATTCTTGGATAAAGTCGAGAATGAACATTAAATTCGTCGAAACTTGAAGGATTGCTCGAGAGAAAAGACCAGTTCAAAGGCTCATTTCTACCTCCAATTCTTGAAAAACGTCGTGATAGAAGGTTGAAAATACCGAAACTTGTTGGTTAACTCGAGAGAAACGACCAGTTCAAAGGCTCATTTCTACCTCCAAATCTTGAAAAAAAGTCGTGATAGGAGGTTGAAAGCATCGAAACTTGTTGGTTCACTCGAGAGAAACAACAACTTCAAAGGCTTGTTTTCGCCATCGATTGTTCGAAAAAGTCGACAATGAACGATGAAATCATCGAAACTTGATGATTTGCTTGAGAGAATCGACCATTTCATAGGCTTGTTTTCACCTTGGTTGTTTGAACATGTCGAGAACTTTTTCCCCTCGGACTGCCCGAACTTCTCATTTGGTGTTTTCGGCTTTTCTCAGGGTCTTTCGAAAAAAAAAGAAATTCCCTGACTTTCCCCTGAGTTTTCCAGTAGAGTAACACTCCCTGAGTATTCCCACTCTTCCAGGTCGCTAGACACCCTGGAGTTTATTACTGATAATGACTAGTTTATTGATCTGTGGTTGATTATTAATTGATGATGGTTGTTATTATTGATGAATATAATTATTGAATAATGATTTTGAATCATGAATTTACTGATTGCAGGATAAGAGATTATTAATATTGAAGAATGACGTTAAAATAAATACCAGAACTAAGTACCTACTCAGGAAGTGAAACGAGTTCCGTCTACCCGTCCTGTTGGCCACAGGCCGTCCTACAATATTGTTTACATTTATGTTAAATTGTTATTTAACGAAATAAACTATTGTTCTTCTTATTCCATCAGAAGATTGAAGCGAACCAAACCACTTGACCTAGCTTACTTGTGAAGCAATGGAGTGAAACATCCATCACCATAATTAACAAAACTCAGAGATGTATACTAGTGTTGAATACTTATCCATATTTTCAAAATGATATTGTTAATAAGTTGTATTTGATGCAATAAAACATTAAATTAAAAGATCCACCCCCACCTCATTTGTCCGTGGTCTTTAGAGGAGACCAACTTCCTCAAGGTTGGTTGAGTGGTCTCAGACTCAGTGTTGGATGAATGATAGTTAGATAGATGGATAGATATGTGATGGGATATGTGATATAGATGTGTGGGTATGATGAATCAGAAACACGAATGTGAATCGCACATGAACGTTCGCTGACGAAAGTGAGCCGAATATGAGCTGATCAAATGCGATCTTTTTTCGTTTCTTCGAAATTTTTTCATGCCCCTCGCTTGTCCCTCCTTAACAACCAAGAATAGAATCAATTAAAGCACCCAACACTTTGGGACAACGCTGTTCAGCTGGTATAACTTTCTGTCAAAATTAACTTGATTGTTAACCCCGCGCGATAATTATGCTTGGTAGGCACTATGGAAAGGCCGTGTTCTTTACAGACGGGTGATTACAGAGAAATACGATACCTAGGAAAGTAGTACTTATAACATTCTACATTAATTCAAAAAACACAAACGGTGGATACAGCTTTCGTACAAGTACGCAACCACGAGAGACATTTTATGTCTTATGTTTAATAAATTGAGAGCTTTCCAATGAGTGGTGAACGATTTTTGTGGGGTGGAAAATGAGGAAGTTAGTTTCCCTAGGAACGATTGGTTGTACGTGAAAATCATCAGAAATTTCCGCGTAACGCTCCCCTCGTACTAACGCTCCCCGCGTGACGATCCCCGAGTGACGATTTTTCATTTATGTGCCATAGTAAAGACATAAAATGTCAAAAAAACACCGTTGTGTGATAATTTGTAGCGTTTTCTACACGAATTGCAAATTAAGTCTAAATTTCAGCCAAACCACAATAACCTATTAATGAATATTACCGAGAGATTTGATGTGGTGGAAAATGAAATTGAAGGGTTCGTGAAAGGCTGCAGAGGTGGAAGCAGTTTTGTGAGCCCGAGGATCGTAATAAACAGAGTTACGTCTCGTAACGACTCCCTGACGGGCTCTTTTCCGGCGCATTTTGCGGTTTTTTACGAGTTGAAGCGAACGAGGGGATGTCGAGAGGATGTTTCATCCTTTGGGGCTGATGGGGCGGAAATCATTCGGTCAAAATTACGAGGGATGAAGTGGCCAAGTCGGTGTTTCCCAGCAAGAGGTAGTCAAATTAGGGGTGGGAGACTACTGGAAAATATGGCTATCGACCTCAATGCCGATGATATACCACTGAATTATCAAAGAACTGCTTTGCAAAAACATTGAAGACCGTAATAAGCATCGGATAACAATTCCAAATAAAATTTTTGCAAATTCCTAAATTCTATCGGAAGGTTGTGATTTGTAGTCTCAAGACATTCTGTATAAACTAGGGCTTAATGAATAAACGAAATCGTGATAATCATAATGTAATGAATCACCTCCAGTAGTGGTCTTGATTTGATATTTATTGCTGTTAATTGTTGATTTGGTCAGTGGAAAAAGGTTGTTGCGAATATATTTTCAGAAAAGTTAATTCTAAAAGTTGTTATCATTATAATGCATATTTCGGTACCCTAGTTCATTAATTAAGTTATGAAAAAGGAAAATGAGAAAAACACGTAGTTTGTTGTTTGGAGAAAGAATAAAACGTGCATATTACTCCACAAGGGAGACCATACTGCCCTGGGTTCAGTACCTACTTACATCCGCCTCCAAAAGCCAACTTGGAATTAGAGTGGGGCTCCCCCCCCCCTTTTTGACCGACTTCATGCGCGGCGAAGCCGCGCCGAAGGAAGGAGGTATACAGTTCGGTGTGTCATGGGACGACGATTTTTTTTTTTTTTTTTCTGTATGTTTGTACCACTAGCATTTTTTTATTCGGGCACCAATCTGCCTGATTCTTTTCGAAAAGTGTTCTACAAGTATCCATAGTGGTCCCGTTTCAATCAGATTTCATTTTGCTTTGTTAAAAGTATCGAAATTTTGTGAAAATAGTTCAAAAAACGTGGTTTTCGGGAAGATTGTTCCGCATCCTCTCCCCCCGCCCGACTCTTCGGAGCCACCCCCCCGCCCGTCCCCTCCGGCATATTCTCGGACGCCTGCCGCCCCTCAACTAATTCATAGTGGACCACCCTCTCATTCATTGGGGACCATCCTCCCTATTTAGAGTGAAACGCTTATTTCTTCAAGATAAAGTGGATTGTGAAGCAAAATTTTAATTTCAAAAAATGATATTGAACTCATTTTGGTTTATTATTTTCAATAATAAGCCTTTGGAATCGAGCAAGAAAAAAAATTTTTTAACCCCCCCTCAAAATTTGATGTTTTACGTTTCAAGGTACGTAGAATACGAAAATCGAATAAAAAAATTTCCGTCCGTCCGCCGTACGCCGTCCGCCGTACGCCGTCCGCCGTCCGCCGTACGCGGCACTTTTCTTAGCAACACTGGACCGATTTGGTTCAAATTTGGTATACGGGCTCCATTTGGGGTCTAGTTGTGCCGCGAAGCTTTTGGTTGATGTAGGTCACTTCTAAGGGGTGAAAATTAAGGGTTGAAATTTTCAAGAGTGCCCTAGCTCGAAAACTCTCGAAATAAAGGTATCGTTTTTTCACCAATTTTAAATAGTACAGAATTTTTAAAAATTTTTGAGACCACCCGGAGCTCTGTAGGACAAACCGTTCGGTCCCTACGAGTATTTGAAGGTTTTCCTTCGATAAAACAGAATCATGAGTGTGAATCGCAAAAGAGGTCTAATCTCCATTCAAATTTTATCGGACTAAAATGCGATCGCTGTTCATTTCTTCGATTTGTATACAGTTTTGCCTTCTGCGTAACCAGTAATCAAATTTCCATATCAAGCTTTCTATTTTTCGAATCGAGTGTGAAGCGTTTAGTTCTTTCTAATAAACTTGATTGTGAAGGTGTGAAGCCATTATAGTGTGGTAGGTAGTACCTACCAATAGTTGGTAGGTAAAAAAAAGTTGGTAGGTAAAACAATGTTTGTAGGTAAGAAACGCTGCAAATCAGATCACTGATCAGCTGAGTGAGCTCCGAAGCCATTTTCAATCCTATTGAATGGAGGTGCTCTTCCAGGCGTCTCCAGGATTCGAGGATATCTTCTTCACTCCTCACATCACTGATCAGCTGAGTGAGCTCCAAAGCCATTTTCAATCATATTGAATGGAGGTGCTCTTCCAGGCGTCTCCAGCAATCGAGGAGATCTTCTTCAATCCTCACATCACTGATCAGCTGAGTGAGCTCCAAAGCCATTTTCAATCCTATTGAATGGAAGTGCTCTTCCAGGCGTCTCCAGCATTCGAGGAGATCTTCTTCACTCTTCAGATCACTGATCAGCTGAGTGAGCTCCGAAGCCATTTTCAATCCTATTGAACGCAGGAGCTGAAATTTGAGAGGGAAGGTCAAGGGAGAATACAGATGGTGGTAGGTGCTATTGATGTGTGCAGTGATCTATACAGAAGGATGATCTATACACAAAATAATAAACCTTTGAGCAATGATTTGCAGCGTTTTGAAATTAACTTTAACATTTCATTGAAAGACGAGTTTCCCGACTTTGTGTACATGTTTGTGTACATTAAAATTTAAGGTCCGATTCTAAGCTTCACAAAAAATGAGATGCTTTATGAGGGGGTTACCGATAACCATCAAATTCCAGTAGACTACCAAGTGGGTCTAGCACATAGCCTTCTCATCATCCAAAACATGTTGCAGCGGGCTAAAATATGAAGCTCTAGTCCGATTCCGATGAAATTTTCAGAGATTGTACGAGTTGGCGTGTAGATGGTCCCCTTTGAAAATCATTGCCCCCGGACTGATAGCCGCTGCGCATGTGCAAACTACAATTTCCTTGTAGCAGCCATCATTTCCACATTTTCCATCCGATTTCAAGGAAATTCTCAGAGATCATGCAAATTGGCATATAGATGGTCCCCGATGAAAAGCATTGCCAAGGAACTGATAATAGCCACTGCGCATGCGCAAACGTGAATTCCCTGTAGGAGCTATACTTTCTACATTTTCCATCCGATTTCGATGGTATTTTCTGGGATTGCGCGGATTTGAGTGTAGATACTCCTCTACGGATATCATCGCCCCCGTGTCACTTACGTTGAGTGAAACAGTTTGGTGCAGGAGGAAGCGAAATAACGATGCGTGTTTTTTCGCTCACCAACAGGTTCTAATTGACTTAATGCTTATCCAATGGGACGTCCCCTGGAATGCATGCATTACTAAACAACATGTTTAATAATTTTCTGGAATCACTAATAACTACTTGAAACAATAATACTGTAGGTATATGTACTAAAATAAAATGTAAAAATTAAACAATAAAGTTACCTACTATATAAAAAACCTCAAAAAGTAATAATTAATTCCACAATAAAAAAACCATTACCTAGTAATTAAAAAACGCTGCAAATCATTGCTCAAAGGTTTATTATTTTGTGTATAGATCATCCTTCTGTATAGATCACTGCACACATCAATAGCACCTACCACCATCTGTATTCTCCCTTGACCTTCCCTCTCAAATTTCAGCTCCTGCGTTCAATAGGATTGAAAATGGCTTCGGAGCTCACTCAGCTGATCAGTGATCTGAAGAGTGAAGAAGATCTCCTCGAATGCTGGAGACGCCTGGAAGAGCACTTCCATTCAATAGGATTGAAAATGGCTTTGGAGCTCACTCAGCTGATCAGTGATGTGAGGATTGAAGAAGATCTCCTCGATTGCTGGAGACGCCTGGAAGAGCACCTCCATTCAATATGATTGAAAATGGCTTTGGAGCTCACTCAGCTGATCAGTGATGTGAGGAGTGAAGAAGATATCCTCGAATGCTGGAGACGCCTGGAAGAGCACCTCCATTCAATAGGATTGAAAATGGCTTCGGAGCTCACTCAGCTGATCAGTGATCTGATTTGCAGCGTTTCTTACCTACAAACATTGTTTTACCTACCAACTTTTTTTTACCTACCAACTATTGGTAGGTACTACCTACCACACTATAATGGCTTCACACCTTCACAATCAAGTTTATTAGAAAGAACTAAACGCTTCACACTCGATTCGAAAAATAGAAAGCTTGATATGGAAATTTGATTACTGGTTACGCAGAAGGCAAAACTGTATACAAATCGAAGAAATGAACAGCGATCGCATTTTAGTCCGATAAAATTTGAATGGAGATTAGACCTCTTTTGCGATTCACACTCATGATTCTGTTTTATCGAAGGAAAACCTTCAAATACTCGTAGGGACCGAACGGTTTGTCCTACAGAGCTCCGGGTGGTCTCAAAAATTTTTAAAAATTCTGTACTATTTAAAATTGGTGAAAAAACGATACCTTTATTTCGAGAGTTTTCGAGCTAGGGCACTCTTGAAAATTTCAACCCTTAATTTTCACCCCTTAGAAGTGACCTACATCAACCAAAAGCTTCGCGGCACAACTAGACCCCAAATGGAGCCCGTATACCAAATTTGAACCAAATCGGTCCAGTGTTGCTAAGAAAAGTGCCGCGTACGGCGGACGGCGGACGGCGTACGGCGGACGGCGTACGGCGGACGGCGTACGGCGGACGGCGTACGGCGGACGGACGGAAATTTTTTTATTCGATTTTCGTATTCTACGTACCTTGAAACGTAAAACATCAAATTTTGAGGGGGGGTTAAAAAATTTTTTTTCTTGCTCGATTCCAAAGGCTTATTATTGAAAATAATAAACCAAAATACAAGTAAAAGATTTAAATAAGAAAAATAGCGAAAAATGTAGAAAAAAGGTTAACAGTCGGTAACTCAAAGAATACCGACTTTAAACAAAAGTACTTGGTAGTAGGTAAATTATGTAAAATTAAAAAAAAATTTAAATGATAAAAGTCGAAAAAATTAATAAGTTAAAAATTAAAACGAATGATTTAAAAATTTAAACAAAAGTACTTGGTAGTAGGTAAGTTATGTAAAATTAAAATAATTAAAGTCGAAAAAATTAATAAGTTAAAAATTAAAACAATTGACTTATAAAATTAAATTTTAAAAATAAATTTAAAAAATCACTAAAAAGTAAAAAATAAAAAAATTATGAAAATACAAAAATAGTAAAATAAAAAAACTTTTTAACAAAAAAACGGACCGACCTCAAAACTGATGATGGCATCCCACTAAAAAGGAAAAAATAATAACGACAACTTATTCAGATAGGTTGGTAGGTAGTTATGCATTGAAGTCGCCGCCGTGCCCATCTGCAGAGACAAACATACACAAGTAGATTCCACTTCCATCTGGTTAGTATTACAACATGGGTCGATAGTGCAATACAAAACATGAATGAGAGTGGGTACCTATCATTGAGGTAATGCATGTGTTCCAAAACTAATGGATAGTACGTCACTGCTGTCGTATGAAGGAGGAATGAGAGAGTGACAATAAGTGTCAATCTCAGTAAGAATATTTCCTTTGATAACAGCTGAAGACGTCTGCGTCACCAAAAATGGCAGTTGGATAAAAATTCAACATGAGAAGGTTGTTTACTTGCTTACCTACCCCTACTCCTCTTTTGTATTGCACTATCGACGCATGTTGTAACACTAACTGGTTCATTTGAGTATGAACTCATATCACAAACCCACATCATGATCTAGACAATTCTACATTCAATATGCCATACATGGAATATAAGATTAGTTAGATGTTATGTAATCAAAGATTGATCACGTATAATTAGATAAATAACTATTAGATACTATCTAATCAAGAGATGGTTTGTTGGAATCCAAACATTTCGTACGGGGATTCACACTTATTGCCACTCTCTCATCCTCCTTCATACGACAGCAGTGACGTACTATCCATTAGTTTTGGAACACATGCATTACCTCAATGATAGGTACCCACTCTCATTCATGTTTTGTATTGCACTATCGACCCATGTTGTAATACTAACCAGATGGAAGTGGAATCTACTTGTGTATGTTTGTCTCTGCAGATGGGCACGGCGGCGACTTCAATGCATAACTACCTACCAACCTATCTGAATAAGTTGTCGTTATTATTTTTTCCTTTTTAGTGGGATGCCATCATCAGTTTTGAGGTCGGTCCGTTTTTTTGTTAAAAAGTTTTTTTCTTCCTGGGACTTCGTCGTACTTCGAGCGCTGCAGACGAGTTGGGAATGAACTAGCTTTCATAAAAAATAGGGCACTCAATGTCAGATGGATAGGTAGGAACCTTTGATAGATAAGTCCATAAAGGAAGTAGGAGAGACTATTAATTAACCCATTTCCGGCCAATGATGCGTTTTCGCATCGTCATATTTATGAATTTTTAGGAATTGAAAATATTAGAAAATCGTTGTAGATGAATTTTTTCTCGTGTATACCGTTTCTAAACTGCTAAACAGGAACTCATTGCGAATTTGGAGAATTTTTTGAAAAGGAGGCATTTTTGATGGTCTGGAGGAGCTTTGACCTTGTGGCATTTTTCGTTACGTTGGAGAAGGAACAATACTTCTCCACTCTTGATCCTCAATGCTTGGAATGGTGTAGAACCCAAATACATTCAAAACAGAAAATAAATAAATAATGGTATTGGTTGTACAACAACGAAAATCGACAAATGCGGAAACGCATCTTTGGCCGAAAGCTCAAATTCGATCCTGGCAAATGAGCGATACTGGAGTCCAGCTTATCCCCTCTCTCGGTATTTTAACTCCGTCACCTTTTTATTTTCCTCAGTGGTGTATTCGAGGGTTTTTTTCATTTTTTCAATGGATCCAAAAAGCGGCAAAGCTTGGTTTATTGACGAGTTCCTTGCCATTCTGGATGAACTAGGCGATTCGGACTTTCTGATGACGATTACGATATCCAAATGATGAAGCATAAAATACCCCCACCTGTGGATGCAGTAACAGACGAAGAAGACATCTTCGAAGAATAACATAAAATCTATAGCATGTAGCGAAAAAATTATGTGAGTAAAAGTAGAAGAAAACAACATTTTAAATAGAATGAGACCAATTCCAAGTCTCTAGGACAATTAGTTACTATGTTATGAGGAAAAAAAGAATATCTTTATGAAAAAAAGTGAGTTTTTCTGAACTTCAACCTCGATGCGGCACGGGTTAATGTTATCCGATCGACCTAAAACTTTGGGAATCTCATTTTCTAGTCAAATGGCACCTTTTAGGGGGTTGCCACGATTGAATTTCGGAAGTTGATTTTCTGTGACCACCCTAATACATAAGGCAATAGGGAAAATTGTTCTATTTAGAAAATCACTTGTGGCAACCCCCTAAAAGGTGCCAATTGACTACAAAATGAGATTTCCGAAGTTTTAGGTCGATTGGACAGCATTAACCCGTGCCGCATCGAGGTTGAAGTTCAGAAAAACTCACTTTTTTCCATAAAAATATTCTTTATTTCCTCATAACATTGTAACCATTTGTCCTGGAGACTAAAGATTCAGATGTATCTTTTCCATATAACAGAGTGATAAAGATACATCAAATCGCCTGGGGGTCGGTTTCATAGACTGGAGTGTGGTTTTTAGGAGTATGCGTAAAAAGGCACATTTGCTAAAACGGACCACGGTTTTGGATGGGAAAAGCTGAATAACATAAAATCTGTAGCATGTAGCGAAAAAATTATGTGAGTAAAAGTTGGAGAAAATAACATTTTAAATAAAATGAGACCAATTTCAAGTCTCTTGGACAATTAGTTACTATGTTATGAGGAAAAAAAGAATATCTTTATGAAAAAAGTGAGTTTTTCTGAACTTCAACCTCGATGCGGCGCGGGTTAATGTTTGAACTTCGAAAAGCGAAACGATACGACAGAAACCAAAAAGCCAGTGTTGCATTTGATTAGCCCAAGATGATTTCGGACTACAATCAATTCAAGGGAGGGGGGGTGGACCTCCATATCAACGGCGTGGCAAATTACCGCATCAAGGCCGGGGGAAATATTGGTGGTTGCTACTCTTCACATACGGGATCGGGAACGCCTTAGTCGGCGACTGAAAACTTTACCGATACGTGAATAATGACTAAATGTCGCAGGTGTATACCTGATCAAGAGTTTGTCCGAGCTTGCTGTGAAACGAAGATCCCATTGAGACACTGAAACTCCTGAAGTTCCGAAAATGCCTGCTAACGGATTGAGGAGGATCTACTATGAAAAGAGATTTGACTCATAATATTCATAATTTGATTCATAATATGGGATTCCACAGCTTCAAAGAAAGCTTCCACAACTGCAGATGCTGTGGAGGACAGACTTTGTACCTCTGCGAGAAATGCGACGTTCATCTGCACCCGGAGTATTTCAAGGGGTTCCATGTCAAGTGATCCTACTTTCGGCCAGCGATGTGTTTTCGCATCGTTCGTTATCTATTGTTTTGAAATTTATTGAAAAACGCTGCAAATCATTGCTCAAAGGTTTATTATTTTGTATATAGATCATCCTTCTGTATAGATCACTGCACACATCAATAGCACCTACCACCATCTGTATTCTCCCTTGACCTTCCCTCTCAAATTTCAGCTCCTGCGTTCAATAGGATTGAAAATGGCTTCGGAGCTCACTCAGCTGATCAGTGATCTGAAGAGTGAAGAAGATCTCCTCGAATGCTGGAGACGCCTGGAAGAGCACTTCCATTCAATAGGATTGAAAATGGCTTTGGAGCTCACTCAGCTGATCAGTGATGTGAGGATTGAAGAAGATCTCCTCGATTGCTGGAGACGCCTGGAAGAGCACCTCCATTCAATATGATTGAAAATGGCTTTGGAGCTCACTCAGCTGATCAGTGATGTGAGGAGTGAAGAAGATATCCTCGAATGCTGGAGACGCCTGGAAGAGCACCTCCATTCAATAGGATTGAAAATGGCTTCGGAGCTCACTCAGCTGATCAGTGATCTGATTTGCAGCGTTTCTTACCTACAAACATTGTTTTACCTACCAACTTTTTTTTACCTACCAACTATTGGTAGGTACTACCTACCACACTATAATGGCTTCACACCTTCACAATCAAGTTTATTAGAAAGAACTAAACGCTTCACACTCGATTCGAAAAATAGAAAGCTTGATATGGAAATTTGATTACTGGTTACGCAGAAGGCAAAACTGTATACAAATCGAAGAAATGAACAGCGATCGCATTTTAGTCCGATAAAATTTGAATGGAGATTAGACCTCTTTTGCGATTCACACTCATGATTCTGTTTTATCGAAGGAAAACCTTCAAATACTCGTAGGGACCGAACGGTTTGTCCTACAGAGCTCCGGGTGGTCTCAAAAATTTTTAAAAATTCTGTACTATTTAAAATTGGTGAAAAAACGATACCTTTATTTCGAGAGTTTTCGAGCTAGGGCACTCTTGAAAATTTCAACCCTTAATTTTCACCCCTTAGAAGTGACCTACATCAACCAAAAGCTTCGCGGCACAACTAGACCCCAAATGGAGCCCGTATACCAAATTTGAACCAAATCGGTCCAGTGTTGCTAAGAAAAGTGCCGCGTACGGCGGACGGCGGACGGCGTACGGCGGACGGCGTACGGCGGACGGCGTACGGCGGACGGCGTACGGCGGACGGACGGAAATTTTTTTATTCGATTTTCGTATTCTACGTACCTTGAAACGTAAAACATCAAATTTTGAGGGGGGGTTAAAAAATTTTTTTTCTTGCTCGATTCCAAAGGCTTATTATTGAAAATAATAAACCAAAATTGTGAGCTTAGTTTCATGTTCATACATTCTTAAATATAATGTTTTTACAACAAAAAAATTCGACTTCTAAATTTATTTCTACCCTTGGCTGGAAATGGGTTAAAGGCTCATTAGAAGCCCTAGATACCGAAATATAGATGATCTACTGGAAACACGAATGGAATGGAATAACGTTGAGATAAGAAGCCGAAGGCAAAACCTGCAGAAAATTGGTCCCTTTTCGAGGGAAGGATGTCGAATAACTGTTGACGGTAGAAGTTTCCATTGCTGGGTAATCCCACATTGTTTTAACAGGAACGGTCGTGAAATCTTATTTTCTTGAATTCCGCGGAAATCTTAGCTTAAAATTGGCTCCAAAGAATCGTTGAGGACGCTAAATCCAGAGCCGTGTTTTAAAACGAGAAAGTATTAAATCGATCTCGGCCACCTCCTACGCATTTCAACATCGTTGTAATGTACCTACGTTTTAACATCTACAGAATTTTTTTTTTTCTCCGTAGACATTTCAATTTGAAGGAGACTTGTTACGAGCAAGTTAGGAATCTCAGCAGAAAACTCTTTCATGACTCATTTAAAAACAGTGGCATTTTTTACTACCAGTGAGACGAACCAACGATTTACTTTCAAGGAACTAACTTTCTTCGCCATAAATCAACGCTCTATGATGACAAAGTTGTCTCGGATTTTTCCTCTCCTCATTTCGTTCGTTTCAATTTTAGGGTAATATAGTAAGTTCGTTTCGGTAAACATAAAATAAAACATTTCATTCAAGTTTGCAACTTCATTTCAAGTTTTGAACAATTTTGGTTCGGTGTTTGTCGGAGGCAAAACCATGAAAATGTACGATACTACCGACGTTTTCGAGTCCTCTATGAGTTTCTCAATAGTAAAAAATCACTCAAATTTGGATAGTATTGCTTCCGAGTCTACCAAAGAAGGAAAGGAGGAAGTTCAGTTTTTAAAAAAGCTCTCCAGAATCAAAATTTCGACTCGCGTTTAACGTTCAAGATGTCTCTGAACAATTTTGGTTTCGGGTTTTTGGTCTGTCTGTCGTACTGTGTGTCCGCCAATCCTTGAAACGGGCAAAACAATACTTATTGTCCAATAGATCCAAAAACAATAGTTATTGCCCAATTTCGATGACATTTTCAGGGATTGTGCGAGCTGGCGTGCAGACGGTCCCCTATGAAAAGCCTCGCCCCCTGATAGATCGCTTCTGGGCATGCGTAAATGAAAAATCCTTGTGACATCAGCAACCTCTACATCTTTCATTCGAATTCGATTATGATTTCAGAAATGTTGTGGATTGGCGGGTAGATGGTTCCTGATGACGGGTGGTGCAAGGTACCGTAAAACGCCCATAATAGGGACAGAATTTTAAAAACAAAATCCTACCTGCTCCCTACGGTTGCAATACCTAATAAAATTCTGACTTCCATACGTGAACATAACTTCTTGATGTCCTATTACAATGTTCGAAGAAGAAGAATGAAGTCTCCCCGCCTATCTGTGACTGATAACGCTTATCACCTTGATTATCAACCCTAAAAACTTCCTCCATCCGACTGGCTCGACCATACCTGTTTCCATGTTTTGAAATTATGAATGAATGAATGCTTTATATGTCATTTCCCATAGAAAATAGTCAATAATAAGTACTTAATAAGGAACAAATCATACATCAATTACGGGGAAACAAAACAATGACTAAAGGAGAGGGCACGAGGATAAAAAAAAGAAGAGGAAGATAAGGAAATTCCAAGGCACAAAGCCAGCGGAGAACGGCTAGGAGATACCAAGCCCGGACGTAAAAAGAGAGATTAGCTACCATGCATCGGATGCAAGGTTATGATTGAACTAAGTGCAATTACGTTGCATATGAATTCCATTCCGTGGATATCAGTAGGAGCTACAGAATTGGGGGAAAAGCAGCAAAACGCCAAATTTCTTGTCCGGTGCAAAACTAGGAATACAACATAATGATGAGAATTCCATGAAATCAACTGGTTTCTTCAGATAGTTGAGGGGTTTCATTCTAATACAAATACATTACACAAACTACTCCGTAATGTTAGCGTTTATGAGGCATTAAGTCCACAAGATTTGAAGTTCAAATTCACGTTACTCATACGAATTCGTCATTGTTAACCTAACCGGACATTAGTAGCTGGCTACCTTCGGATTTACCCGCACGTCTTCAAATGAACTAATGAACTAATGAGCGAATTTTCAAAGAAATCTTTCAGTTGAAGGTATGGTAAGATCTTAACCACTGCATTGACCACTCCACTCCATGTCAACACCACATCCGCTCTTCATCGGATTGAGTCAGTTATTGACCAATCAGGGCCTAAAACTCATTTTAACCTGGATTAAGAGCTGCTGCATACAGAATCAGAGTTTGACAATTATTGCAAATGAAAATGAATTTTAGGTTAGTTAGCCGGAAAGAACCGATCTTTTTTTTCCGTTTTTCAGTATACCTACCATACCAACATACTGTATGCACTGGGTATGCTTTGAAGATGTTAAGAGTCCATATTCTTGTTCTACTCGTCTCTACGAACTCATAGAGTACCCACACGGCTATAGTTGGTTTTTTTCGATTTTCAGTATACCTAGCATGCCAACATACTGTATGCACTGAGTATGCTTTGAAGATGAAAGGAGTCCATATTCATGTTCTACTCGTCTCAACGAACTCTTAGAGTACCCACACGGCTACTGCATTTCTGGGTACAACAAATATACGCGCGTTTTCATTGTATGCATAATGACATAGGTACTTGCTTTTCCTAATTTTTGGACAATTTTCATTTTTGAAAAACGCATTATATCAGAAATTTTTTGCTGAATCCGAATATACCATATAGTAATATCATGATTGAGAAGGCATTAACCACAAAAAACGGAAGAAACCTATTTTTTGGGGATTTTCTTGAATTTTGGAACACTCAAGATATATTTCGGTTATCGTCCTATTTGTGAAAATTCGAATGAGCTACAGTAAAATATTCAATAAAACTGTTAACCCTAAGTGGACTATGGTGTCCAAAAAAAACTCCTTAAATGCAATTTAAAGATTAATGGATAGAGCTGCATTTTTTGAACCATTTTGGTTTATTATTTTCAATAATGAAACTTTGGAATCGACCAAGAAAAAAAATTTTTAACCCCCCTCAAAATTTGTTGGTTTACGTTTAGGTACGTAGACTCCAAAAATCGAATAAACATTTGGCCGTCTGCGGCACTTTCCCCACTTAGCATTGACCGATTTTGATGAAATTTGGTATGTAGGCTCCATATGGGGTCTAGTTGTGCCCCGAAGATTTTGGTTGATTTAAGTCACTTCTAAGGGTCGAAAAATACGGTTTGAAATTTTGAAAACGCCCTAACTCAAAAACTTTTGATATAAAATTGTTGTTTTTCCATCAATTTAGGATATTACAGAATTTTTTGAGACCACGCGGAGCCCTGTAGGACAAATCGTTCGCTCCCCACGAGATTTTAAGGGTTGGCCTTACGATAAATCAGAAACACGAGTGTGAATCGCAGAAGAGGCCTAATCTTCGTTCAAATCTTAGCTGACCGAAATACGATCGATTTTTTTTTTCATGTCAATTGGTGGTAACAATGGCAAAGCCGTGCTCTTTGCAGATGAGTGATCTATATAGAAAAATGATAAACCTTTGTGTAATAATTTGCAGAGTTTGTTGTAAGTCATTAAAAATCAAAAATAATGCAACAAAAATGTTGTACATTTCATCGATTTTTTCGGAAAGTTTTGTCATGACTCTATTTTGAGACTTCCAATAGACCACGAAAAATTCTGCTGTTCATTAAATTTAAAATTACAATTTAATTTTGGTTACTTCGGTAACACCTTCGGACAGCTGTGGAGTTCCTGATGTTTTCGGTGACACTAGTGATACCATGGCTCAATCAGGGGTAAGAGAGTTAAGTCAAGTTAGTGATATGATAAACAGAGTTAATCATTATTCTGATTAGGTATTTGTAATTTGTATTGATTTGTATTCGTTCAATTTCCAGAGTATTTTCATTATTCAACCTTCAGATTTTGCAGCGTTCTCTACAACCTTTGTTCTTTCTTGATTCTCACAATTCAAAATTGTAGCTTTTTTCACGTCTTGTTTGAATGATTTTTCAGCCAAAATTGAGTTGAAAATTACATATGTCATTTTCACAATTCGGTGCATTTGTACGAAACGTAGGCTTCTCATCTTTAATTAGAGCTTTCAGAAATGTTTTATTGATGTTTTGTGAATTTGAATGCTTTTGATTTTGATGAAAATGTCTTCTTGATGAAACGATCAATAGGTTTATATTCTTTTCCCTAATCTTCCATTGTTTACTCAATTTTTACCCAATTCTGATTTTTCGGTTGGATTTGTTATTCTTTTGCCACAACTGATATTTCTATTTCAACTTCATTTTGAATGCCAGTGATTGATGTGTATTATTTTTCTTGCTTCGTTGATATTGATTAGATGCACCACTTTCATTGACGAATGCAGAGTTTGAAGTAAAAATTGGGGTGCTACAAAATCAAAATTTTCAAATGGACTTGGTAACTGAAAGCTTTATGGGCAATTTTGGTTTTGTCTGTCTGGGGCTGATACTAGTAAAAACAATTGAGTTAAAATCCATGTTTTTTTTTCAATATCAGCGTCAGCAATAGTTATCACGAATCATTCATAACTTCGCTCGAAGATGCGTCATCGAATTTTTGGAACGTTCTTCCCCATTAAGTGCTGGATTGTGTTCGAAGGGATAAAAGTTTGTTTTCCTCTGTAACCATTACCGGTTGAGGTTTATCGCTGAGCGGGTAAACTTCGGAGCTGATCATCGCCAGGTGGTCAGATAAGAGATTGAGTTGATGTGGCCGAATCAAAGTCGGACGGAAGACCCCCAAGGACGCAGCTTATTTCGTGTCCGTCACCACAAATACCGCATAAATACTAAACAAGGAATTTACTGAGTGTCACAAAACCAAATACACATACTTGGTAATTTTTGTTCAAAGCTAAAATAGATGAGAAGAGGATTTGTGGAAAATAAAATACCTACGTTTTTATAGAATTTTAAAGGTACCGATAAAGGTCAGACAAACAACGTCAAAATAACCCGAAATCAGACAATCCGTCTCAGTTCAAACTTGAATTTTGTAAAACCTGTTGATTTATTTTTTAACCTTGAAAAGGTTTTAGCGATGGGAACCCCCGCCGAAAAACGACAGGAAAATCAACAGTAAAAAGCGACAGGAAAGTAGCGCTTTGATTTATCATATGCTTGACGACAAATATGCTTGACAACCTGATGTTATTATGAATAAGGAGGTATCTTAAATATTACAGTGGAAGAAAGATAAAGAGGGAGAGGGAGCAAAAACCTTTTCAAGGTATGTCACATTTTAGCCATTAGGCTCTAAGCGGAAATCATCCGGTGGTGCAGGGGGCAAAGCCCCCGCCGAGGCGCGCAGCGCCGAGTTTTTAATTATTTTATAAAATTAATCCTTTGAATTGAGCAAGAAGATAAAAATAATAATCCCTCCTCAAAATTCGATGGTCTACGTTTCAGGACACGTAGAATCCAAAAATCGAATAAAAATGTTTCCGTCCGTCCTTTGGCCCAATTCCCGAGGACCGATTTTGATGAAATTTGGCTCCAATTTGGGTCTAGTTGTGCTGCGAAGCATTAGGTTATTTTCAGTCACTTCTTCTAAGGGAAGAAAAGTGGGGGAAATATTTTCAAAACGCCATAATTCGAAAACTTTCGATATACAGGTATTGTTTTGGTTTATATTTTCAATAATAAGCCATTGGAATCGAACAAGAAAACAATTGTAACCCCCTCCCCCATCAAGATTTCATGTTTTACGTTTCAAGGTAAGTAGAATCCGAAAATCGAATAAAAAATTTTCCGTCCGTCCGCGGCACTTTTCTCAGACACTGGACCGATTTGGTTCAAATTTGGTATATGGGCTCCATTTGGGGTCTAGTTGTGCCGCGAAGCTTTTGGTTGATGTAGGTCACCTCTAAGGGGTGAAAATTAAGGGTTGAAATTTTCAAGAGTGCCCTAGCTCGAAAACTCTCGAAATAAAGGTATCGTTTTTTCACCAATTTTAAGTAGTATTGAATTTTTTAAAATTTTTGAGACCACCCGGAGCTCTGTAGGACACACTGTTCGGTCCCTACGAGTACTTGAGAGTTTTCCTTCGATAAAACAGAATCATGAGTGTGAATCACCGAAGAGGTCTAATCTCCGTTCAAATTTTATCAGACTAAAATGCGATCGCTGTTCATTTCTTCGATTTGTATTCAGTTTTGCCTTCTGCGTAACCAGTAATCAAATTTCCATACGAAGCTCCCTATTTTTCGAATCGAGTGTGAAGCGTTTATTTATTTCTAATAAACTTCATAGGGAAGGTGTGAAGGCAGTATGGTGAGGAGGTAGGTAGTACCTACCAATAGTTGGTAGGTAAAAAAAAAGTTGGTAATAAAAAGTACTACCTACCACATCAAACTGCCTTCACACCTTCACAATCAATTTTATTAGAAAGAACTAAACGCTTTACACTCGATACGAAAAAGTTGGTAGGTAAAAAAATAGATAAAAAAGTTGGTAGATTATTTTTTAAAAAAAGCTGCAAATCATTGCCCAGAGGTTCATTATTTTCTGTGTAGATTACTATTTAGATTATTATTTGACATTATCAAAAATGCCGTAGTAGGTAGTAGATACCTACGGTTGGTAGGGAGGGATCTATACAGAAGGGTGATCTACACAGAAAATAATTAACCTTTGGGCAATGACTTGCAGCGTTGTTTTTTTTTTATCTACCAACTTTTTACTAATAAATTCTATAAGTCCATGTCATTTTATGTGAGTGAGATGCACTGCTCAACTTGGCAGACATTTTTTTTATCTTGATGGACCAAGCAGTTTTCTACTGAAGATTCCTGAAGCAATATCGAGTTTCAAAATATCGCACAATGAAATCAACTACTGGCATCATCATTTTAACGAATCAATTGACATTCTCACGATCTGAGACTGCAACTTGAATCTTGATTCATCGCTTCGGTAAACGCCCGTTTATTGAAGAATGAAATCCATCATTCGCGATTCGATTTTTTCTTCCTCGAACGGTAAAAGCCGTCCGACTGGTTTTAACTTGAAATAAAAAATCATCAATAGCGTTAGTGAGATATTCATCTGAGATTGCGAGGAGGATAAGTACCTGTAAATACCACGACCTGTTTCACTATGAGAAATCTTAGCACGGTATCATAATAGGTAGGTAGGCAAGAAGATTGCCGATTACTCGTACGTAATAAGATTATGATTACCTCAACTAAAAGTATAAGGTTTATTAGGAAATTTCATAAATAACTAAGGTACCGACAACGAGAAATAGTCTGGCTTCAAGGATCTGATATTTGAGCCTCCGGGGTTGCTTCAAGCGCCAATTCGTAATTCATTTCAGTTCATTATTTTCAATAACAGACCTTTGGAATCGAGCAAGAAAATGATTTAATTTTCATCTTAAAAGCAGGAGAAAATTATAAACTTCTTCTGTTTTAGGCCGTCCCACCGTAAGATATGGGCGTCCTTATGCGATTGATCTGGGGTAAAGTTGGACAACACTCAACAGAAAAAAAACCACACAGTAATCCGTTTTAGACCATTCTGAATCCAAATCCGCAAAAAAAACTATTGGTGAATGTCTGTGTGTGTGTGTGTGTGTGACAAAATCTTGTGTCGTCTGCCCAGGCCTTAGTTTTCAACCGATTTTCGTGGTTCTCTCTTTATTCAACGCGGAAAACTATCTACTTGTGCACTACGCCGCCGGAATTTCGAATTTTGCCTTTTAAGGGGGGGGGGGGATGATTAATGATTTAAAAACGAACCAAAACTAATGGATGAAAGTTCAACGTTATGATGTATTTCTGCTTTGGTGACAGACTGGCACCATTAGAGGAGGGGGGGGGGTGAAAGCGAATTTGCATGTTGGGTATCGTAGATCATGGATTTTCAAATTCGAGGCTCCCATGCCGCTAGAAACGTTATGGTGGATAATGGTGAGGGGGGGGGGGGGGGAGAGATCTCTATTTCTTACCTGAAATACTAAATAAATTACATCGAGAGAAACAGATTTATCGCTAACCAACTGGTTTAAATTGATCTACCGCTTATCCAATGGGACGTCCCTTGGAATGCATGCATTACTTAACAATATGTTTCTTAATTGGAATAAATATCGCAAATCGCAAAATTTTCAAAACCGTCAGTTTTTTGTTTTATCTTGAAAAACTATTTATATTTCTCTAATTGTGGACAAAAAAAATCGGACCGATTCAAAAATGACAAAATTGAGCTACGCGCACAACTAAGACCAACTTTGTTTTATCAAATGGGAACCTCCATTTTGCATTGCAGATTCGGATTCTACGTCAAATTGGGTGGAAATTTTACTTGGACAACTTTTTTTTATCCCGCGCAGCTCGCTCAGTGCTCCAAGATGCGCGACCCAGGGATTTTGCCAGAATTGAGAAGAAGGTAGACCTCAAGTGAGGCACATTACTCAGTACTGATTTTCTACTCTGAATCACGTAGTGATATCCCTTTCTTAATGTGATTTTATTTTACGTTTCATTGGGATTGATTCATTACCTTTCATAAAAAATATTTTACAAGAATTTTTATGAGAACAATTGTATAAAAAAATTGTTCGGCTGTAAATGCGTTAAGTAAATACAAATAATTTAATAATGAGTTTAAATTAATATTATGGCTGTATGGGCAACCAATGTCAAATAAAACTAATTGAGAAAAAATACAAATAAAAAACTCTGCCAAGTGGGCGTGGTAAATAGTTTCTTCCTATCTCAAAAACCAACTACCCTCCAAATTTGATGATCAAAATTTGTCATTTAATGATGATGATCAAAATTTGTCATTTAATGATGATGATCAAAATTTGTCATTTAATGATGATGATCAAAATTTGTCATTTAATGATGATGACAATTATAGGGAGTGAGCCATTCAGAGTCGATCCGATGGGAATCGAATGGATACTGCAGAAACTGCGCTTATTAAGGATTTCACGTTGGCGCATGCTAAGTAACTACCATTGAAATTACTGTGATGGGTTTCATAGCGAACCACCCAGAGTCTTATCCACAATTTCGCTGAAAATTTCTTCGCAATCGGATGTGAAATGAAGAAGTTTTAGAGATCAATGACTTTCAAGAAAGACCATCTACACGCCAACCTGCACAATCTCCGAAAATTTCATCAAAATCTGACAGTAATTTCGTATAGTTTTGCCCGTTACAAGTACGAGTATTTGGGGCCACATAGACCGACTATCAGACGGATACGAAACCAAAATTGTTCAGGGAGGTCTAAAACGTAAAACGTGAAATCAATGCTACCGCTGCCTTGGTTGACACGGGAGCAAAAGTGTGTATAAAATCAACAGATACGAAAGACAGCTATCTACCTACTAAAATATTCATCTAAGAAGGCAAACTGATATCTGACCACTCCATTACAAACACGCCCTCGGCAATCTACTCTCTGAGGAGTGTTTCTGCATTTCTATGTTTGTAGAGTTCTTCTACTGATTCGCATTGAACAATATTTTCCCTTTGACCAGTTCGTTGCCCCGAAATCGCGTGGTTGGAAATTAATTTATCGACATCGCTAACTGAATGGATTTCATATCAAAAGCCACGAAAGCGGATTTGCGTGAGTTGTTTTCAAGTGGTCAGCCCAGACCGCTTGTAGTTTACAAGGTGGCAGGAAATCGATGGTCCGATTCAATTATGTCTCTTTTCTCATTTACTGGTCGAATCTAATTCAAATTAACTTTCTGAGTAGTGTGAAAGTGTATTACTTTCCGCGCTATATTGGTGCACGTTGGTTGTCTCAATCACCAATAAAAAAAAAGACGATAAAACGTTAAAACGGAGTGTTTTTGTTGCAGTTTTTCCAAAGTACATGTCCGTCACGAACTGAAATTTTGGAAGAATACTGCCAGTATGAAGTGAACAGCAAGAAGACAAAATGCAATTTGCTTTCACATGGGGTACTACAGCGAATATACTAGGGACCTATAATTACAAGAAAGAGCGATTCTACCAAGTCTACTTCGGTTTGGCGTTTCCTTCCTCGGGCCGCTAAGATAACTAGCAATAGCAAAACACGGCAAGAGAGACTGCATGAGCCAACTGTTGAGGAAAATGCGAGCGTCAGCTGGAGTAAATTTCAGTGACACAGGTTATGGCTCGAAAAATTGCCAGAAAAGGTCCGATCTATTCTATGGATAGCAAAAGGAACGCTTGATGAACGAGGAGACAGAATATGCGATACTAGGGAACAATAAGCTAATCCTCCTCAATCCGCGATGTCAACCCTAGATTTCCAAGCCATCCAGATCGACGTAGCATAGACGAGTTAAAGCACTCAACGTCACCCAATTGGGCTGCATGTGAATCTCGTTGAGTGTATTCGGGTAGGTTATTATGAGCACTTTCTTGGTCTAACTAGGAGGAAACCTCTGCATTCAGAAGTACATCTGTAAGAGAAGAGACAGGGGTTCCTGCCAGCACCGGAGCGATCTTGGATAGCGTGAAGAAGATTCTGAAAGTCAGGGACATGGATTCTGTAATAAACTCGTGGTCCAGCACTTGCAAAGTCTTTGAGTGAAGTGAGCACTTCAAAAAAGCTCCTGGCACAAAAAAGAACGAGAGTAAGGTACTTCGCATCTATCTCCATACACGATAATCTTTCAGGCCAATTGAAGCAAGCTCAAGAGACTGCATATGAGGTGAATTTCCTAATACTACAGGCAAAGCCGTACATTTAATGGTAATAGCTGAGTCCACCGGTCGAGGTCACCGGTGAGATCCCTCTCCTCACTAAAAACGAGGTGCTGTGTGCAGCAAAATCTATGCGCAACAAAAAGGCTCCAGGTCCAGATAGGATCCCTGTAGAGATACTGAAGATTGTTGTCGATGAACAGCCAGAAATATTGTTGGACATGTATAACGCATGTTTGAAGGAGGGCATCTTCCCGAGTCAGTGGAAAATTGCAAGACTAGTCCTCATTGGAAAAGGGAAAGGTGATCCCAACACTGCGTCAGCACACAGACCTCTGTGTATGCTGGACACTGCAGGGAAGTTGTATGAGAAGATGGTGAGGCTCAGAACGCTGGCTGCGATCGCAGAGGCTGGGGGCTTGTCCCCGAAGCAGTATGGTTTCACAGCGGGAAGATCAACTGTCGATGCAGTCTGTGAGGTGGTCTCTGCAGCCCAGGCTACGCAGACGGGTAACCACCGGAGCAGAGACATCTGCATGGCAGTTACTCTAGATGTAAAGAACGCCTTCAATTCGGCAAAATGGAGTGACATCCTGGCGGCTCTCAGGGACTTTAGCATCCCAGGGTATCTTTACCGGGTCCTTCAGGACTACCTGACAGATCGGTGGTTGGAGTACGACACTGTGGAAGGAACGAGGAGGAAACGAGTCACCTCGGGAGCTGCCCAAGGCTCAGTCCTAGGGCCAGACCTCTGGAATGTCAGCTATGATGGGATCCTTCACATAGAAATGCCAGAAGACGTCTTCCTTGTGGGGTACGCTGATGATATAGTGGCGGTTATGAAGGCTCGAACCACCGAAGCCTTGCAGCTCAAGCTGAATCAGACCATGAGAAGAATACTGGAATGGATGGGATCCCGATCCCTGTCACTGGCTATTCAAAAAACGGAGATTGTCCTTCTAACCCGGAAGAGAATAGACAGAAATATCCAGATGCTTGTCGACGGCCAGAGCATTATCACGTCTGACGTAATAAGGTATCTGGGTGTCATGCTGGATGTGAAACTGAGCTTCTGGGCGCACATATGTAAGGCAGCTGATAGGGCGGCTGCAGTGGTGGGGAGGCTGGGCCGTCTTATGGCTAACATGGGTGGCCCATCCTCCTCCAAACGCAGGCTGCTCATGAGAACAACCGATGCCATCTTGTTGTACGGTGCTGAAGTATGGGCAGACGCTCTGAAGTTTCAAAAATACAGGACGCGTATTGAATCGGTGCAGCGACGTGGTGCACTAAGGATATGCAGCGGCTACAGGACGGTTTCAGCCCCTGCAGTGCAGGTTGTTGCCGGGGTCACACCAATTGACCTACTGGCAGACGAGCGCAGGAGGATCCACCTGAGGAAAGCGGAGAATGCGCCAATGGTGGTTAAGAAGGAAGAACGAGAAGAGACCATGAGGAGGTGGCAAAATAGGTGGAGGTCTGAGAGTCGAGGACGATGGACTGCAAGGCTGATTCATGGTGTCAAGGAATGGACAGAGAGAGTGCACGGGGAAGTGAATTATTATCTTACACAATTCCTTACCGGGCACGGTTATTTTCGGTCCTTCCTGAAAAAGATTGGGCGGACCACGGATTCGCGGTGTCTGTACTGCCAGCAGCAGCGTGACCGCATCACAGACGACGAGCAACAGGATCAAGATGGAGTCGCAGAAGGCCTGGAGATCGAGGAAGACGATGTGTACCACACATTCTTCCAGTGTCCTAGATGGGAGAGAATGCGGAGTAGCCTGATTGACGAAGTCGGTGAACTTCAGCCAGAGACCATCGTTAATAAGATGATGGAGACAAAGGAGAACTGGGATGCCATCAATACCTACGTCATCGCAGTTCTCAAAGAGAAGGAAAGAAATAGGGATTGGGAAGGCCTAACATCATAAACGCCCCATCCCCTATCGAAGCCAAGGAGGAGCCTAAAGACATTAGGCCTCACGAAGAGGAAGCCCAGCAACAGCCGGGCTGAAAAAGGGGCTGTCCCGAAGTAATGCATCAACTGTAGTCCCGGGGCAGTCCAGACGAACAGAGGAGGTTTTAGTGGGTAACCAGTTGCTTATAGCGGCCGGACCCCCACATAAAGGGCGGTGAGACAAACATCCCTCTCCCGCTGTCAACCAATAAACGGTTTCCTCCTCTATATAAAAAAAAAAAAAAAAAAAAAAAAAAAAAAAAAAAAAAAAAAAAAAAAAAAATGGTAATAGCTGAATATAGTTCTGGCTAACGAAATTGCTTCACAAAACGAAATCCTTCGGGTTTTCCTCGTCATGAAAATATGTTGATGTTGAATATGTTGATGTCCCTCGTAGTGCTAGGATTCAAGGCTCAGCACGTCGACCAATCGGCAATTCAAAACAGTGGAACTTGAGGTCATTGATTAAATTTACGTTGTCAACATCGAGCGGTGAACCTAATCAAGTCGAGTAATGCCGTGAAATGGGATGCAGCCTCTAGAAGAATTACATAGGATTTACTTATTTTCCATTAGAATCTAGTTAGGTACTCCAAGATCAAACGCTGCAGTGTTACAGTTCATTCGAAAGGTACATAATCAACATAACAAGAAGTTAGAAGACAAGCCTGTTTCAATTATTGCATTATAATAATGTGATGGAAACGACTGCAACGTGGCGGGATGGGATTGATTTTAAAACCTCATCATGAGAATGCTCAGTCTTGAAAATCGGAAGTTTTAGAGAATTTTCGAAGAGGAAGAAGCTATTTGTTAGTTCTTTTAATGGTGCCAGATTACAGATATTGTTATTATCAACGATTGAATGCAACGAGTGAGTCCTCTATGACGATTTTTAAGGAAGAAATTCCAATTTCTGTGTTGGAGCAGCTAGTTCTTCTGGAAATTTTGCTTCCGAGTCTACGAAGGTAGCGGAAGCTTTGTTTTCACTTTTCAAGGTTGAAAAAAAAGGTCTCCAAAATCGAAATTTCCACTCGCGTTTTACGTTTCAGACCTTCCTGAACAATTTCGGTTCCGTGTCTGCCTGTCTGTCATGAGATCCTTGCCACAGCCGTAACTTCTACAATTCTCATCCGATTTCGATGAAATTTTCAGGGATTGTGCGGATTGGTGTGTAGATGATTACCTGTGAATATCATCACCACCGGACTGATAGTAGCTGCTACGCATGCGCAAACGTGTATTTCCTTTTTACAGCCATAACTTTCACATTTTGCCATCCGATTGCGATGAAATTTTCAGAAATTATGCGAGTTGGGGTGGAGATGATCCCGAATGAAAATCATGGCCCCCAAACTGAAAGTATTTTGTGCGCATGTGCAAACGTAAAATCCTTGTAAGTTCTACATTTTCCAACATTATTCAGAGATTGTGCGGATTGACGTGTAGATGTCCCCTATGAGGGTAGTGCAAGGTACTGAGAGATTTATGTTTTGAGATTAGCTACTATTCATCGGATCATCTATATAATCGGGTTATGGATACGAGGAATCTATGTGCCACACCTACTTGACATTTTTTATTCCTGCACCTTTCAGAATAATAGCGGTAGAGTACTGCGAAATTGTAAACTTAGGTAGGGTTTTTCGCCTGCACCCATCAACTGTGGATCATCAATTTTGAATGTATAGTATCATTCAGCATCAATATTAATCGCGCCTCCCTAGTTGTAGGACATCTATCAAAGTTTAAAAGGCACAAAAAGTCGTTTGCCCACCAAAAGTTCTCTTGTTCCATTTTTTGCAACTCGACCCTACTTTGGATCCTCTATTTGCTGGGGTACTATAATAAGCTTGATTAGATTTCGTGTATTTGGTTTCAGAAAGGTCTATTTGTATGAGGTTGTTTTTTCTCCGTTGAGTGTTGTCCTCCTTCACCCCTGATTAATCGCTTAAGGAGGCCCAAGTCTTACTAAGGATCGTCCTACAAAAAGGGGAACCGATGGGGGTTTTTGACAGACTTCAAAACGGCTGTAGGCCAAAAGGAGAAGGGATGTCAATTCGGTGTGTTATGGGACGATTTTGTGTGTGTTAACAAGAGAGTTGCCTGATGACCATCCGGAGCAGCCTCAACCTGCACCCAACTCCAGGAGGAGTAGGTAGTCCCGGACAGTAACCTTCTTCAATAAATAGCCTGCCTCATTCGTGATTTCAACTGTCTACTGTCAACTTCTCTCCGACATTTGCATTTCCTCTCTTCTAACATGCCATATCACTGATTTTTGATTCAAGTTCAAGCAGTTCGGATAAAGAGAGCTTATCCGATGGGTTTGAAAAAGATTCGGCAGGTTTTGTGGATGGATTCAGAGCCAAAAATTCAGTGTTTTTTGGAGAAACGGTTCCCTTGTATAATCAGACGAATTTTATTGGCCACTTCCCTGTTAACAGTACTGTAGCACATCAAACTTCCAGAAAAAAATGTTGGAAACCAGATGTATAGGATTAATCAGCAAAAAACAATTAGCTATAGACCTCTCACTCTGCTGATCCGTTTTAAAATGCATCTAAAGGGATTTCTTTTTCTTTTTCCTATTCTAGAAAAACCTCAATGTTGGCAAAAAATTCACGTTTTAACTCATTCAAACCTCGATTTTCTATTTTTTTTTTTTTTTTTTTAAACCATGCAATTAACTGCTTCAAGAATTTCCTCTCTATACGGAGAGATGAAAAAGAAAACATCTGATGTGAAAAAAACAAGAATTGACAAAAAAAATCAATTCTGGTCATTCTAGAAAAAAAATAGAATTTTAAAGTTTTTATATAAGTACCTAGGTACTTCGAAGAAAAAATCAAGGTATTAAAAGAAGAGAAATAAATTAGAATTAATTAAAATTAAATCTCATAGCGATGGGAACAGAAACGGTAGTAGGAATAAAAACAGTAGTCCATGATGGATGTACTCGGGTGGATTACAGGTGCTGCCAGATTATCTGCATCAAGTTGTCCTGCCCCGAAAATTCTCATTCCAACCGGTAGCTGCTCCGAACTTGTTCAGAACTAGTTCTAGTGGCGCATGCGCGGGGCCGCCCTGTTCTGAACAGGGTGGTTGGAAAATACCTAGTGTTTCACGTTTTCTGTGTCCATTCTGGTCTGACCTCCTCAATCGTGCGCAGGTTTCATTCAATCCTGTGCTTGACAAAAAAACTACCCTCGTCTATGCTGCGTGAACTGCCTGCTCCTCAACGCGCAATAAACGATATTACCCACTGATTCAAATACAAAAGGTATTTTCTCTAAATTGAGAGGTTTTACTTTCCACAGCCTTTCAAACCCGACACATTTTGCCCCACAATGTACTACCGGCTCAACAAGAATTCGTGGATACAGACAGACTGACCGACAGACCGCCCAAGTTATTCAGGAAGTTCTAAAAAAAAAAAAAAAAAAAACTCGTCCGAGAGATTTCGGGCGTGTCGATTCGTACTTCTAACTCCCTCGGTTTTCTTTCAACAAAACCTCGTCCTCGCCTTTCGAGCGATTAGCACTTCCAAAGGACGTCTTTTTTCGTATTCCGACGAGTCGAGCGGTCGCCGCCCGCCTAAATAAAAATGACTCCCAAAACGTTCAGTCACAACTGGAATTCCGCTTCCCTGAATCGCATTTTTCAAACAAAAAAAGAAAGAAAAAAATGAAACAGCCATATCTCTTAATTAGCGTCCCAGTCAAACTCACTCCCACACCAAAACACACCCCGAACATTACAAAGTCAAATCGATCGTGTTTTTCCTGCTCGCTCTTACATTTTCCTCTTAGAACAAAAACGGCACAAGAATTTTTATAAGTGAGAAATTTCGGTAGGAACTGCCCATTTGAGACATTAACTGGCTATGAATATGGATTGGGGCGAGCAGCCCGTGACCGTGCAAACATTTGAGTGGACAGCCGGTAAATTGTGATGAATTTTGTCACATATTCGGAACACAAAGTAAACTATGTACTCGTGCTGAGAGGTGACATTTTAGTAGTCTACGACACAAAATCAGGAGTACTATTGAAAAATTTCCACTCCACCAGCTAAGGAGAGAACAATTGTTGAAAAAGAAGTTAACAAAAGAAAAACTCTGCCAAGTTGGGTGGGCAATACATGTATCTCCCTCACAAGCAATAAAATGAACGTAGGGGAGTGGGGGGCACATTTGACATAGGGGCACATTTGACAATGGCTGTTTGTCACACAAGATTTGAATTTTACCGCGATTTCGTGTTTTTGTATTGTGAAGAAGAAGAAGAAGAACCATTCCAGGTGAAAACCGTGCAGGTTACAAATCATCTAGTCGGCTCATGGCGGTTTGAGTGTTTGGACCCCTCAAAAGTAAGTTT
Organism: Apolygus lucorum; assembly: GCA_009739505.2. Taxonomy (NCBI): domain Eukaryota; kingdom Metazoa; phylum Arthropoda; class Insecta; order Hemiptera; family Miridae; genus Apolygus; species Apolygus lucorum. The sequence goes on from CM019182.2 coordinate 52,172,778, forward strand.
TTTTTCATTTTGTTTTTCGTTGATTACCGAGTGGATTCAGTTTTTTTTTCAAATGTAGCTCATCCAGTTTTTCAGTCGTATATGTCTCCATGCAAGTGTTTTCCTTGGATTCTTCAAAACAATTCATCGTTCGAGGTTGGCTTGGGTTTTACTGTAATGGCTACCCTCGGGGTAGTTTTGACAGTTTTGCTAGGGGAACATTTGACATATATTTTTATATACCTATGAAGTTAGTCAATGCTATGTTGATGTAGGATTTTGAATACCTACTCGACCTGACGTTTTTCAATAAACATCTTTGTTTTGATCATTATTTTTTGTTACTTCAATTCCTACATCCATAAAACTTGGTGTTCCTTTGAGAAAGAAGAGTGGGTACTCATCTAATTGAAATTGTGTTGGTAGTGTTGATTGTTACAGGCTGCAGGGTCTATAGTTGTTCTGTCTGACTCAACATTATTGCCAGATAATGATTTGCCGGACGTTCCATGGTTTTTTGGTAAGATTAGTTTAGAATTATGGTACTTTCTGTGAACTGTCAAAAGTGCCCCTTTCTCATGTCAATTTTGCCCCACCGGTGGGGCACAATTGTCACTTCCTAAGTATTTTGAAAATTTACAAAAAAAAATACTTGGCAAGCAGATTGAAAAAGGAACGAGATGTATGTGGGTAGCAAAAATACCGTAGTTAACGATAGAAGAAAGAAATTCAAGACCTCTCGTTCTTTCAACCTTGTAGGATGGAAAATGCGAAAAAGTGTCAAATGTGCCCCCCACTCCCCTAATGATGGCAACATTACAGAGCAGAGGAGTATTGTTCCTCTCTAGGGATGAGCATCGATGGTCGATACTATCGAACTATTGAGGTTATGCATTCGATAGTCAATATTTTTACCATTGATGGTTTCACCACTCTCAATTACGTCAATGTGATAACACGTGATAGTTTATCACTCGGTATCAGTATCAAATTCAAATATTCAGATGTTAGGTTGTCATTCTCTGTTCGTTAAGTAGGTAATCTGTTCTGTTTAAACGTGCACTGAGCTGTTTGGGACAAATCTCCAACCATTCAAGTAATTCAAGTGGGGAAAATACGAAAAAAGGAAAAATATTTCGATATTTAATTAAATCCATTTTTGGCGTATTTCAAATGAAAAACCGCTGCAAATTGTTACACAATGGTTTATTATTTTTCTATATTGATCACTCTTCTGCAAAGCCACCAACCATCCAACATGAAGAAAAACATCGATCGCATTTCGGCCAGCTATAAATTGAACGGAGATTAGGCCTCTTTTGCGACTCACACTCGTGTTTCTGATTTATCGTACGTAAAACCCTTAAATTCTTGTAGGGAGCGAACGGTTTGTCCTACAGAGCTCCGCGTGGTCTCAAAAAATTCTAAAAATTCTATACTATCTTAAATTGATGGAAAAACATTATCTTTATATCTAACTTTTTTGAGTTACGGCTTTTTCAAAATTTCAAAATTCATTTTTCGACCCTTAAAAGTGACCTACATCAACCAAAATCTTCGGGGCACAACTAGACCCTAAATGGAGCCAACATACCAAATTTCATCAAAATCGGTCAATGCTAAGTGGGGAAAGTGCCGCGTACGGCGGAAGGACGGCCACATTTTTATTCGATTTTTGGATTCTACGTACCTTGAAACGTAAACCATCAAATTTTGAGGGGGTGTTAGAAAAAAAAAATTTCTTGGTCAATTCCAAAGGTTCATTATTAAAAATATTAAACCAAAATCGTCATTGCATTTTTTTATGTTTAGTTGATTTAGGTTGACCTGAAATGTGTGAAACTTACTGTTATGCAAATTGCAAAGATAAATACTTGGTCCATCCCAAGCATCTATTCAATATTTTGATCAAAGAAGAATCGATACTTTCGAAAACCATCGACAGTACCGATGGTTAACTCGATAGTGACTATCGATAGTTTCCAAACGATGATCATCCCTATTCTGAACCATTCCAGACGTGTGGACGATTAGATTTAGTTACTTCATTTCTAAATCATTACAAAAGTATGGAGCTATTTGGAGACTGTATTATTAATTCATTACAAACTCACAGAGCTTAGACCAACAGCCGTTAGCTTGTTTAATGAACCGGTTCCCGTGAGATCACCGAAATTAAGGCCAGTCGACCCAGGAGATTATCTGAATTGGTGATCGCTCGAGGGCTATTGCACGTCTTGATAATTTTTCGGGTTGAGCTTTTGGTGAATCCGGCTCCACTTAAGCGTGTGAGGCAATTAGTAGCCACGAGCGAAATCATCAGAGCCAATTCCGATCTGATGTCCACAACGCCAGGAATGGCAGTAGGACGAAATTCTGATTCGTTACCTACAGACTCACAGGCCGATTTGAACGAAAGTTGGTGAGTGAACCATTTTAGTCCAGTGCGGAATCGTTTATCAAGGTGACGATTCTGCCTGATGAATCGATTCCACCTCAGATTTACCATATTAATGTTTTTTTATCGTAGTTAAAGCTGGATTTAACTTAAATCTATGGAAACCTTAGGTTACTCAGTTGGTGGTACTCAGAATAGAATTCGAAACACAGCTCACCGAAAGCTGCGCACAATATTTAGATTTACAAGAATACAGCATTAAAATTCGCTAAAACTTACCAAATTTTGGTAAGTTTTAGCGAATTTTCAAAAAATGAAGCTACTGCAATGGCTTCAAAATTTTTAAAACGGACTTTTTCGAAAAGATTTTACACTGAAATCAGTTTTGGACCATTCTGAAATGTGGGTACTCTATGAGTTCGTAGAGACGAGTAGAACATGAATATGGACTCCTAAGGTCGTCAAAGCATACCCAGTGCATACAGTATGTTGGTATGGTATACTGAAAATCGAAAAAAATCAACAATAGCCGTGTTGGTACTTTATGAGTTTGTGGAGACGACTAGAACGTGAATATGGACTTCTAAGATCTTCAAAGCATGCCCGGTGCATACAGTAGGTATGTTGGTATGGTAGGTATACTGAAAATCGAAAAAAATCAACAATAGCCATGTGGGTACTCTACGAGTTCGTAGAGACGACTAGAACATGAATATGGACTCCTAAGGGGTGTAGTTCGTTATCCGCCCCCATTTTGTTCTCTCTTTTGCAAGCACACCCGACCTCCTTTTTCAATTTTTGAGGAGTGTTCCGTAAACTAGATTTCATGTACTGTATGAATAATATACCGCACTTATGTTTTCAAATACTCCAAGCAATGAAACTAGACATTGAAAAAAGTGGGGGCGTATTCCGAACTATTTCCCTAGAGAAAAAGTTCGATAACCGCCCCCACGACCGAATTGCATTGATTCGGCCTGGGACGTTTTCTTGGGAGAGATAACTGGTGAGGCAGAGAATAACTTTGATCGAAAGTTAAGAGGTTGAGATGCGATGCTCATAAATAAAATAAAAACGATGTTGACTGTAGCGGTGAAATCACTTCCGACCGTAGGTCAATGTTCGAGAAGCGATAGGGTGAGTCGTCATAAGGTCTTGAAGCGATGGGCATAGATCCATTTGAGCATTTTTTGGACTGCATCAAGAATTTGTATGACCCAACCATAGAATAATACAATACCACAATATGTGTCAGAAGTAATAATCATATTAATAAATGAATTATTTAAACCAAAAATGTTGTGTTTTCCACTATTAACTATGTGGGGGCGCATACCGAACTTTTTCACTAGAGAAATAGTTCGGTATTCGCCCCCACTTTTTTCAACACCTAATTTCTCAATCTTAACCAATCAAAAATTATAGTTCGTCACGATTGTACTCAAGAAGATGAAATCTAGTTTACGGAACACTCCTCAAAAAATGAAAAAGGTGGTCGGGTGTGCTTGCAAAAGAGAGAACAAAATGGGGGCGGATAACGAACTACACCCCTCCTAAGATCGTCAAAGCATACCCAGTGCATACAGTATGTTGGTATGGTAGGTATACTGAAAATCGAAAAAAATCAACGATAGCCGTGTTGGTACATTATGAGTTTGTGGAGACGAGTGGAACGTGAATATGGACTTCTAAGATCTTCAAAGCATACCCGGTGCATACAGTAGGTACCTATGTTGGTATGGTAGGTACACTGAAAATCGAAAAAAATCAACAAAAGCCGTGTGGGTACTCTATGAGTTCGTAGAGACGACTAGAACATGAATATGGACTCCGAAGATCGTCAAAGCATACCCAGTGCGTACAGTATGTTGGTATGGTAGGTATACTGAAAATAGAAAAAAATCAACAATAGCCGTGTTGGTACATTATGAGTTTGTGGAGACGAGTAGAACGTGAATATGGACTTCTAAGATCTTCAAAGCATACCCGGTGCTACTGTATGCTTTGGTTGGTATGCTATTCTTAAAATCGAAAAAAACCAAGAACCTTGTAAAAAAAAACTTTCTAGAAGAAATTGCAACACCAGTGTTCTTTTTCTTAACCATACCTTCAACTGAAAGATTTCTTTGAAAATTCGCTCATTAATTCATGCTACATGAATGGACTTTTGTTATTTGCTCTATACTAAATACCACCAACTAAGTAACCTATGTAATTCATAGTTGTATGTTAATTCCACCACTAACCTCGTTTGTTTTTCATAACTAAAATAAATGAATAAAAATAATTAATCAACTAGAAAAAGTTATGTAATAATTATGTAAAAGTAATGTAATAATTGTTGAAGGTGAATATCACCTTAATGATCAATGGATAAATTCATCAATAGTAGTAAATTCATTATCCAAATTTGAAGAATTCGTCAGTCAAAGTACCAATGTATAGAATTAACAAAAATGCAGAATAGTTTATTACTGTACTTAATGAATCATCACTGAAGAACAGTGTGTAGAGTTAATTAATTACTGCATTTCCGATTCATGACGTACAGAATTAGTTGGTTACTGTATTTCTGATTCATAGGGAACCATCCGTGAGCTAACCAGCCCAAACGCAGTAAATGGAAGCCAGGAATGGCAGTTGGACGAAAATTCAACTTCAAGGTTGTTTACTTTACTTTTTTACTACTTCACTTATGGAGAAAAAAAATTGTACTCTTGCCTGGTTCAAGCAATTGACTAAAGACTGACTGACAGACGATTGTTCAGAAAATGCGAATGGAAATTTTGATTTTTGAGAACCCAATTGTCTTCCTAGACAGTGCGGATGCAATCATTTTGGACTCCACGTAGAACATCCCGATTTTTAGAATATTCGTCAATATGTTGAATTTTAGATCTATTGCAACACTAGAGTCTTTTCTAACACAGACTTGAAATTATGTGGTTGGAATTTCAATTACATTATCCTACCTATTTCAAATTCTCAATAACGAATGCTTCTTTAATGGTGACCTCAGTTCAGGTAGCTTATCTAACTAATGGTCAACAGTTATCAGGCGAGTCAATGTTACGTGCTTTTAAGCAATTTTTTCTCCAAAACTCGTTATTTCGGTCTAGAAGGACAAAGGACCAAGGCGTGTGTTCATGGCTAACAAGGGGCCGATTTTGAGCTAATCGATTTTAGCGTCGAGTTTTCCGTATAAAGCTAACAGGGGTCTGTTATGTCTACAGTCAGATTTTGGACAAAGTCAGAGATCAAGAGTGGTATTATTATTATGATGATGAAGTGCTTTTAAAGGTATTGTTTTCTTCTGGAAAAATTAAACAAGAAACGACTGCCAAGTGGGTGTGGCACATAGCTTCCTCGTATCCATAACCCGATTGCATAAGATGATCCGATCCATTCTGGATAATCTCAAAACAACTATCTCTGAGTACCTTGCAGTACCTTTATAGGGTATAGAGTACTTATAGGTTGCAGTACCCTTATAGGGTATACAGGGTGTCCCATATGTTATCCGCCAAACTTCGTGAGTAGTTTCTACAACTAATTTGCAACAAAAAGTGTCTTCTAGCAATTTTCTTTTAACCCCCTTAAAATCCGACATTTTTTACTTTTAAGATTGTTTTTGTATTTTCGACCTTACACCATTCAAACGGTCGTAACGCCCTTAAATTAGACTCAAAAATTAAAAATAAGGATATCGTTGGAAAGAGCGTAAAATTTCTCAATACATGAGCCGTTGACCAGTCGAGAAAAACAGAACGCTAGAGTAGTAATTCTACCTCAAACTTGAAAAATATTCAATTTCTGTTTTTGGTGAACATGTTGATGATTTTTTCCTCATTGAAACAAGGTATTTCCCAGAGGGGCTCAAAAGCTGCTCCATTTCATCAGCTTTCCAACGGTCACCCAATTTTTAGTTTTACTGTGGAATTTGAGAAAGAAAATGGTGTTTCAATGCGAAAAAACATGTATTTTTTTCAACGAAATCGACGGTTTGACGTGGGGACGTGGTGCTTGGGAGCAGACCCCGGATTCCTCCCGTCCAACCGTCAATTTCGTTGAAAAAAATTCACGTTTTTTCGCATTGAAACACCATTTTCTCCTTCTAATTCCACATTGAAACTGAAAATTGGGTGAACGTTGAAAATCTGATGAAATGGAGACGTTTTTAAGCTTCTGAGCCTCTCTGGCAAATACCTTGTTTCCATGGGAAAAAATCATCAACATTAAAAAAAAAAAAAAAAAAAAAAAAAAACAGAAATTGACAAATTTTAAAGTTTGAGGTAAAATAAAACTACTCTAGCGTTCAGTTTTTCTCAATTTGTCAACGGTTCATCTATTGAGAAATTTCACGCGCTTTCCAACGCTATCCTTATTTTTAATTTTTGAGTGCAATTCAAGGGAGTTATGACCGTTTTAAAGGTGTAAGGTCGAAAACACGAAAAAAATCTTAAAAGTAAAAAAGTCGGATTTTAAGGGGGTTAAAAAAATGCTAAGAGACATTTTTTGTTGCAAATTAGTTTTAGAATCGACTCCCAAAGTTTGGTGGATAACATATGGGACACCCTGTAGAGTACTTATAGGGTGCAGTACCCTTATATCTTCACACCAATCTGATGAAAATTTCATCAAATTCTAATGAATAATGTAGAAGTTATAGGTATTACAAGCATTCTACATTTGCACAGAGGCTGCTATCAAACCGGAAGTCAAGATTTTCATAGGGGATCATCTATCTACTCTCTAACCAGCACAATTCGAGAAAATTTCGTTTTGCCCGTTCTGAGGGTTTCATGAAAGCAAAATTGTTCAAAAAGGCCTAATAACGCGAGTGGAAATTTAGATTTTAGAGAAGAAAAAAATGTCTCAACCTTGAAAAGTGAAAACAATGCTTCTGCTACTTTGGTAGACTCGGAAGCAAAATTCAACAATTTTGGACTTTCTACTGTGATTAGTTTGAGGTTCACTACGTCATTATAGATGTTGTTTCCGAGCTCAAGTTGAGGAACTCTATTCAAAAAGTTGAATAGAATTCAATAAAAACTCCTTAGTGTTGCACTAGAGCTGTTCGCCAAGTCGAGAGTATTCAATTAATCTTTTCATAATATGAATTGTGAGTCTCCACTCACTGGGGAACCTTTCCAGTGAAGAGACTGGGTTAATTCGTTAACTCCCTTCCGATCCGAAATTGTCATAGCCACCCGCGGCGATGATTGTCAGATTCGGATCCGTGGTCAGCTCGGAAGGTGACGTCACCCCCCCCTCAACATGAAGACGCCGTCTCCAGCCAGAGCGTCCCTCCCTCGGCGGGGGGAGCCAATCAGAAGTCTCCACCTGGCAGGCGCCCGTCCGTCGAGGGAGCGGAGGGGGACCATCCAGAACAAAACCAACGAGCAGCCCCCTCCACAGGCAGACCCCCCTTGATATTCAGTACAAGTCATTGAGAGCCCTGCTGCCCGTGAACTTAAATCTGCTAGAGTCAAACCACCCCCGTAAATACTTTCACAACGCTTTTTCGTAAGATCCCTGACCATCGAAAATTGCCGTATCGCGCCGAATTGATCTGGAGGAAGAACACTTGAATTCCCTGGACGTCCGTCGCCACAACCACCACAACCGCCACATCACACCTGGAAGGATACCTCAGGGCCCTGACACGTGTGAGTGAAAACTATAACTTACCTTCTAACCATTGGCCAATGCAGTTAGGACAGTGCGTAGAAGTAATTCTGAAACAATTGGACAAAAGTCGTAATATTGAGAATTGTAATTTAATGCTAAATTCGTACTTGCAACACAAAGTTAACCTATACTTACCATACTCACCTTTGTTGAAAACCTGGAACGTTGAACTGATATACTCTGGAAACCTGAAACATAAAGTCAAATTGGAGTTATTAATTTGTACATTTGAAACATTATCTGAAAATCTATCCTATTGAACATTGAATCTTGTGCCATACTTACTTGTGTTGTTGCGCCCGTCAGGCTTCTTTTCGACACACCCTTCGGTGTGCCTAGTCAGAAAACCATTTGCATATTTAATAAACTTACCTTTTATTGTTGTAAATCTGCATTTGAATATCTTTTCTCATTTTACCTGGTTCCTCAGTGTGAAAAACCGGAGCTTGGTGACGCGTCACACTCCGCCATCTTTTCCGAAGCGTCCCTCAGACGCCTTCGTAGGCCCCTTCGGCAGCGTCGCATTTGGCGGACGCCATTTTCTCAGTAGGACGCCCTTAAGGCTAACATTTCAGATTGCATCATCCCGAGGAATCCGACTGGCCGCTTCACCGCCTCGTCACAGGTAAATACCACACGCTACCCTTGTAAAATTAACTATTGTTTCGATATTTGTTTGTTTTCCCTTTCCCACCTGAGCTCGCCACGTTAGGTTTTGTGTCATCCGGTGAACTTGGGATCGGCACGTGGCGTCACAACCTCGTGCTGCTACCAACTACGCCGCGGAACGAAACCTTAACCCTGTCGAACGTAAATCCCGCTTACAACTGGTGTGTCGCCACAATCGTCACAATCACCACGAGTAAGCCGGGACGCTACCTCTGTGGTCCATCGACACAATCGCCACAAGTAGCAGGCCTACAAATTTGGTGGCAGCGGAGTGGATCCCGGTGTGAGTAAGCCTCACACGAACCCACTCAAACTCGTAGGCCGTTCGACACGAGCTCAGTTCTAAATTTAGAGTCTATCGAAACAAACCTTGAAAAATAAAACACACTGAGACAGGTAAAAATAAAAATAGGTAGGCTGTACATCCATTTATTATACAGGAAAAGTGACATTAGAAGCAGCCTTCCGCACGAAACGACGCGAGAAGACGTCTCTTCTCGTAGTTGTATTTTTCTCGACTTAGACCGATTCACGCCGACAGACTTCTTCGTGCCTAGGTGGTAGTTAGTACAAATCGCTACCATGTTCCTCAATAATCCGACACCTAGCGACAGGGGGACGGAAACCCAATCGTCCTCCGGCACGGAAGCTGTAGAAACAATGACTCAGACAATGAAGGAGATGAACATTCTCCTTCAGCGATATAATAACGTAACACACGAAGCCGATAGGGAGGACATACCGCGCTCGGTATTCCTCGAAGTAGAGTCGTGGGACCCGGACGCGACCGGTGCATTAAGTGTTGTGTCGTTTTTTGCGAATTTTGATATGGTGACCACGGGTTTGACCTCGCGACAACGATACCGTTTACTCCGCACAAAAGCGCGGGGAACCGCTAAGCAATTCCTTATCGATCGGGACGATACGCTCGACGTAGACAACGTCTACGAGATCGTCCGTGACGACATGATCAAGTGGTTCCAAAAGGAAAATCCACAACACGCCGCCGCCCTCCTGTGGACAGTCAAGCGGAACGCCACAGAAACGCTCCGCCAATTTGCCGACCGAGTCCGCAGCCTCGCCCGGTGTGCCGTCATGGAAGAAGGAGGACAACTCCGACGTCACGAACGCCACGACTGGGTAGAAAGAAAAACCCTGAGCGCTTTCATACGTGGTGTCAGCAAAAATATGAGCGCACTGCTCATCACAAATCGCCCCAGATCGATCCAGGACGCACTGAGCAAGGCGGAGGAATTAGAGGAAACCCTAGACGACACGATCGACACAGACGAACGTTGGGACTTGGCGGCCATTACCAACGACCGCCGATGTTACAACTGCGGAAGTCCTGAACATTTCGCCGCTCGATGCCCGCGAAAAGAAGAACCCCTACAGCGTCACAATCGACACAGGGAGGAGGACCACCGCCAAGATAAGCCCAGCGAGCGCCGAAGCGCCGAGAAACCAACCCCACGATACCCGTGTATGTTTTGCGCGGACAAAACACATTTCCCCGTGAGTTGCCCATTCAGCCCGAACAAGACCATATTTTGTGACTTCTGTGGCGTCCGAGAACATCTGGAGGAGGATTGTTACAAAAAGAAACGTCTCCTCCCCGTGTCGCAACCTGTCATGGCGCCGGCACATTCAATGGAGGTCGCCCGTTACAAGAAGCCAATCGAGGAGGCACATGTTCCCGCCGTGGAAGCTCCAATGTCGCGGACGATGAAAATCACCGTGGGACTGGGCCCGGAGGAACGAGAGATGACCCTGGACACCGGAGCTACGCTTTCGGTACTTTCAACACCCGTAAAGGGGATTCCAATTCTCCCAACCCGAGCGATCGCGTGGGGAGCTGATGGAATGCCCCTACATTTCTCCGGAGAACAGCGCGTCGTCACAAGGATCGGCGAATGTGTATTTGAGCACACATTTTTAGTATTCGCAAGGAGAAGCGCTACGCTTGATCTTTTGGGGCTCGACGTACTTCGAAGGGTGCCCATCACATTTACAACGGGACCGGAAATGAAATTCCGCACCCCTAAAGGCGTCATCCGCCCATATACGCCGGTCGACACACCCGAGGAAATCTACAGCGTGGGGGTAGTGTTGCGGCCCGAGGGGCGGGAATTTGGGACGTTTGTGGATCAAAATGAAAGTCATGATCACAACGCTCCTCTCCCTAGCACCCCTTCGGCGGCAACAACTGCCTCCGCCAAGCAAAAACCATCGTGCGTGGATTACGAAGAACCGGACGACGCTTCGGAGGTGCGGGCAAATTTCGCCACAAATCAAGATGGCGCCGGAAGCCTGAAGTTTTGGAATCGGCAGTTCGGGGGCGTTTCTGTCCCTATCGATACACCAGTTGAGCGGTACGATGATACACCCCACTACAAAAACTTGACGAAGGATCCGGCCCAAAACCTTCCACTTCCTCCGAAAGTACATTTCAGCACACCAATTTCACGACGTTGTGCAACCCCCACTACGCCTACCGAATTCCAGGAAGTTGACGACGCAAGCGACAGCACGGACCCCGCGCCGGACTTTGATGGGAAAACCTCTCTCGAAAAATGCCTCGATCGGATGCTCCACAACTACCATCGGACTTATGTCGACACGGTGGATCGACACAGTGCGACACAGTTCGCCACAGAGGATCGTCACAATGCGACACAGTTCGACACAGAGGATCGTCACAGTGCGACACAGTTCGCCACGGTGGATCGGCACAGTGCGACACAGTTTGACACAGCGAACCGGCACAGCCCGACCCAGTTCGCCACAATCGACCCATGTGTTGAACCATGTCCCGATACAGTCGATACCCCTAATGAAACGAGTTCTAGCGTATCCCTTAGAGAAGAAAAGGCCTGCGCCGAGATTTGTTCGATTATTCCCCCGATTCAAAACTATGAAAAAGAAGTATGTCCCAGCGCCACGCCAGACGGTCTGGAAGAAGAGGAGTGGGGGGAGCTACCGACCGACCAATGGGAAACCCCGTTACCCGAGTTCGACGTGACCTTGCAAGAGAAACTACGACATCTCACAACTTCGGACGCGGAACCAACTAGGGAATTGTTGTGTAAATTTCGGGACTTATTCAAGCCACCTACGGGGGAGGGATGTCGATTGAACGTATCCCATGAGATAGTTACTACTCAACCCACCGTTACACAACAAAAACCCTACCCGGTTCCCCACGCCCTCCGCGACGTCGTTGAAACTCAAATCAAGGACATGCTGTCAAATGGGGTAATTAGCCCGTCTACTAGCCCGTGGTGTGCGCCTGTACTACTCGTCAAAAAGAAGACGCCGCCGGGAGAAAAGCAGCTTTGGCGATTTTGCACGGATTTCCGACAGCTCAATAAAATCACCAAGGGAGACGCTTATCCTCTTCCCCGATTACAGGAGACCCTTGCGATGTTAGGTCAGTGTAAATGGTTCACAACCATCGACTTAATATCGGGTTATCACCAGATACCAGTTCACCCCGAGTCAAGGGAGAAAACGGCCTTTTCCGTATTAGGACGTCATTTTCATTACGAAAAGATGCCGTTTGGACTGAAGAATGCGCCCGCTACATTTCAGCGAGTCATGAATGATGCCCTCGATGGAATCCTCGGAGAGCATTGTCTCGTTTACCTGGATGACATCAAAGTATTTTCCGCCACTCGAGAGGAACACCTCCAGAAATTGACTAAAGTTTTTGATCGACTAACCGAGGCCCGTCTTCAAGTGAACCTGTCGAAGTGCGAGTTTTTGAAAAACGAAGTTCGCTTTCTAGGTCACCGCATCACGCCCGAAGGAATCCTTACCGAGCCCGAGAAGGTCAAGGCCATTAAGGAATTTCCCGTACCTACCTCGGCGTTGAAACTGCAGTCGTTTTTGGGGCTGGCTGGGTTTTACCAGAGGTTCATACCTCGATACTCGGAGCTCTCGGTGCCCTTGACCGACCTCCTCCAGAAGAACCGACCCTTCGAGTGGACAAGTAAACAACAACAAGCGTTCGACGAACTCAAGGTCAAGTTGACCGAGGAACCCGTACTCGCCTTTCCTGACCTGAATAAACCCTTTGTGTTGGCCACCGACGCTTCCGGCTCCGCTTTGGGGGCTGTCCTTTCGCAGAACTTCGAAGGGGAAGAGAGGCCCGTGGCATATGCAAGTCGAAAACTAAATCCGGCCGAAACCAGGTATTCCGTCACGGAGAGAGAGTTACTCGCCGTTGTGTGGGCGGTCCGCCATTTTCAAGAATATCTTTTAGGTCAGACCTTTGAACTTCAAACGGACCACATGGCACTCACGGCCGCGATGCACCTCCGGGACCCGACATCGCGAATCGGGAGGTGGGTTCTCAGGCTTGCTGAATACGACTTCGTTCCCCGATACAGACCCGGAACTCAGATGAAACATGCGGACGGATTGAGTCGAATGGACATAGCCGTTGTAAATCTCGATTTCCCGCGCGAACTAATGATCGCGGCACAGGATCTCGATGATTGGGTCCAATCGATGGTTTTGAGTCGCGGTAAGGAAGGATTGCGAAAAGCTAACGGAGTGTGGGAAATGAGAGTGCGACACGATGGTAGACACGAATGGGTACCCCTCATCCCTAGTTCACTTCGTGAATGGTTGATTGACAGATGCCATAAGAATGAGTGGGCAGGACACCCCGGAGCCGACGTGACGGAAAAGGTGGTGAGGCGACTAGGAAACTGGCCCGGACTATCGAGAGACGTCAAAGAACAGGTGCAACGTTGTGAAACGTGTTTACGTCGCAACACCCCGACGAATCTGAAAAGTCCGATTCAGAAGCCGCTCCTCCCCGAGAGACCCGGACACATCGTCGGCATCGATTTCGTGGGGCCCATCGTGACGAATGGAAAACCCAAATACCTCCTTACCGTAATCGACCATTTTACTAAGTATGCTGACGCATACGTTACCACCAATTGTACCGCCTCTACTGTTGCGCAAGTTTTAGCGAAGGAATTTATACCGAGACACGGTGTACCCGAGAGACTTGTTTCGGACCGTGGAACCGCCTTCACCGCCTGATCGACACGCGAACTTTGTGCCCAATGGGGCATACGGCAGATCTTCACGACCGCGTACCACCCAGAAGGAAATGGGGTGTGCGAGCGTTTCCACCGAACCTTGACCAACATTTTGGCGAAAATTACTAAAAAAACTAAGGACTGGGAAACCATGTTGCCCGTAGCACTCGCAGCGTACCGATCCAGCCCCCATAAGAGTACTGGATTTACTCCAAATTTTCTTACCTTTGGGAGAGAAATACGCCTCCCGAACGACACCTTTCAAGGACTTCGAACACCTTTACCTGAGTCCTCCTTGTTGAAGAATCTCCGAATGGCCCGTGACGCCACGACACAGTGCCTACACGAAGCCTGGAAGAAACGGACGGAAGCCATCAACGCCCGCCGCTCTCTGCGCTCTTTTGAGGCAGGGGATATGGTGTACCTAAAAGACATGCAGCCGCCCCCAGGTGTCGTGAAAAAATTCTGGAGTCCATGGAGTGGACCGTGGACGGTGCTGAAGAAACACTCGAATGTTACTTATGAAATCAGGGACTCACCCGACATAAAACGTCAGGTAGTACACATTAACCGCCTCAAACCGGCCTTTGTGCTGGGTGTACCGGACGATACTTTCCTGGACCATACCAAATCCAATCAAACTCCGGAAATAGACACAATAAGGAACATTCACGAAACGGAAACGGGGACACAGGAAGAAATAATGGAAGACTCTGATGAGGAGCTCCGATGGCCGCCTCCAAACCCGACCATGATGGAATGTGGCGATGTGCCGACCGGATCTCACGAGAACGCTCCCACTACACCGTTTTCGGAACAGTCAAACCAGGGGACTGCTTCGCCACAACCGACTCACCTCGAGGACGCGGATCGACACTCAGATCGCTCCTCGACCAGTGAAGAAGATAAAAGCGTCAGCTACCCTTTGGGAAAATCAGCCGAGAATTCAGCGGGAAACTCACAACACCCGGTCAACCATCCCGAGGACGCTCGCCACAGCGAACACGATCGCCACAGCGAACACGATCGCCACAGCGAAAACGATCGCCACAGCGAACACGATCGCCACAGCGAACACGATCGCCACAGCAAACACGATCGCCACAGCGAACACGATCGCCACAGCAACAGCCCTCACCAGGAACCAGTGGTACGCAAAGCCGAAGAGCCGTCGACACCTGAAGGTCTACCTCCGAAACGACTCAGAGGAGAGGCGCCAATCGGAACCACTCCATATTCGTTCCGCCAGCGTGACCCTTCCGTAAATTATAAGCAACTCCACTTAGGCCGAAAGACAAACTGACTGACTACTAGGAAAGACTGACCACGACCTCGACACATGGTCCTTCAGACCAACAAATTCAGCTTGGGTCCTTCAGACCAACCAATTTCAATTGGGTCCTTCAGACCGACAAACTTCACTTAGGTCCTTCAGACCCAGCCGAACCGTTACTTCTGCTACCTTCCTAACAAGGCCAGAATTATTTGTGTGAAGTACAATGAGATCAATTCCTGAGTCACTTTTCCTAGGCAGGATGTTACAGTAGGGCGTTTAGTTGTTTGTTGTAGGATGGCACAAGAACCGCTAGATGAGTGGATAGTAGACGGGGGTCCTCAGTCACCGGACCCCATGGTGGAACTCATGAGGAGGCGAACGGAAAGGTTTATCGCCGGCCTTCGAGACCAGTCGCCGGGACACGTGAGCACGCCCGCGCCACCCGACGACCCTTATGACGTACTGGAAACGCTCTCCAACTTCGTGCGATTCACAATGTGTGGCGACACCCCAACCAGCCGCCACACGTCAGGGAATTCGGCGCTCCTCACGATCCTCCAGATACACAGGTGGATTCCCATCTACCAGAGGATCGTGCAGGAGCGGGATGCGTTGTTGGACCGCCAAGCCAAGTGGCTGCTGGATCGACAACAACTGATCCAGCAACGGGACGCAGCCGTGGCGGAGTCCAAGGCAGCCAACGCACAGGTGGTAGTGGAGCCACCTGCGGCGAAGACCGCTACACCTGAGGCAACCAACCAGCTATCTGCAGAGGCACCTGCGGCGAGGTCTGCGGAGGCTGAGGAGAAGTTGGCTCGCTCCCCGGCTCCGCCCCCCGCTTCGTCCCCCGCCCCGTCACCAGTGCCTCAGGCCGTCGAGGTCAGAAGTCCGCAACTAAACCCGTACGTGGCCTTGACACCATTACACTCGCCGCCAACGACGCCTCGACCACCCCGGCGCGCTCGTGGGAGAGTCAGTTCCTACGAAGAGTCACCCACCCGGGACGTACCACCGACACCCGGGCGCTCTCCCGCGACCTCCAGCGAAGACGAAGCAGAACCGGCCAAAACGATACCACCTCCGGCCCACCCGAGGATCGTGCTACGAATCAGCAAAAAGCGTCAATGTCCTGTCTGCACCAAGAAGGTACCACAGCTCTTCGTCTTCCGGTGCCCGGGGTGTAAGGAGTTCTGGCAACGTCTAAAGAACTTCCACCGCCAGGGACGACCGCTGCCGGAGTGCCCCGAGGACCATCGGGCACAACGCGACCCAGCCAACTGTCGCGGGTGTCGTCGCCACGCCTACGAGCTGGCCATAAGGAAGGCGCGTCCCTTGGCTCCTCTGGGAATACCCAGCGTCGTCTTTGACAACGCTGGCTCCCGGAGGGAAGGGGGATGTGAGTCTCCACTCACTGGGGAACCTTTCCAGTGAAGAGACTGGGTTAATTCGTTAACTCCCTTCCGATCCGAAATTGTCATAGCCACCCGCGGCGATGATTGTCAGATTCGGATCCGTGGTCAGCTCGGAAGGTGACGTCACCCCCCCCCTCAACATGAAGACGCCGTCTCCAGCCAGAGCGTCCCTCCCTCGGCGGGGGGAGCCAATCAGAAGTCTCCACCTGGCAGGCGCCCGTCCGTCGAGGGAGCGGAGGGGGACCATCCAGAACAAAACCAACGAGCAGCCCCCTCCACAGGCAGACCCCCCTTGATATTCAGTACAAGTCATTGAGAGCCCTGCTGCCCGTGAACTTAAATCTGCTAGAGTCAAACCGCCCCCGTAAATACTTTCACAACGCTTTTTCGTAAGATCCCTGACCATCGAAAATTGCCGTATCGCGCCGAATTGATCTGGAGGAAGAACACTTGAATTCCCTGGACGTCCGTCGCCACAACCACCACAACCGCCACATCACACCTGGAAGGATACCTCAGGGCCCTGACACGTGTGAGTGAAAACTATAACTTACCTTCTAACCATTGGCCAATGCAGTTAGGACAGTGCGTAGAAGTAATTCTGAAACAATTGGACAAAAGTCGTAATATTGAGAATTGTAATTTAATGCTAAATTCGTACTTGCAACACAAAGTTAACCTATACTTACCATACTCACCTTTGTTGAAAACCTGGAACGTTGAACTGATATACTCTGGAAACCTGAAACATAAAGTCAAATTGGAGTTATTAATTTGTACATTTGAAACATTATCTGAAAATCTATCCTATTGAACATTGAATCTTGTGCCATACTTACTTGTGTTGTTGCGCCCGTCAGGCTTCTTTTCGACACACCCTTCGGTGTGCCTAGTCAGAAAACCATTTGCATATTTAATAAACTTACCTTTTATTGTTGTAAATCTGCATTTGAATATCTTTTCTCATTTTACCTGGTTCCTCAGTGTGAAAAACCGGAGCTTGGTGACGCGTCACACTCCGCCATCTTTTCCGAAGCGTCCCTCAGACGCCTTCGTAGGCCCCTTCGGCAGCGTCGCATTTGGCGGACGCCATTTTCTCAGTAGGACGCCCTTAAGGCTAACATTTCAGATTGCATCATCCCGAGGAATCCGACTGGCCGCTTCACCGCCTCGTCACAGGTAAATACCACACGCTACCCTTGTAAAATTAACTATTGTTTCGATATTTGTTTGTTTTCCCTTTCCCACCTGAGCTCGCCACGTTAGGTTTTGTGTCATCCGGTGAACTTGGGATCGGCACGTGGCGTCACAACCTCGTGCTGCTACCAACTACGCCGCGGAACGAAACCTTAACCCTGTCGAACGTAAATCCCGCTTACAACTGGTGTGTCGCCACAATCGTCACAATCACCACGAGTAAGCCGGGACGCTACCTCTGTGGTCCATCGACACAATCGCCACAAGTAGCAGGCCTACAGAATATTATCAATAATATTGATTCATTACATTATAATGAATATTATTAATCTTTTCATGTATATTATGCAGATTGGAATAGTGACGATTCGATATTTATTGATATCGATATTTTGTTTCGATATTTCCGAATATTATCGAATATTGAAAGGAAAATATTGATATTGAAAGAAATGAAATATCGGTTGTGGTATTTTAATGGTATTTTAATGGTTAATCTGGTTGTGGTGTGTGATCAAATTTTGATCACGAGTCGATCAATACTTGCGAAAAGTGAGAAACCATCGACATTATCGTGAAGCACGGAACGATTTCTCAATAGAACAACAAGCCAACTCAGAAGAACATCAACACGATCGTGAACCTCACATTAGGTAATAATTAGTCATTTTAATTTAATAAATTATTGATGAAAAGCAATCAAGCATTATAATGTCAACTCATCCTATTATGTTATTCTACGGGATGTATTTTATAATTTCCATCGATTTGTAGTCTTGATTTGATCAAATTTGAGGGAACTTTGGTGCTGGACCTAAGGAGGATGCCCATTTCAACAAGATCTGATCTGTCGGAGCTAGAAGAGAGTCATCGATATAATAACAAACAATTTCACAATAGAGTAGCTAATTTTTATTTTATTTTATTTTTTTTTTTAATTTTTTTTTTTTAAGAGAGAAGACTTTTTAAAAGTAAAAAAGTTGGACAAGGACTCCAGTAATTTTCGAAACGTAAGGGATTTGCCAAAAGTTCAAAATGAGTTGTCAAAAGTTCAAATTGGTATGCCAAAAGTTTGCCAAAAACCGTACACATGATGGTGTCAATCTAGTTTCACGTTAGGGAATTCAACACCAACTCATTATTATGTTTCTGGAAATTCATGTAAAATATATCGTATATAATTTTTCTAGATTTGAAGGCTTGATTTTGAATTTGATTGATCAAATTCGGAGGAGAGTTTCGGGGTGGGCCTAAAAAGAATGCTGTTTGACATTTGACACGCGATCCGACCAGTAGGAGCAACGGTAAACGTGAAAAATCATCAACATAATCGCGAACGATGTCACAATCGAATTGATGTTGGTCGGTTCAAAAAATCATCAACATGATCGTGCAAATTCAGTTTCAGATTAGGGAGCTCATGTGTGGTACTGCGTAATAGTACAAAAGGTTTTTACACTTTTAAAGAAAACAAAAGTAATTTCCTACGTACAGCATACTCATGATGTAAAATACGAGTAAGTATCCCTAGTAGGGTGTGCAGCAAAGCTTCCTCCCTTAGAATTGAAATGTAAAATTAATTGGTGTGATACACTTCGTATGTCTTACAAGTCATGATGAAATCATTGGAAATTTTTATTCGGTCCAGCCCCAAACTACCCTCCAAATTTGAGCGAAATCGAACCGTTAGATTCTGAGGAATAGTGAAAATCGAGCGTAACTGCATGATATAGAATTGATTGGTGCGAAAATTTGTAATTGTATCAATTAGCAGTATTACTGATAAATGGGATGATTTATTGGGCCCGTATCAAATAAAAAACAACAAATTCTCCAATATATTACTGGATTCCCAAGATCATGTCGATACCTTAAAGCACAAAGGTGCCATGTCCGAAAATGGAGTTTTGAGAAAAACGGAAAAGAAATCATCACTAATGCACAATTCCTTAAATAATGGCTTATTACACTAAACTCTTTAATTTCCTCAATACATTTTCAAGCTATTAGGTATCGTCAAGAAAACTCAATAATAGTTTTGTTGAATTTGAAATTTTCTGAAATTAAAAAAAAAAAATAATGTGGAAGGTGGATGGACATAGCGCCTTTGTGCTTTAAGGTATCGAGGTGGGTGTTGACAAATATTATCGCGATTATGTTGATGATATTTCACATGCACCGTGGCTGCAACTGCTCGAAATCAATGGAGATTCTTTTTAGGTCCAGCCCCAAACTTCCAAAATTTGAGCAAAATGAAGCCTTCAAATCGAGAGAAAATAAAAACATATAATACATAGAATAACTTGGACGTATTTATTGAAGTTGTGTAATAATGCTTGATTTTCTATCTTTCCGTTTATATCTCAACACTGAATTATTTCCTGCCAAATCATAAATTTGATCAAATTCTGGTTGGAACCCTCCAAATGATGGGAACGATTTATTATATAGTTGGATTGAGATCACAGATTTGTTTACTCACCTCTCGTAGGGGAGATTAGAAATGACCGCCGGTTCTCGCACGTCAGGCAAAGCAAGTCGACGATATCCGTGATAAACAAGAAACACAACAACTCGATTCCCGGAAAGAAATAAAAAAGAGACGAAAATTAAACAAAATTTACACCGACAAACACGAGTGAAACCGCAAATTGACGAAGTCGCACGCCAACCGACACAACGGGATTTTGCCTAAGCGCCCGAACAGTTGCGCGCGCTAACTGCAAATTAAAACTGAAGCGAGAGGACGAAGCGGCGTTTGGTTCGGCGGAGATCGAAGGGGGGGGGGGGGGGGTAGGGGGGAGTCCTTCAACACAGGTCCTTTCCAGGGGCTGATCTGATCCAATCTTCTACACTAATACTTAAGTATACAGTAAAGCACACCAGTTCTAGAACTTTCTGTGACTGGCACAAGGAATGGGACAGACAGCTGAGGCGCCTAAATTCTTCTCTCGGGAATTTTACAGCCCATAAAACTGATGTTCCTCAGAGAACATCCGTTTTTTTACCTGCAAACACCATTATCAGCCCTGTGACCAGGGTATTATCCGTATTGTCCGACTCAGCGAACATTTCAATTACAATCTAAATTTCAACTTCTGGCCATATGATTTCTAAATCCATTTTCGATATGTTATTAAATGTGACATGTGAGTTGGAATTATTGAAAAGAAATAAATTACTCGCTTTTGAAGTTTCCTACGGTGAACTTTGTATTTTCTCGTAGAGATAATTTTTGATAGTAGTGTGGATAAAACTGTAAAGTGTTGTCTTGGTCAGTTTCGAGTGTAGCTCACCTAGTACGGACTTTATATAAGTGGTGCCGAAACCCGGGAAAGACCAGTATGGAAGAAATGAAATTGAGGAGTTCCAAAATTTTGCAAGCCGGCAGGAATGGAGACTTGACGGAGAGACAAGATGGTGATAGGATCTCTTCAGTTAGCAGTAGTTATTCGACCTCCAGTTGGAACAGTGTAAGGAGCAAAATTGAAAAGCTGAGAGCCCTTGATAAGCTTGAAGAAAAACAGCTCCAACTTCAGCAAGAAACGCGAGCCCAACGGGAAAAATTGCTGATGGAAATTGAAACTCGAAGTCCAGGCGTCATTCATCAAGGCGTTCTGATCGAAAATCTCATGTGGAGGAAAAGGGCAGACTGAATTTGAACAGAGTCCAGCCTAAAGAAAACCACGTCACGGAACCACAGGAACCTCATTGTCAACATGAACTCCAAGACGTTGGAGCCAGGGACGGAGAAGAATTTAGCGGGGAATTTTCTCATTCTCATGAAACAATTAAGAAGAAAAATGACATGGACGACTACGTAAACTGTTTGCCATCTGAGGAGGAAGTTAAAACGTTGGTATACGATATTATCAAGGGGCATGCTCGAGGAGTACTTGTCATGTGCATTCGGATGACCAATTCAGCATCATTGTATGAGACTATTCCACCTGAAGTACGTGATGCGTCCAGATCAGCTACATGCAAAATCCTTGGAATGACTTGGAATCATAAAGATGGCCATATTGAATTTATTTATTGGCCAGTGTTGCCAAGAAGGGGGTTTCCCCCCAAATTTGGGGTTTTTTTCTAGACGGGGGGATTTTGGGGGGAGAAATCTTTTGGGGTTTTTTTGGGGGGATTCTTATCGACGAGTCGGGGGGATTTGGGGAGAATAAAAATGAATCAGCAATTAAATAGCAGCAGGTAATATATATTCAATGGAGTGAAAAACTTCACCGAATTTACCAATGTCTATCGTGGGCTCCATGGGACTATAATTTTGGAGTTTTGGAGGACACTTTGTCTCTACTCTTTTTCGATCTTTGATCTTTCGCAAGCACACACTGATAAATTCTTGAAGTTATTCGTCCGTTCGAACTCGTTACTATTAGCAAACTTGAAATTTTGAAGAAATTTAGAAGGTTTTGGAGGTGGGGGTCGAATGCGACCTCACTGTTTGACATTTTGATTATTTGTACAAAAAAAGTACCCTACCTGAAGAAACTAGTTTATTTAAAAAAATGTTTTTAATGTTTTTTTTCTTTTAACCTGTATGACCTGAAACATAATATGTTAGCGATATGATCGCTAATACAATAATTGCATTGTCTTCAAGATCCACTCCGCCCTCAAATCATTAATAAATTACAATCTACTACTAAAAAAAAAATTGCATTGTATTCATTGATATTTTTATTTCATTCTTAACTTTTAGGGTTTTTCTTTTTTGGGAGGATTTGGGGGTTTTTTGAGGTTGGCTCAGGGGGTTTTGGTAGCCGCTTGTTGGCAACACTGTCATTGGCAACAGAGGATCGCCGCAGCTCGCAAGAGTCAAGAGGAGCAAGAGCCTTCTAAGAGGGAGGTTTTGCGGTTGGTAATGTCTCTATTTGACCCTCTAGGGATGGCGGCTCATGCTACAATACCCAGAAGAAGAATATTTCAGGCTATTTGGAAAAATAAATTACCTTGGGATGAGAGAGGCCATAGTGAACTTTACCACAGATGGGGTGAATGATGGAACGGCTTGACGTGGTTCCACCAACGAAATGGAAACTTAACAAGCAGGATAGTGTCCAAGTCGGCAGAGTCGATCGGGATCGTCGTCGACACCTAGAACCAGAGAGGAGAGTGGCCCGAAGGTATCGTCACAGCGCTCTACCCAGGACGAGACCACCACACCAGGTAGTGGATGCAATGGTGGAAAATCGAGGGACCTGGCGGACACCAGCGAAAAAACCACGCCCATTCAAGCAGACGGAGGACAGATGACAGCCGTCAGCGTGGGGGAGTGTGTCCGCGTCAGCGAACATTTCAATTACAATCTAAATTTCAACTTCTGGCCATATGATTTCTTTCTAAATCCATTTTCGATATGTGTTTAAATGTGAGTTGGAATTATTGAAAAGAAATAAATTACTCGCTTTTGAAGTTTCCTACGGTAAACTTTGTATTTTCTCGTGGAGATAATTTTTGAAAGTAGTGTGGATATAACTGTAAAGTGTTGTCTTGGTCAGTTTCGAGTAGAGTTCACCTAGTACGGACTTTATACGTATATTGAAAGCGTATTACAGGCACGAAGTCAGGACTAAAATTCAGGGCAATGTGGACCAAGATTCATCCCAACAAGACAACGAAATCGCGAGAGAACAATTTCTGTTGCATGCTCTATAATAGGTTGCATGGGCTTGGGGATTCAACAATCAGGAATTTCTTTGAAAAAGGAGGATCCATTGACCACCACGCTGCTGCAGACAGAAATCTCATCGAGGAGCATTTTCCTTCGCCTGAGGGACTGAATCATCACTAATTTGACGAATAGATCAAGCAAAACGAGCATCTGCCAACTTCAGTGGTGCCTACAGAAGAGTCAATTTGCGCTGAAACCTTGGAAACTCCCAACCCGACGATGATGTAATCGACAACGCAGCCAGTGGCCAAGACAATGCTGATGAGGATATGCTTGTGCCTCCAACCGCCAATTGAATGATGGATACCCTAGATATTACAAGATGATGAGTTTAATGGGGTGTGCGCATGGGTCGGAAAAACTGTTTATTGTTATTTTTAATCTGAACTAGACTTCCTAGCGTGAGAAGACCTTTTTCTATGATTTTACAAAGTTGGAAGGTTGATGACGTCATAGTGGGCTGGGGGGTCCAGCCCAGGCGGGAGGGGCGGGTGACGTCATAAACATTTGAAACTTTGAAAAATCATTGAGAAAGATCAACTCATCCAAAAAGAGAACGGCTGGTGTCAAAATGAGGAATTTCACCATGTCGGAATTTCCTATTTTTGACCCCAAAATCGGATTCAGCACCTCTAAAAACCCCCTAAGGCAAACTTTCAGCCCAAACTTCCTAATTTACGAATAAACAAAACAGTGTAGAAAATACGAATGTATAACAAAAAACCGGGAAAATGACGTCATGCTGGAATAGTTCATTTATGGCCGCTTGAAGCGCTGAGATCGAGAAATCCATAGTCCCCAGATGCAAAATTTCACGAAACAAAAAAAAAGTTCGAAATCGAAAAACTGAAGAAAAAAATAGAAAAAGCGAGATGGGGAAAATTAGGTTTCCTCTGTTTTTGTTTGATAACTTTTCTCTTAGAAAACACGATTTCGTCGTCCCAATGGGCAACACTGGGAGGAGACGGCGATCCAAACAGCCCAATCAGTGAGCGTTCCCGCTGCACGTCTGTTTTCCCGGTTAGTTTTGAAATTAAAAATTTTGATTGTCTCCCAAAAATAACAGGAGACTTATTCTCCGAAATCAGCCCAATTTTCATCTATCCCACACCGTTAACTATTCAGGAAAAATGCAAATAGAAATCGGTGAAATTCCTCATTCTCAGGATGAAGTCTACTTTCGATTAAAAATATTTAAAAAAAAATCAGGCCCCATTCCAAGAAATATAGCTTCACACTCAATTCGAAGAAAAAAAAAGAGTTGTGGGTGTCTTTGTTAGGAAATTATATTACTGGACGCAAAACTGAATAAGTATAACTGAAAGAAACGAACAACGATCGCATTTCGGTCAGCTAAAATTTCAACGGAGATTGGGCATCTTTGGTGATTCACACTCGTGTTTCTGATTTATAGCAAGTCCTACCTCCAAGTTCTCATAGGTAACGAACGGTTGATCCTGAAGAGCTCTGGGTCTCATTCGATTCCAAAAACTCAATACTATTTTAAAATGATAAAAGTAAAAAATTGGTTGCCTGTAAAGTCGGTATACGGGCGAAAGTTTTATTACGTGACAACGACTTTGACTGGTAAAATAATTTCGAAGTGATCGACGAAATAAACGTAATTTATTTCATCATGTTATATTATCACTCTGAAATTATTTACCATTGCTGTTTGAATTGTTGCGATGGACGAAACTACCTTCACATTATCACTACACAATCGTTTTACAATTAACTGGCAACGTGTAAAATTGTATGCAGGCGCCTAAATAGAAGCGCAAGACATGAACCGGTGTGTATGCCTATCTCTCTCGCTCTTAGGCGGGCTAACTGTGCTCGAGTGGAAGGGACGCGTGCCTCTCACTCGCTCTCATTGTGAGCGCATAACGTGAGCGGAGCGTAACGCAGTTTCTTGAAGTGTCACCCGGCAAACCAATTTATAAGACGTTGTCACGTCAAAACAATACCTCTTTGAGAGCTGGGATTTTTGAAAATGTCACTACTTATTGTTCACCCCTTAGAAGTGACACCTACCAAAAGCTTCGGGGAACAAATAGACCCCGAATGGAGCCCACGGGAAGTAGAATAAGGCCTATTTGTACCGTTTTGGTATAAAGGAAGATAACCAATGTGAGTGCGCAGGAGAAGCCTACCAAACGGGGTACCACCTGATTTTCCACTGCCGGACCTTCGAAGCTGAACGAGCAAGGTTGTTGAGGAATGTGGTATTTTTTTTTTTTTTAATTGATTAGCATTTAGAACACTTTTTATTGTTCATAAATTCTATAGATTTCACCTCAATTTTATAGTGCAAAAAATTTATTTTAAAATTTGTATAGTTAAGTAAGTTCTATTTTATTCATAGTTGTATATACCAACGGACAAATTGTTTGAATTGTTGTGAAATTACAGTTGGGAGCAGGCGGAATAAAATCCCTGGCTTGAGGGTTACTTCGACCAGGGAAATTTAAAAAAAAAGTCTCAACTAAGCAATCCCTAAAATTTCGTTGAAATTGGATGGAAACTATGGAAATTGTGCTTGTTAAGAGGTATTCATAGTCATGACTCGAGTAGGACTTGAGTAACTACTCCATTGACAATTACTCTCAGGACATGAGTAGAACGGAACAACGGAGCTCAACGGAACTTGGTATTCAGAGTGTAAGTGGAGTAATTGCTCATCCTTCGAGTAACTACTCGACAAGAGTAACTACTCGAGATTCTGGAGATGCATCGTGAGGCTCGAGTAGTTCCTCAACCAGCAGTTGAACGGGAAACTTCCTTTGTTTGACAGGGATTTTCCCCTGTTTAACGGGGAACTTTCCTGTATTGATACATCACTGCAGTGGTAACCCTTCCGGAAGGTTTTGAGAGCGCTGCATGTTTGTTTTTGAGTGGTCAGTAGTTAGTCAGTTTGTGTTGGGTTGTGCGTGAAATGGGGAAGGAGATAATAATATTTGAAGATATTCTTTTCCTGTCCTAACCACTTTTGAACCTGGTGGTGCATCAGCAACGGTGCTTTTCAGCCTCTGAGCTAGTAATCTGGTAAGGTTGACTTTTATGTGTGAAACAAGCTGCAAGTATGTGACGATTCAAAAAAGCGGATAGAATGGAATGGAAGTTGTGAGAGTATCTTCAGTTGGTTGTCTACTTGGTAATCCTCTCACATTTCAGTCAATACATAATTGTAAATGAATCGAGTAAGTTCTAAATTATTTTTCGAAAATTTACCAAAATCTATAAAATTGAACACTGTCATTGAAGTAGTTCCATTTTCCTCAAAATATATCAATGTTCACGTGGTTTTGTCGAATTTTCTTAATTTTCCCCAAGAAATGTTTTAAAAAATCTTTTTGTTTATTCATTTTTGAGAAAACTATATTGGTATAATATACCAAATATTATATTGGTATAATATACCTATATTGGTATAATATAATATACCAAATGCAAGTAAAACCTTGATATTATCAAGGTTTTACTTTGAAGCTGATTGCACTGCCTTCAAATTCCTCTCACTTTACTTATTTCTAAAATGAATGGTTTTGCGAGTGAACGGTTCAAAACACTGTAATTATTTAACCTACAAGGTCCAGTTGGTCTCAAAATGTAGCAAATTCTACCTACTATAGACAATAAATTATTGAAATTATATTTTAGAAGTTATGGTTAAAAAACTGAAAAAGTTCAAATATTTCATGGTTTTTAGCGCACTATGTCAGTAGCAAAGGGTTTTCAAAGTTGCAAATTTGGATAACTTTTTAAATAATTTTAAAAACTTAATTTTAATTATTAAATTTATTGTTATTGTTATAGATTTTTGCGATTGCAAAGAATCGCAGATATATCCATTTTTGATGAGAACAACACGCTGAGTAACTGCTCAAGTGTCCTGTCCAGGTGCCTCGAGTTTTTGTTAGTTTCGAGTAAGGGCAGGCCTCGACTCAACGCCAAGTTTTGTTTATGAATACAGCACGCAGAGCAGATACTCGAACTTTGGAGTAACTACTCGAGATGACGACTGTGAATAGCGTTGAGCATCCGCCGTCACTCCAAGATCCGTTCGACTATTTACTCGGCTTCTAGTAATGTCTATGAATACCGCCCTTATGTCTGCGCATGCGCAAAAAATAGAGGAGAAAGAAGAACCGCTGAAAATGCCATAAAAATTGGACAGACACTATCGAAGTCAGTCCTGTCACAAAAATGTCAAGTTCACGCATGCGCAGTAACTACCGAGCCGATCACGATGACATTCATGTAAGAAACTTGAAGGTCCCAACCCCGCAATACCTAAAACTTCTGTTAAGATCGGATGGAAGTTATAGAAATTATTATAGAAAATTATAGGCTTGTTAAGAGGTTTCGCATATGCTCATGCTCAGAAGAAGTTAACAATATGAGAGTCATAGAATTGATAAGGAACCATCTGACTCCCAATCTGCACAATACCATTGGAATTGAAATTGTCATCAAACTTTTCGCAGTTAGACATATTATAAAGACGACGTTCGCGCATGCGCAGAGGCTGCTGTCGCTGCACCAACATAGCATAAACAAGGATCCTTGTATGATAATTAATGGATCCTGCACTTCATAGTATAGATCAGAAACACGTGAAATGCAAAGTAGGTTCGTAGGCTGACACATTACGATAGTTAAAGAGTTCCAAGAAGAATGTGACAGATCCGTAATGAAAAATCTCGGGTGGTTCCTGCAATAAAACGTGAACTCCAGACTATTAAAGATGCCAGAGAAAGGGGGAAATGAGAGGGAGAACTTTGTAGGAAGTAGCGTTCAGTAGCGAATTGGAGTTGAAACTTAGCTAATTGCCATCACCTCGGAGCTCCTCCCTTTTGTAAGCTGGAAAACATAAGTTGTTTCCTTAGCAGCCGCCCTCAGTCAGAACTTGCCTTCCCATCTCTCTCCTGCTCGAGGACCGAAATCGGTAAATTAACCTTAAACCTGCACCATCGGAGTTTCTACAAATACCCCGCAAACCGTCCTTTACTACGGCAACGGCTGATTCAAACTCTCATGAAGGCAATTAGCTGTATTTTGATTACTTCCTCACAAGGGATTGACGATAATTCTTGTTCGAGTAAGCAATTTTTGAAACCAGATAAAACCATTTGGCTTCTTCACTACCGAAGATGGGAAAACCTTTATTTTATACATGTTTTCTTGTTGTATAGCAGTATTCTTGCTTTGTTGTATTCAGGTCAAAAAATTGGGTCCCAGATTCAGGGCTCACAGATTTTGGGAAAAAGGCAGAAAAACAAAACAGAAAATTCCCTTGTTCCGAACAAACTTCAAGAAAAAACACGTGCCAAGTAGGTGGCATATAGCTTCCCAGTATCCAAAACACGCCGCCTCGAACAGTAAGTCAACTTCATATTTCTGAATTTTGGAAGCATTGATGGCTACAAGTGATCTCTATCCTGAGCAAGAAACCACTGATACAACGATAATGGTGGCTTCTTCTGGTGTACCACAAAGAGATCAGGACGATAATCACGCTGTTCTAGGCTAAAGGAAGAGGAAGTCCTTAAGGACGAGCATGGCTACCTAATACGTTAAGGGCAGATCCTTGATTGACCAGCCATGTCATATCCCACGTCAGGTCATAGCTGCCCCAATCACCTTTATTTGACTTTAAAACATGTTGGCAAGAGCCGCTGCCGCATCTAACAATAAGCCAACATCACATTTCCAAATTTTGGAAGTATGCATGCCTGCAAGTGATCTCTATCCAGAGCCAGAGAACATCAATAATGAAAGCTCCTCCTGGTTTACCATCAAGAGATCAGATCAGGACGATAATATCGTGGTTCCAGGGTGAAGGAAAAGGAAGTCCTTTGCGACGAGCATCTATCTAATAGGTTTTAAGGGCAGATCCTTGGCTGGCCATCAGTGCCATATCCCACACCAAGAAATAGTGCCCCTATCGCCATTATTTGACTTTGCTGTACTTTGCCAAGAGCCGCTGCAGCCTCAAACAGTACGTCAACTTCAAATTTCTGAATTTTGGAAGTATAGATATCTGCAGGTGATCTCTACGCAGAGCCAGACAACACCGAGACATCAATAATGAAGGCTCCTCCTGGTTTACCACAGAAAGATCAGGACGATAAATCGTTGTTCTAGGGTGAAGGAAAAGGAAGTCCTTTGCGACGAGCATCTATCTAATAGGTTTTAAGGGCAGATCCTTGGCTGACCATCAGTGCCATATCCCACACCAAGAAATAGTGCCCCTATCACCATTATTTGATTTTGCTGTACTTTGCCAAGAGCCGCTGCTGCCTCAAACAGTACGTCTACTTCAAATTTCTAAATTTTGGAAGCATTGATATCTGCAGGTGATCTCTACCCAGAGCCAGACAACACCGAACATCAATAATGAAGGCTCCTCCTGGTTCACCACCAAGAGATCAGGACGATAACATCGTTGTTCTAGGGTGAAGGAAAAGGAAGTCCTTTGCGACGAGCATCTATCTAATAGGTTTTAAGGGCAGATCCTTGGCTGACCATCAGTGCCATATCCCACACCAAGAAATAGTGCCCCTATCGCCATTATTTGACTTTGCTGTACTTTGCCAAGAGCCGCTGCAGCCTCAAACAGTACGTCTACTTCAAATTTCTAAATTTTGGAAGCATAGATATCTGCAGGTGATCTCTACCCAGAGCCAGACAACACCGAGACATCAATAATGAAGGCTCCTCCTGGTTTATCACAGAAAGATCAGGACGATAAATCGTTGTTCTAGGGTGAAGGAAAAGGAAGTCCTTTGCGACGAGCATCTATCTAATAGGTTTTAAGGGCAGATCCTTGGCTGACCATCAGTGCCATATCCCACACCAAGAAATAGTGCCCCTATCACCATTATTTGATTTTGCTGTACTTTGCCAAGAGCCGCTGCAGCCTCAAACAGTACGTCTACTTCAAATTTCTAAATTTTGGAAGCATTGATATCTGCAGGTGATCTCTATCCAGAGCCAGACCACACCGAACATCAATAATGAAGGCTCCTCCTGGTTCACCACCAAGAGATCAGGACGATAACATCGTTGTTCTAGGGTGAAGGAAAAGGAAGTCCTTTGCGACGAGCATCTATCTAATAGGTTTTAAGGGCAGATCCTTGGCTGACCATCAGTGCCATATCCCACACCAAGAAATAGTGCCCCTATCACCATTATCTGACTTTGCTGTACTTTGCCAAGAGCCGCTGCAGCCTCAAACAGTACGTCTACTTCAAATTTCTGAATTTTGGAAGCATTGATATCTGCAGGTGATCTCTACCCAGAGCCAGAGAACACAGATACATCAATAATGAAGGCTCCTCCTGGTTTACCACCAAATCAGAATTGTTCCAGGAGCACCTAGGGGCACCATGAAAGGGCATATTTGGAGCACATGTCCGACATGTTGCTTTGTCTGTCTGACATCCCGTTCAAAAGATTAGAATTGATGATTGACAAATACAAAGATCTCCTATATTTGAAGGAAAAAAATTGGTACACAATCCACAATCACGTTCCTGCCATTTGCCGCAATTCGACCAGAAACACGATCGTTGTTTTGCATCAAACTTCTCTTGATTGAAGTTAACGTTTCGAAAAATTGAACTCCCATTCACCAAAAATAGCACCATTGCAATAAAATTTTGGGTTTTGAGGCTTTTTTGCATTTTGAAGCTTTCTTAGCTACTTTGGTATCCCATGTCTACAGAAATTCTCAGTCCCGAGCACAACAAGGAACAAGGAACCATGGATTTTGATGAAAGCCAGATCTGTTCGACAACTGTAAGGAGTCCAATTTTCAAAAAATAAGACTAAGCAACGTGTTTATCGAAGGTTTTAATAATAATAGGGAACCGCCATGGTGGGTGGGGCCAACGGTGTGGGAAATTGGAGCCCCTCACTACTCCGGGCAGTAGGTACTACATAATTTTATTCATAAATACCGAAAATATTTTTGACATATCCAAAAGTTTTGTAAAAGTTAAGGAAATAAAGGATGATTCAATTTGATTTGATTTGATGATTTAAAATATGCAATAACGCTATTATTTAAAAAATGATCTTAGTTCTAAAATAACTACAAAGATTTGTTGACGTACAAATTGAAAAAATTTTCTCAAATCATGCTGGACATGAATGAACATTTTTCATCAATAATGAGGATAATTAATTTCAAAAGTCACGATTAATTAATCTTTTTTGCGATCTGAATAAAAAAGTAGACTTAAACCCGACTCCTCCCACACAGTGGAACTCTCATCTTATTCTTGGCTCACCCTTCACGCGTGATTTCAAATGCTTCTTGAGTTCCTTACTTCCGTTCTATTTTTACGTGTTTTTCTCGTTTCATTAAAACCCAGCTGGACGTCAACCGCACTATCGCCTTTACGAAGGCCTTGTCTGTACTCGCCTTGCGTCATCAGTCTATTCGCGATTGACTGACAATTTTGGAACCACGTGATAAAGCAATTCACCTTGTATCTACATACTGTTATCAATGTATTGATGAAGGTAATTTAAGAGACACAATGCTCATTGGCTACTGATGATGCCGCTTTGGCTAAATTCACAGGGAATGGCCGAAGCGTCAGCTCCCAACATGATGCCTACACAGTTTAAAAGGTATTTAGGAGACATTTTGCTTCCTGACCATCGAAGAGAGGGAAGCTATGTCAAGCAGTGTGTTAACCAAATAGTTACGAAAACCTACTCCTAACCTTAAGGAGAAGCAGAAATTAATCACATATCATCCTGGCTTCCTTGAATCTTTCCCGAAATAAAATATACTATTTTCGTTCATTCTAGACCCCCTCATCGCCTGAGAAAATTTAGAAACATATATTAATGTATTATTTTTAGCATGGAACATGCTTTAGCCATCACCTAACAGGGCAAAAACGTGACGAAACCATGGAGCGAAAGTAGCGCGGGATTTTGTAATGACTATCACTTACAACCGACCCGTTTCTAAGGAAATGTATCGCCGTTAGTTTTCATCCCACGAAAATCGTTCGCCACTCGTTGAAAAGCCCTCAATTTATGCGTAAATTATATACTGCCAAATAGCTGTAAATTTGGATGAAGCTGAGATATACCTCTGATTTAACAGAACTGTGAACAATATTCGCGGTATAAACCAACATCGATTTAGTGGATTATATTGATGTTGTTTGTTGGCTAGGTTTTTACGAATGTAATCAAAGGATCCTCTAGGATTAAGATTCAGTAATCCTAAGCGAGATTTTGTTATGAACGCGGGCTTTTAGTTGTGACTTGTTCTTCGACGCGTTAGATGTTTTCAATTTCTTAATAATAAGTGGAATGACTCATATACTCGAATATGTTAGTTCTCCAATAAAGGACACAAGGGAAACCCTGAGTGACTCATCGTGCCAGGTAGGTACAGTGAAGTACGGGGGACGAACACGTCACTTGACGTCACCCTCCTCCACTCTCCCTATAAAAGGAGGACTCAGGGCATTCATCTTCTAACAATCGACTTGATTATTTCTCGTTCTACCTCGCCATCTCTTGGAAGCCTGAAGTTCCTCAGAGGTCTCGGTAAGCACATCGCGCCGGCCTCCGCTACCACTTCGCCTAGTTGTTGTCTTCCCCAACTAGGAACTAGGTAAATGTACTGCCTCCCTCCGGTCAGCGAGCAATCGCGCCGAGGATCGCAAGTGAGCTGAAATCCTTAAGCACTCCTGCATGCGATAGGCGATAATGCGCCGGGCAGAAAGTGCTGTCCCATCTTTCACCTTTGTTGAGTAAGAACCAATAGAAATCAACAAGCTGACGTGAAGACCATCGCCTTCACACAACGACACGCCGACATAACAATAAGAATACTTTTATGATTGAGACTGCTTTACAAAGTAGTGAGTCATTGTCCACTTTCACGGAAGAGCGAGTAAGGAAGCTCGTTTGCAAACTTGTATTACACCAACACAACGCCATATTACGAATACTTGTATTACTTGAATTAAAAACAAGAGACAACAAATTCAAAGTAAAAAGAAACAGTAAACAAACAAAACACGGCTAAAGCATGTTCCATGTTTCTTGAATCCGGGGGTACAGGGGGCCTGATAATGAAAGTAACGTTGATTTTTCATATCAGAAGATCAATTCAATAATTTCTGAACCGACGGTTGCTACTCATAGTAAGAATACACTGCCCACCCAACTTGGCACAAGTTTCACTACTCAGTGATACCAGCTTACTGCATCTCGAGGAAGCACGAAAACATCCTCATTAAAAAATGACCTTCAAAATAATCCTGGCGGTTTATTCACACTTCAGAATAAGAAAATGAGGTGCCAAGGACATCATTTATTGAGTGATGAAAGGACTCCTTCGATGAAGCAATGTGACTCATCCGTTTCGCCGACAGGCACTGAAGGGCAAAAGACCTCCAACCTGGCCAAAATACGAATCAACAAATCGACGTCGTTCCTTGTCCCGGGGGCCCCAAAATTGTTGGTCTCGAGACGGTCCCCTAAGAATCCATCAACATCGAACAAAGCAACGCGTGCGTACATCAATTTCAAATTACCTAATAGCCCTTCTGTGCTCAAAATTGGAGGTTAGTTTGGGGCCGGGGTCCATAAAGAAATGCAGGTTGATTTCTTCACGATCCTTGGTCCATGTGAAATATAGCACTAGTCCGAGTCATATTCAAGATTTTCCTACACAAATTCAAGGTTATCCTACAAAAATTCAAGGTTTTGCCACTCAATTTCAAGTTTTTCAACCTGACCTTTCATAAAATGTTAAATTTGGTTGAGAAAGTGTTAAATTCGTTCGAGAAATCTTAGCAACGAATTTCTTTCAGGAAGGTACCACCATTTTAAAATATTCGTATAAATTGTTGTAAAAATCTAATTGTCACAGAAACATTTTAACCAATTCCTACACAAATGCAAGGTTTTTTCATTTCAAATTCAAGGTTTTCCATGTCAAATTCAAGGTTTTCCAATTTGACGTTTTTTGATATTTCAAACTAACGGAATTTATTCACAATCAAATCAGAGCGAACAAAGTGTTATGCCGAATGTGAAGACGTGAATGATTTAACTTCAATGCCAGCAGGACCATCGAGAAGTTGTAACATCATAAATTACGCAAGATTACAAAATTTAGGGGTGGTCTGGCTGCCTCGTTCTTTCACCACTTTTCTTGTGGTATTTGGTGCGCTGAATCCGAATCTGACGTCAGTTTTTTTGTTTACGTCGGATTTTCAAGATATAGCTAGTTTTTCGATTTTTCTAGTCCTCACTTTTCTTTATTTTTTAGTAAGCACTCATCTTGCTCAAATCTCCTCAAAAAGTACTCAGACTTATAGGAAATTTCATGTAGAATCCGAATATGTACTTAGTTTTTAGTGAAGATGTGTTAAACCCCCTATTTTCCACAAAACGTATCAAAAAACACCTGTTCTCAACGTTTTTTCTTCGGGTTTTCCCTTACATTTTGCCACTTGAAAAAAAAATTAAGGTTAAAAAAAATTTCTAGGTCTTTTACATTGTCGGGAGGACACCCCAGAGGAGAATGATCGCAGCCTCCAATCGCAGCCTTCTAAACCCATTAATACCGAAGGAATGAGCTTTTTCATGGCACTGAGACGAAAATTCACAAAAACTGAATTTAAAAAAATGGGTTTAGGAGGCTGCGATTGGTTTCATTCTCCTCTGGGGTGTCCTCCCGACAAAGTAAAAGCCCGAGAAATTTTTTTTAACCTTAATTTTCTTTTCAAGTGGCAAAATGTAAGGGAAAACCCGAAGAAAAAACGTTGAGAACCGGTGTTTTTTGATACGTTTTGTGGAAAATAGGGGGTTTAACACAACTTTACTAAAAACTAAGTACATATTCGGATTCTACATGAAATTTTCTATAAGTCTGAGTACTTTTTGAGGAGATTTGAGCAAGATGAGTGCTTACTAAAAAATAAAGAAAAGTGAGGACTAGAAAAATCGAAAAACTAGCTATATCTTGAAAATCCGACCTAAACAAAAAAGCGCACCAAATACCATAAGAAAAGTGGTGTAAGAACGAGGCAGCCAGACCACCCCTAAATTTTGTAATCTTGTGTTATCCATCACATAATTAGCAGAATCTGAGCTGGTAACTGTTGATGCACTTTGAGCTATAACATCACACAAATGAGCCAAAAACACTACTTATTGTACGTTTTAGGAGAAATTGGACAAGGACTCCAAGGGTCTGTTCGGAGAGGCAGTCCGGAACCAGTTCGGAACCAAACCGGAACTGAAAACGCTGCAAATTATTACACAAAGGTTTATTATTTTTCTGTGTAGATCACTCGTCTGCTAAGATCACAACTTTGCAGTTTTCACTATTTTTTTCAACTTCCGAAATTCACCGAAAATAACCGAAATCGGTAGGAAAATAGCAGGAAGTGGCAGGAAAATGGCATGAAGGGGCATGAAAATGGAAGAAAAAACACACGCACTCGACTGACTCATAATAATAATAATAATAAATTTGGAAAATGTCACCCCACGCATATTTAAGCAAAAACCTCTTTTTTGGCCGGTTATTTGCCCATAACTTCTATACGAATGAAGCGATCGGAATAGTTCGCCGTTAGGACCAACTAGACCCCAAATGGAGTCTATGTGCGAAAGAACGGGGTTTTTTTTAGACCGATTCTAAGGCCTTTTATGGCCCGAACGGCGGACGGACATTGCAGATTTGGATTCTACGCACCTTGAAACGTAAAGTGACAAAGTTTGAGGGGGGGGGGGGGTTATACAAATTTTTTGTGATACGATCACATAGGCTTATTATTAGAAATAATAAACCAAAAGGAAGGGGATAGAGGCGAATGGACTCCTTCGAACCCCTCCGAACCGTTCAGGACTGCCTCTCCGAACAGACCACACTAGTCGAAAAGCAAGGGATTTGCCAAAAGTTCAAAGTTGAAATCACAAATTGTGCACTTTGTTAGTTCTGATTTGTTTGTGAATAAAATCCTTCAATTTAAAATATTTTTTTTAAACCTTGAACTTGAAATGGAAAACTTTGAATTTGCTAAAGAAAACCTTGTATTTGTTCAGGAAACGCACGAATTTGACTGGGAAGACCTTGAGTTTGACTCACAGTTGAATTTCAACATTTATAGATATATTTTTATAAATATTAGAAATATACCTACTAATTAGAAATTTTTCACATCATTTATTTAGAAATATTTGATACTTTTACACATTTTTGAACTTAGATGTTTCTTTTCAACTGTATAAAGCATTTGTATAAGTAATTTCCCACCAGAACCCTCTGAAAATGCGAATTTGGACTTTGTTTTGAAAATTGGACCTCCTAGAGTTGTGTATTTTAGATCTACCTTTTTAATGTTTCTGACGGTGTATTCTTAGAGAAAATTTACGCTGAATCCAAAAATAGCAAATATTTGATATGAGTTTGAAATCGCAATTTCTCTTTAAAATGACCATTATTACCCTAATTTTCGGAAAGCAGACTCCTTAGATGCACGAAAATGCTGGCCAACCAACTCTTTCTTTCCTCTTTCCGGTTTCGATTTTGCTTCCGAGTCTACCAAGGTAGCGGAAGCTTTGTTTTCACTTTTCAAGGACGAAAAAAAAAAGTTCTCCAAAATCAAAATTTCCACTCGCGTTTTGCGTTTTGGACCTTTCTGAACAATTTTGGTTCCGTGTCTGTCTGTCTGTCTGTCTGTGTGTCTGTCTGTCTGTCATGAATTCCTTGTAACGCGCATAACTATACGAAGTTATTGTCCGATTTCGATGAAATTTTCAGGGATTGTGCGGGTTGGTGTGTAGACGGTCCCCTATGAAAATCATCACCCCCGGACTGATAGAAGCGACTGCGCATGCGCAAACGTGAATTCCTTGTAACGGCCTTAACTTATACATTTTCCATCCGATTTCAATGAAAATTTCAGGGATGTTACAGACTAGTATTTAGATGGTCCCCTATGAAAATCATCACCTTCGGACTGATAGTAGCCACTGCGCATGCGCAAATGTGAATTTCCTTGTAACGGCCATAACTTCCACATTTTCTACCCGATTTCGATGAAATTTTCAGGGATTATGTGGATTAGGTTGTAGATAGTCCCCTATGAAAATCATCATCCCCGGACTGATAGAAGCGACTGCGCATGCGCAAACGTGAATTACTTGTAACAGCCGTAACTTCAACTGTCCCCCAGGGGTCGCGGGTTCGAATCCCAGCCGAGGCTAAGTATTTTTTTGATCCAATCACATACAATGTATGTGCTAGTATGTAGATGTCATCTACTCACTAACATTTTTCATCCGAATTTGATGAAATTTTCTAGGATTGTTCAGATTAGCGTGTAGATGGTCCCCTATGAGGGTAGTGGAAGGTACTTGAGATTGGTGTTTTGAGATTAACAACTATGCATCTGATCATCTATATTATCGGGTTATGGATACGAGGAAGCTATGTGCCACACCCACTTGGCAGACGTTTTTATTGTTCAGCTCACTCAACTTGGCAGACGTCTCTGTAAAATGTTAAATTTGGATGATAAAATGATGAATTCGTTCAAGAAAATTTGAGATTGATAGAATTTTTTCAGGTACCACTATTTAGAAATATTTGTGTGAATTATTTAAAAGAGATAATTTTCACGGAAATATTTTTATCCATTTTTGAACTTTGATGGTTTTTTTTTACTTTGTGAAGCATTTTTTATAGGAAATTGAATGTTAATTCTGAATACACCATACATAATAATACTAGTACGTTCATAGTCCTCCAAAAACCCTAGAAAAACTTGATTTTGGACCTCATTATTTGAAAATTGAAGCCCTTAGAGTTGTCGAATAGTGAACTATCTTTTTCATGTTTCAATTATTTTTATAGGAAATTTTACGCTGATTTCGAAAATAACAAACAATAATACGTTTAAAATTGTAACTTCCCAATAAAATTACCCTATTTTTCGCCTCAGTTGTCCAAAAATGCGAGCCAACGAACTCTTTCCTTTAGTTGTTACGGAGATTTTGGCAACAATTTCGATTATTATCTACTATTGAACATCCCATTCAAGTTGGCAAATCTCTATAAAATATTGAATTTGGTTAATAAAATGATGAATTCGTTTAAGAAAATTTGAGATTGATAGATTTTTTTTTCAGACACCACAATTTTGAAATATTTGTATAAATTGAAAGAGCTAATTTTCACAAAAATGTTTTAACCAACGTTTATCCATTTTTGAACTTTGATGGTTTTTTTAAACTTTATAAAGCATTTTTATAGGAAATTGAATGCTAATTCTGAATACACCATACATAATAATACTAGTACGTACATAGTCCTCCAAAAACCCTAGAAAAACTTGATTTTGGACCTCATTTTTTTTTTAATTGAACCCCTTAGAGTTGTCGAATAATGAACTATCTTTTTGATGTTTCGATTATTCCTATAGGAAATTTTACGCTGATTTCGAAAATAACAAATTAAACTGTAACTTCCCTCTAAAATTACCCTACTTTTTGGAAAGTAGACGCCTTAGTTGTCCAAAAATGTGAGCCAACGAACTCTTTCCTTTAGTTGTTACGGAGATTTTGGCACCGGTTTCGATTTCGAACGACTATTGTTCAGCCCACCCAACTTGGCAAATTTCTATTAGGTGTTAAATTTGGTTGATAAAATGATACAAAAAAAAAGTTTTTATCCCTTAAATTTGTTTAAGAAAATTTGAGCACCACCAAGAAGTGTTCTTCATAAATTAATTCGACACGTTTCAAATTAGCTCCATTTTACATTAGAATTCCCCAAATTTCTTTAAAATAGTATTTTTATAAGAAACAAAACTAATATGTCTACGCCTATTGATGATTTACCAATTCTTTATTACCACTATAAAAATATTATACAGTACCTATAGTAGAGTGTGATATAAAAGATTCCAAATAGAGTCAAGATTGGTTTTAACCCGTAATTACTGTTTCTTATTTCTATTTCAACATCATAAGTTATATTATCGATGTATCCCTAAAAGAATTTTATCATTCTTCTAATAAAATTTCAAATTAGACAAATTTTTGCAATTTTTAAATTTAAAAAATTATGATTTTATTGCAATATTTCTCAAGACGCGCTCTAACTTTTGAATTGAAAAAAATCTGTGTATTTTTTGAAATTATTTTTTGTTAATTTATGCTGACGAATTTACCGTGAAATGAATCGGCTGACGACGGCTTTTGCTCGTGAGGGCTGACGGAGGCGGTCGAGTGTTCCCGGTTGCTGTCGGCTTACGACTGTGAGAGCGAAAGGGCTCTGAGGACGAGGGCGCATGAGCCCTTCAGACGGGAGGCGTCACCTGTTGCTGATTCAACGGCGACTGATCAGTTTTCAGGCCTCCAGCCTCCTCAGCCCTGCCTCAACCCCTGAGCTCCTCGGGTGCGGCCTGACCCGCATTTCCGATGAGCTTTGCGGTAGGCTCGAGGGGGGAACCCCGGTTGAGTCAGGCGCCCTCCAAGCAGGGGTGTTCCAGTAGTACTTTAACCAGAGTATCGAGTATCACCGAATCAATTATATTGGCCAAAGAAACTCTCAACGGCCTGTCATTTTTTAGGTTTACAATGAAATTTCATGGGGTTGTGAAAAGCGGGATAAGAAAACAATTCTTTGAGGGCAAAGTTGTTGCTAATTGGTTGTAAAATCGATTCCTGGTTGAAGTATTGCTTTTTGGTTTCGGGACACCAATAAAAAAAGGGTGAAAAACGATGAAATCACACGTTGTTTTGGCATTCAAACACCATTTTCGTCCTCAAATGCATACTTGACTTACGCTGAATAGCATGGACATGAATAGAAGATCTGTTGGAACCAAAGTATTAATACCGCTTACGCAATACTGATAACGAAACTAAAGTATCGATACTGCATATGTATCGAATCGAAAAGTATTGGAAGAGAAGTCAGAAGTGGTATTGGACATTTTCAAGAGCAGCTTACTACATCGTAAGCCAAGTTGGGTGGGTAGTATATTTGCCTTCTGAAGGATAATATGGACAAATTAACTTAATTCAAATTAACTTAATTCAAGTGCCAGGTATCCCACATTAAAGAGACAACACGATCGAGAATTAAGTTTCAAGTTGGTTAGTTACAGAAGGGGGCTTTCGATGCAAAAGGCTATTAAACAGCGCATGTGAAAATTGCCATGGAGTTGCGTGAGTTGGGCATCTCGGTAAGTGTACTCCGTAGTACCACCACCCGTGTGCTAGGCGCATACCTCAACTGGTGGTCTTTTTACAAAGGCACTTCCATTCATCCGTCTCTCCCACCCTTACATTCCTCCTCTTCCCTCATCCCTAGGGCCGGTGTCGTAGTAGGCTGTACGAATCTCAATACTATAAATCTACCGTGTGTGACGATTGCTACTATGAACTAAGTGGAACCTCTAATGATCAAAGATCTCACAATTTCTATTGTCGTGGGAAAAACTCAATGATTTTCACGATCTTGTTATTGGTTTTCCAAGTAGACTAACAGCATCGAAAAGACAAACTTAAATGACGAAAAGTTAAATTGTAACTCAATTTTTAGAAAAGGTGAATTTACTGATGAAAGATGAGAAAGAAATTTTAATAGGGATTTGATTTCTGGTCTATCAAAACCAACTGGAGAGGTGACTTTTCTTTTGGAAACAGGTTGTTGGAAGCAGTTATAGCTCGGTTGTTCATATTCAAAACGAGTATTGATCCTCCCTCGACCCTCACAATGTGAGTATATTATACTACTGGTAAGTATCTACCAGGTAAGGTCTACCACAGAAACTGTGCGTCGACTCCTAATGTAATACTTAAAATATAATATAATATATTATAAGTCACATATTATGTGACTATTTTATTTATGATTGTCTTCACAATAAACAGTTTTCGTTACCTACGTCTACCATAACTGATTTCACCTTTACCCAGTAAACAATTTCAACGTGTTGGTAGTTTATAAATAAATAATGAAATATTCATAACTATCGACTTTTTTGACAAATTGGCGATAGTTCAGTCAATCAAGACTTTGGTGCCTGCCAAAGGTCACATTCATATTTCTAAATATATGGTTTTTTAACACTCTAATAGGCGATAAAACATGCGTTTTCATTGACCATTCTCCTGCACAAAAACTGTCAGCAAAAAATCTTGATTGTTAAGGATAATATGGTTGGTCGCTACTATGGAAAGCCCGTGTTTTTCGCAGACGAGTGATTTTTGCAGGAAAATAAACCGTTATGTGATAATGTGGAGCGGCTTAACCCATGAAAAAAAAAAAAAAAAAAAAAAAAACATGCGAATCAAGATTTTGACGTAAGTCGTTTTACCATCTTATTTCTTCGTCTTCTAGTGTTATTGCGAATTATGGTGAAATTTGGTATCAAAAACGCAACTACCTGCTAGCAATGTCATCGCTATCCGAGAGTTACCTTCATAGTGAAATTTGATTCTTTGTTGTAAAGGAAGAACAACTGAGTGACATGAAACATGGGTAACATGAAAAATAGTGGGAAACTAAGGGAATCCAACTAATTTTTTTCCGAAAGAACTTTTGTGGGCCTAAAATCCTCGAAATTTTTTTTGGTGACATCTAAAAAATTATCCGCTGTACAGGAAATTTTACCATTTACAATATAGAGCATGAAATTCTGCATCGAAGACCCCCAAAGAATTCAATCGATCGGTAAAGTCGCAATCTGTCTTCAAAAATCCAATTTTTTTCCAAATTCCCATTTTTTTTAAACTTCAATTACCTACTCTATTTTAAAACCCCTGTAAATTGAGAAAAACTATATGAAAATTTTGGTAGGTAGTACATAAAATTGTGCGTTCAGGAAAGGTCGACGATTTTGAAATTAACCCAATATTTAGGTAAATACCGAAATTTTTCCACCATTACCTCCTCCCTCCCCCCAACAAAAAATCATTATTGGCAAATAGGTATCATGTATTTCAACATACACACATACCGAATAATAATACCCAATAATCACTAACGCCCCAGCCAATAGGAAGCATGGTAGACTTAAGCTGATACTCGTAAACGAAATCTGACACAAAATAACGCCTACAGTGAAAATATTTCGATTTTCTCCAAAAAAAAGACTTATCTGGGTACTTACCCGCCAGCCAAATATCTGTTCATCTACCTAATGAACCAACCTTCATGCTGGAGCAAAATCTGGCGGTAAACAACTCAGGGAGGCTGTACTTCGATTTGAAATTTTAGGCTGTACGAATCGCGATACTACAGATCTTCTGTGTGTGATGATTCCTACTATGAACCAAGTGGAACCTCTAATGATCAAAGATCTCACACTTCCTATCGTCGCGGGAAAACTCAATGATTTTCACGATCTTGTTATTGGTTTTCCAAGTAGACTAACAGCAACGAAAAGACAAACTTAAATGACGAAAAGTTGAATTGTAACTGAATTTTTAGAGAAGATGAATTTACTGATGAAAGAAAGTTTAATAGGGATTTGATTTCTGGTCTATCAAAACCAATTGGAGAGGTGACTTTTCTTTCGGAAACAGGTTGTTGGAAGCAGTCATAGCTCGGTTGTTCATAATATGATGACAGTTGTTCATAATATATTATACTCATATTGTGAGGGTCGAGGGAGGATCAATACTCGTTTTGAATATTATTCAAAACGAATATTGATCCTCCCTCGACCCTCACAATATGAGTATAATATACTTATATATTTAATATAATAATATATAATAATAATAATATGATAATAATAATAATAATAATAATAATAATAATAATATAATATATATATTTAATATTATTAAACTACCGGTAAGTGATCTAGGGCGTACGTGTGGCGCCCCCTAGGTGGCGGATCTGCAAACTATAATGATCGAGTCAACCTTCCATGGTGAAACCTTGACACGGAAATTGGAGCCGTGAGAAATTTGATGTTCGTGGAGTGCCATGAAATTTCAATTCCGGAAATGCACGAATTTCAAGCTGCAATAGGAGGGAAATCATGTCACTTTTGAGGGGGAAAATTCCCGGTAAATTATCGTACGCGCGGGAACCTGCTTGATCTGTGACAGACCTATAGTCTCGTAGCCAAGTATTTTGTTGTGTATCCAATACTCGGGTGTGAGATGAGTCAAGGGGCTGATGAGACGCCTTTGAATGTTAGACCATTAAAGATAGTGCTGACGACACATTCATTCCAAAATAATACACTGCTGTTGCTGGAGTACAGGTATTCCACTAATTTTGGATAAGAAGCGCAAGAACTGCTCTCTCTCTGCTCTCTTTCATCTGCTTTCTTTCAACTCTGCTCTCTTTCATCAATATCTTAATACATCCCTCCCCTCATAACCTGGTATCTTATCTCCTGGAATACACCATTGCATTCTCACTCATGAGGAACTACCAATCGACCTCCCGACATAACTCCAAACCACAAATAACAGGAATGAGGGGAAATATGCTACCTGAATGTTGAGATTAGATCACTTCAGACGTGCAGGAAGACCTCGCAGACAGTTGTGAAGACTCCATCTTTTCATCAGACGTAAAGTGATTCTCACTGAAAGACAGAAAATCATTAATCTAATGGTATTTGCAGAAACCTTCACATAATCCTACCCTAAAAACGCTGCAAATTATTACACAATGGTTTATTATTTTTCTGTATAGATCACTCGTCTACAAAATCACCAACCATCGATCGCATTTCGGTCAGCTCTAATTTGAACGGAGATTAGGCCTCTTTTGCGATTCACACTCGACTTTTGATTTACATATATATATATTTCAATATAAACCCTTAAATTTTCGTAGGGAGCGAACGGTTTGTCCTACAGAGCTCCGCGTGGTCTCAAAAAATTCTAAAAATTCTATAGAATCTTAAATTGAAGGAAAAACAATACCTTTATATCAAAATTTTTTGAGTTAGGGCGTTTTCAAAATTTCAAAATTGATTTTGGAACCCTTAGAACTGACCTACATCAACCAAAAGCTTCGGGGCACAACTAGACCCCAAATGGTGCCTACATACCAAATTTCATCAAAATCGGTCAATGCTAAGTGGCAAAAGTGCCGCGTACGGCGGACGGCGTACGGCGGACGGCGGACGGACGGCCAAATTTTTATTCGATTTTTGGATTCTACTTACCTTGAAACGTAAACCATCAAATTTTGAGGGGGTGTTAAAAAATTTTTTTTCTTGGTCGATTCCAAAGGTTCATTATTGAAAATAATAAACCAAAATCTAGAAGGCAAATTTGATAAAATTTTTATCAACAAAAGCAAGACCACAAGGATTTTTTAAATTTTACCTTAAAA
This sequence comes from Apolygus lucorum, assembly GCA_009739505.2. Lineage (NCBI taxonomy): Eukaryota > Metazoa > Arthropoda > Insecta > Hemiptera > Miridae > Apolygus > Apolygus lucorum. Next base: position 52,217,528 of record CM019182.2, read on the forward strand.
TTCCAAGTAAGTCTGTAACAAGAAAAACCAAGTGAGTTTGGAGAGCTCTGCAGATAAGATTCAACATCGTGTCCCGTTAGCGGTAGCACACACTAGAGACTATTTGTCGTTAGACAGTTCTCGTCGATTGTCGAGAGCCAGTCGAGGTCTTTTACTTGAATGGAAGGTGCGCTCACTTACGAACAAGACAGGTAGACGACAGAAATGTCGGCGGGGGTCGACCCCGAGAACTTTTTAGTTGACCGACTGTCTTAGAGGGATCAGTACGGTACTGAAGCTAAGGGTGTTTTCCAGAGGAGCGCACATATACGACAAACTGTTTAGCCATTCGCAGTTCACTCCAGACTGTATACAAGGTGTACCTAGGTACTCATATCGAGGAGTTTTGTACAAGATGCAGTTTTTTTTATAACAAGTTATGGTTTTTCTAGTAGGTATGGGTAATAGTCTAGGACTATTGATGGAGTCAGTAGAAGCACCTTGAAAGAGTATGCTAACGTTAATATCAAGAAAACAATTTGGGAGGTGTGTGAACAGGTGGTTCCAAACTGGAGTGCAAGGCATGGCGAAGAAAGAAGTAAAGTCGCTAAGTTAATACAGGAACTATTTTTTTTTTTAAACGCTGAAAATTATTACACAATAGTTTATTATTTTTCTATATAATCGTCTATAAAGCCACCAACCATCCACCATGAAGAAAAACATCGATGGCATTTCGGTCAGCTTTAATTTGAACGGAGATTAGGCCTCTTTTGCGATTCACACTCGTGTTTCTGATTTGTCGTACGTTTATTATTTTTATGGTTTATTATTTTAATGGTTTATTATTTTTCTATATAATCGTCTATAAAGCCACCAACCATCCAACATGAAGAAAAATACTTTGAAAACGTCACCCCACGCATATTTAAGCAAAAACCTCTTTATTGGCTGGTTATTTGCCCATAACTTCTATACGAATTGAGCGATCGGAATAGTTCGACGTTAGGACCAACTAGACCCCAAATGGAGTCTATGTGCGAAAGAACGGGTTTTTTAGACCGATTCTAAGGCCTTTTATGGCCCGGACGGCGAACGGCGGACGGACATTGCAAATTTGGATTCTACGCACCTTGAAACGTAGTGACAAAGTTTGAGGGGGGGTTATAAAATTTTTTTGCGATACGATCACATAGGCTTATTATTGGAAATAATAAACCAAAAGTAAAGTAAACCACCATTTCAGGTTGGTTTTTCGTCCGACTGCCATTCCTGGCGTCGCGAACGTCATCAGCTGTCTTTCTAAAGGAAGATCAGAATTTGTTCTGATGATTTCGCTCATGGCTTCCCATTGGCCTCACCGCCCTGGGTTGGGACGAGGGGGAACTGCGACCGACTCGCCCCGAAAATATGCCGCAGAGGCGGGCTTCAAACTCACAGCCCCTGCAACCGGCTCCAGAGACACATGCCATAGCTCACTCGGTCACAGCGGACCCTCCTTTTTACAGGGACTACCTATTTATTACCACACTATTTCATAGTAGTTCTACAATTTGTAAAATAAGGAAAACTGCTTCAGTTTTTACGGAACATTGTTCAAATGAGATTCATTTGTGTTGACTTTATTCTGATTGGCTTCAAATTTTGAACTCAAGTAAAATCAAAATTGCAAACTTTCTGGTTTTTTTTATTATACCTCGTAAATTACTCAAGGGTAGTTAGAGGGGAAGTGAATTTTATGAAATTGATTTAGCCAGCGCGACGAACCGATATCAACTGGGTACAGGGAAGAAATGTGATTAAAAATCCGGCCCTAAACCGTAAACTAACTGAAGTCAAGACAATTTTAGAGCGGTAATTATTTAATTACTGACACTTTCCTACGTCACCTTTATTTTCCCTAATAAAGAATATTCGTGATACCTACGAATTGTGTTTGGTTATCAATGCTTTCCTGGAATATGAGGGTTACCCAAAGGTACCTGAGATGTAAAAAAAGATATACTAAAAACATACTATTCACTGACAAAAGTTCGTGGGCAGCTTCTTGCCACTTATTGCCAGTATCATTTATTTTCTAAATCTATAGGTACCTACGTTTAGTTTTTGGTATATTATTTTCAATGATGCACCTTCGGAATCAACAAGGAACAAAGTTAATTGCCCCTCAAAATCTGTTGGTTAACGTTTCAAGGTACGTAGAATCCAAAAATCGAACAAAAATTATTTCGTCTGTCCGCACATTCCTTACCAAGGATCGATTTTGATGAAGTTTGGTATATGAGTTCCATTTGAGGTCTAGTTTTGCCTCGAAGCTTTTGGTTGATGTCAATCACTTCTAAAGGTGGAAATTCTCAAAACGCCGTAGCTCAAGAACTTTTGAATTCGATTTTGCTTCCGAGTCTACCAAGGTAGCGGAAGCTTTGTTTTCACTTTTCAAGGACGAAAGAAAAAAGTTCTCCAAAATCAAAATTTTCACTCGCGTTTTGCGTTTTAGACCTTTCTGAACAATTTTGGTTCCGTGTTTGTGTGTCTGTCTGTCTGTCATGAATTCCTTGTAACGCGCATAACTATACGAAGTTATTGTCCGATTTCAATGAAATTTTCAGGGATTGTGCGGGTTGGTGTGTAGACGGTCCCCTATGAAAATCATCATCCCCGGACTGATAGAAGCGACTGCGCATGGGCAAACGTGAATTCCTTGTAACGGCCATAACTTCCACATTTTCCATCCGATTTCAATGAAATTTTCAGGAATGTTACAGATTAGTATTTAGATGGTCCCCTATGAAAATCACCACCTTCGGACTGATAGTAGCCACTGCGAATGCGCAAACGTGAATTCCTTGTAACGGCCATAACTTCTACATTTTCCGTACGATTTCAATGAAATTTTCAGGGATGTTACAGATTAACTCGTTTTGATGTTTTGAGGTTAACTACTATGCATCGGATCATCTATACAATCGGGTTATGGATACGAGGAAGCTATGTGCCACACCCACTTGGCAGACGTTTTTTCAATGAGGTACCTATTGTTTTTAAGTAATTCTAAATAGTATTTGATTTTTAAGACCGAATGAGACTACCCAGAGCTCTGTAGGACAAACCGTTCGCTCCCTATGATAACTTATGGGTTGAATTTACAATCAATGAATCAGAAACACGGTGTGAACCGCCAAATTTCCGTTCAAATTTCACCTGACCAAAATGCGACCGTTGTTTGTATCATCAGTTTTGCTTCCTTAGCAACAAGTAACCAATATGACGTGCCCAAGACACATTTTAATGAAATAATCCATCCTTTTGCCAATAATCATCATCAATTTTCTTGATGTGGCCCACGTTTGATTTCCAGCCATATTTATTAATATTGTTCACAGCTTCCACTTCAAGTTCTTGAAAGCGTTTAAGTGACAAATCACCGCCCGTATTCCTTTCCCTTATCCCGCGAGAGGTGATCACCCTTAAACGAGGGTTGGAGGTGATACCTGAGCGCCGCGCTCAGGTCACGTTTTCTCGTACAATTTTTACAATAACTCCGTTATTATTTGTCCTATCGACCTACGACTTCGTATGTATACTCTCAGATTGTTGAATGACAAAATATATGAGTGGGGGTGTATTAAAAAATGTTTAATAAAATTTATAAAAATTGTTTTATGTCCCAGGCCCTGTTTTTCGTACATTTTCCATTATAACTCTGCTATTATTCGTCCTACCGACCTGAAATCCCGTATGTTTACTCTCAGATAGTTTCCTAACAAAATGTTGTGGGGGGGGGTTTATATCAAAAAGCAATGCGCGTATGCAGTATATACATAAATTTATCATATAGCTCAGAAAAATCGGTAGCTCTCATTACTCATATAATGACAAGATTATAATACGGTTTGATGACTTAGCATTCAGGCAATAAACAAATTTCAGATATTTTGCAGACATAAATCGCACATAGCGTTGGTGAAAAAATGATTTTTTTTACAGTATCAAGTGCCTATAAAATATAGCAAAAATGCACTGGACGACTGGAACCCTTGTAGAAAATATGTCTCGACTAGAAACGATGTAGATTGCAAAGAAACTTGAAAAATAATGATTTGGATTGTTACTGACTTGGTCTATTTATACGTGAGTAAATAGACCCCTAGAGGTGATACCTGAGCGCCGCGCTCAGGGACCCCTCCCCAGCCGCCCCACTAAATCGGATTAAGCCGGGAGTACAGTTAGAATCATTAGGGGCACATTCTAGGAAAATACTAAAGAGGTTTTGGCAATAGGAGTCCCGTTTTCGAAAATATTTCAGAAAATTTGAATGACCTGAGCGCTGCGCTCAGGAATCACCTCTCGCGGGTTAAGGATCTCTTCATTTTCGCCCAAACCTACCTAGAACCTAGTGGAAAGTCAGGTAAAGGATTAGAGGGAAGTGACCGAAAACGGGATCTCCCTGGTCGAGTGACCATCTCGGAGGAGGCTGAACGGATGTTTTGAGTTTAGAAATAGGTCGGTCCTCACATTCATTCTTCTCATCGGGGGACAGTAGGTACCTACTTCAAGTACCTTTATGATCATCATTTGGTCCATTTATGAGGTGAAATGAAGAGGAATAAAACTGTTTACGAATCATATAAGAAATTTGGAAAATTATGTTTCCTTAAGGAAATTTAATGGGATTTTCAATGTTTTTTTCAAATTTGATGTTGGACCAATAAACTGTTGAGAAAATATGCTCAGTTTTAGGCAAAAAAAAACACAAATTCTGGAATTTTCTCCTGGAATTCTGGAATCTTATCAGCAGTCACCATTTTTGCTCATGCGGAGACTTCACTATTTCATCTGACTATAGGCGGAAGGAACGTACCATGTGAATAGAAATGTTGTCAAACGTGAGAAGAAAGTGTTGTCTCGATGGTTCTCTCTGCATTCGGTATTTCTGCACAGGATCGCAGCTTCCTCCTCACCAGCTGCTCAGAATGCGGCTATTCGCTGGAAAGAGACCAACATTCGTACCTAGGGAGCGTTACGAAACACAATTAATTGACGCCAAAACTGTCTAGATAATTTCAATAGATTACTACAGAGTGGTATAAATCCAGTAATGTACTATGCATCCTAATTCACTTACAAACCAGTTTGTGAATTTTTGAAAATTTTCGTGCGAAAATGGCGTAGAATCGAAAATGTATGCCTTCTTCAATGAGGAATTCCACCGATTTCTGTTAGCATTTTTCCTGAATAGTTAATGGTGTGGGATAGATGAAAATAGGGCTGATTTCGGAAAATAAGTCTCCTGTTATTTTTGGGAGACAATCAAAATTTTTAATTTCAAAACTAACTGGGAAAACAGACGTGCAGCGGGAACGCTCGCTGATTGGGCTGTTCGGATCGCCGTCTCCTCCCAGTGTTGCCCATTGGGACGACGAAATCGTGTTTTCTAAGAGAAAACTTATCAAACAAAAACAGGGGAAACCTAATTTTCCCCATCTTGCTTTTTCTATTTTTTTCTTCAGTTTTTCGATTTCGAACTTTACTGTTTCATGAAATTTTGCATCTGGGGACTATGGATTTCTCGATCTCAGCGCTTCAAGCGGCCATAAATCAACTATTCCAGGATGACGTCATTTTCCCGGTTTTTTTAAACATTCGTATTTTCTACACTGTTTTGTTTATTCGTAAATTAGGAAGTTCGGGCTGAAAGTTTGCCTTAGGCGGTTTTTAGAGGTGCTGAATCAGATTTTGGGGTCAAAAATAGAAAATTCCGACATGGTGAAATTCCTCATTATTCAGACTTGAAAAGAACAATAATCACAAATCACGCTATTTGGACGAGACCAAAGAAACACCAGAACTCATCCAATGACCGCCCATTCAGGGGCACCAGGTGGTTATTCGAAATCTCCAAATCATTCAGATCAATAATTTCCAAAAATTAATCCTTAACTAACACAAAGAACAAAATTCAACCATTTTAAATGATTGCTTCATTTAACCATTTATATAATTTGTATTGAAATCGACACAAGAAATCATCGAAGGGACTTGAGTGGGCTTCTAAATCAATAGAAGACATCCAATGAATCAGGAACCGAAATTAGGTTTCCACTCAATATTATTCTTTTGTATGCTTTATCTATCTTATTTATTTATTTTTTTTTTTTTACACGCGCTTATGATGGAGTGGCACTTACTTTGGTGTTCCAGTTACCCTCTTTGGAGTCCCACCTTACCATATTTTGTTATTTCACCTCCAAGGATTCATTCGACCAGCTGCATCGGTTTTCTGTCTCTTCGTGGCACTTTCTGCAATACCTATAGGAAAAAATGTTATTATAGATAATATCTATATTATGGGACTCTTTCAAAGGCTCAAGCCGAATAAATGCCTGGATATAAAACAAAATTTGACAAAATACGTTGATGATTAGAGGTAATGAAATAATAAATTTCAACAACTTGAAGAAATTGCAGCTTCCTATGGATTTCCAGCCATAAGTTCCTATTGGAGGACAAAGTGGACGCGTCAGAAAAGAATTTTACCGTAAATGGGGTATTTCACTCAATTTTGCTTCCGAGTTGTTATGTTTGCGTGTCGGCGAGTGAAGGAGCTGACCTTCTCGCTGCGGCGTTTGTTTCTTCTTTAACTCCTACTCAACTAAGAGAGTGTTCCCTAGCCTAACATGAAGTGCTGTCGCATCGGCGGTTCATAACCACACCGAGGTGCTAAGCACTGTGAAGGCGGCTAGCCCGTCAGCCTCGGCGGTTCATAACCACACCGACGGGAAGACGGGATATTTACCTAGTGAGCCTAGTACTTCGAGGATATTCCTGTTTGAGGAGAAGGTTTGAGAGCGAAATGATAAAGGCGATAGACTTGACTAGATTGGCATGAGGAAGCATCCCTGAGTGAGCTTATATACTCATTTCGTTAGCTCGGGAGAGAGAGAGGTGGAAGGGTGACGTCATGTCGGCGTATCCCCCGTACCTCGTCTCTCCCTAGTGGGTGGTGACTCACTCAGGGATCCTTCCGGTAGCTTCTTTATTTAAGAACTAATACTTGATGAAAATGTGGGTCATTACATAGGTCCCCCTAGTTCTTAATATATAGAAGGTGATTGCGGTTTGAAATGTTTACAATGCTGAAATTTGAAGTACAGAATGTATAAATGTGCCAGTTTGAAATTTATGCGAAGTTGATGTTGATGTAGATCTTGAGGATTTCTTGAATTGAAAATGTCGGTCTGTATTCTGTAGAGATGTTGATTGAATGGATCGCACCCATTTTAATGGTGAAGTCGAAGCGAAGCGTAATCACGCTGCCGGACGGCGGGAGTCTTCGGCTCGCATAACGCGAAGCGCAGTGACGCCTCGTGCTAAGCCCGAAGTGCATTCTCCTTTTGGAGAATGTCAATGAGATGCGTAAAAATTGCCCGGACCGAACGTTATAGGAATTGGGTGCAGGCTCCGCACGACGGCGGTTGTTCGGCCCGGGTCTTGGGAAGGAAATAGGGGAAGAGGAGAAGAAGGAGTGAACGGCGTTTTCAATCATTTCGTTGTATGCGTGAATTGAGATTTCCCCTATTTCCTCCGATTGTTGGTGGGTAGCTCGCCGCGGCATATATTCTTCGCGACGGCTCCCTTTGTTTTTGAATTGAACATTGCAGTCGGGTTGGTTGTTTCGGCGATGTAACTGCGCTTCGTCGAATTTGTTGGCCCTTCGTGACTGCTGCGTAGGTTCTCCGTTCATTGTTTTTTTCGTAGAAGTCGGGGGGCGTACTGGCCTCGTAGGCTTCCTTATGAATGGTGAGATTTCTTCTTGCGGATTTTTGTTCCTTGCTGTGTCGCAGGGCGCAGGCATTTTTCACGGAGGGTTTTGGTGCACTGTTTTCTATTTGGCTGTATTCGAGCTGATGTGTCTCGGTCGGATTCTCAGTGTCGAATGGTACCGATTCCGTGATGCGTGGAGGTACCTCGGGTTCCAACGGAGTGGGGGTGAAACCGTAGGCCGGTCGGCATCGGCTCAAAGAAACGGTCATTTTTGACCCACTTACGAGTATTGTCGCCGTTTTTCCGTCTGTTTTGATGACGTCGTAAGGTCCTGAATACAAGGGTGTTAAACCTTTCTTGAGGGTTTCCTCGCGCAGGTACATTTTTTTAGTTGTGTGGAAGGCTGTCGGAAACGGCCGGTTGATGCTCGTATATGTCTTGTTCTCTTTTTGAGAAGACAACTCGGTGGGTAGAGGGCTGAATAAATCGGCGGGTAATCGAAGTGGAGATCGGAAGGTGCGTTCCGCCGCACTATATCCGTCCGAATAGCGCACTGTTGTTCGGAGGCCCAGAAGGATTGTTGGTAGATCTTTCGACCAAGATGAGGAAGTGGCTGCTGTACGTAATGCATTTTTAAGGTCGCGATGCCATCGTTCTACTTTGCCATTTGATTCGGGGTGGTAAGCGGTTGTTCTGTTGCGCTGTATTCCGAATTTTCGTAGAAACTCTGAAAATTCCCCGCTTTCAAATTGTCTCCCCTGGTCCGTTGTAATGAGAAGAGGGCATCCGTATCTGGCGATCCAAGTGTTGATAATGTTGTCGATTATTGCCTTGGATGTTATTGTTCGCATAGGTACACATTCTGGCCAGCTTGTATTCCTGTCGATCATGGTTAGTAGGTACTTATAACCCTCAGAGGGTGCAAGTGGTCCTACGAGATCTAAATGAATGTGATCGAACTGTAAACTGTGTTCAAATTGTTCAGGTGTTGTTTTGGGATGCCGAAATTCTTTAAATTTGGCGCAGCGGTCGCAGGCTTGAACCCATTTGCGCAAGTCGGTGTTCATTTTCGGCCAAAACGCACGCGTCCGAATTATATCTCTTGTGGCTCTTATTCCCGGGTGGCTTAGGGAATGGTAATGCAGAAATAGAGATTTGCGGATTTTTATTGGAATGTACGGGCGTGGTTGATTTCCCGATACATCGCACCATAGTTTGGTGGAGGACGAGGGAATTGTTGTTTCTTCTAATCGTTTGTTTTCGATTAGTTTTCGTAACTCGAATGATTTATCTTTTTGTTGTTCGAGTGCGATTGTACGTCCCGTGGGGAATTCTGTGAGTTCATTGAGTTCGGGAGTAGACGGTCGAGATAGAGCGTCGGCTACTATATTCGATGTTCCCGGCGTATAGCGGATGTCCGTAGTAAATTGGCTGATGAACTCCATTTGGCGTAGGCGTCTTGGCGAGGCTGTTTTTCTGTCTTGGTGCAAGGAAGTCGTGAGGGGTTTGTGGTCCGTAATGACACAAAATTCCCGGCCTTCTACAAAGTCGCGGAAATGTTTGATGCCTTCGAAGATAGCTAGGAGTTCTCTATCGAAGGTTGAGTACTTCATCTGGGCTGAGGTCAAGGTTTTTGAAAAAAATCCTAGAGGACTGATTTTTCCGTTCACCTCTGAGTATTTGGTCCATGTACCTTTGCCATGATTGAGCGGCGTTCTTGAGCCCGAAGTTCATTTTTCGGTATTCATATAGGCCAAACGGTGTAATTATGGCTGTTTTGGGTATGTCCGCTGGGTTGACGTCTATATGGTGGAATGCTCGCGATATATCTAATGTTGTGAACACAGAACATCCGTGAAGGTGTGATGAGAAATCCCGTAGGTGAGGAACGGCGTATCGGTCACCGATAGTGCGTTCGTTCAGTCTTCTATAATCCCCACAGAAGCGCCATGTCCCGTTAGGTTTCGGAACGGCGTGCAAGGGGCTCGCCCACGGAGATTTCGATGGCTGTATGATTCCGTCTTTAAGGAGTTGATCGAAACTCTCCTTAGTCTGACGAAGTTGTTCTGGATGAAGGCGGCGGCTTTTAGCTGTGACGGGAGGGCCTTTAGTCTCGATGTAATGTTTCACCGATGAGAGAAGTGAGGACGGTCGCTGTGCCGGTTTATATCGCGCCAGCATGTTTGAAAAGGCCGGAGGGGTAGCTTCTGTTGAGACTCCGGTGTTGACCGTGTTCACGTATCCCTGAATTGGGCGTCGTGAATGTGGGTTGTATAATTGTCTATTTTTGAGATCGACGTGAAGTCCGAAATAACTCAAAAAGTCTGCGCCGATGATCGGTCGTTTTACGTCGGCGACTATGAAAACCCATTCGTATGCCTCGTTCTCTAGAATTACTTTCGTACGATATTGTCCGTACGTTGATATGGCGGTACCATTTGCTGCGAAAAGAAGTTGATCGTGAGTTCTCCTTTTCCAGTTGAGAAGGTTGTTGGGAATGATTGAAATGCTTGCTCCTGTGTCTATGAGGAAGGGGATGTTGTTCTTCCAGCATTTGACGAAAAGTCTGTTGGAAATGTCGGTGTAAGAGGTGCCCGCCTTGTTATCAGGCGGGCCTCCTAGTTTTCCTGCCAGGACACAGTTTTGAAGGAGCATGGTTTTGAGCATTTCAACGCCTTCTTTTTAAAGGTGAAGTGGTACCAGCAGAGTCCTCCTTTCCGCGCCGGGGATGGTGACCGGCTGCGCGGACGTTGTCTTTCCGGCTTTTTGACACGAGAGGGTGGCTTACGATCGACCGTTTCGGTGTGCGGTGTAGGATCGATCTGATGTACGGATATTGTGCTCCGTATCTCGTGAGCTGCGTCGGCGATTGGTGCGAGGAACTCCGCATCTTTCGTCATCCACGGAGCGATGTTGGTTTGCACTTCTACTGGAAGGGCCTTTATCCAGAAGGCTTTAGTGAGGTCTTGCGGCATAAGGTCCCCCAGTTGGTGTTTCATCTTCCGAAGGAGTTGGGAAGGTTTTTGGTCCCCCAGGTGCTGTTGTTGGGTGAGGGCCGTGATCCGTTGATGACGAGAGGGCTCGAAGATGTCAATGAGCCTAGCCTTGAGATCGTCATAAGGCGTGACGAGTTGAGCCGCTGAGAGGTCTGCCGTTTGTACTGCCACATCGTAGGGAATCAGAGGGAGCGTCCGGGTGAATCTGGCCCTTTGAGTGTTGATGTGTGCGCCGGTGTAAGCTGCATCGAGTTGAAGGAACCAGAGGCGTGGGTCGTCCCTGTAGAACGGTGGTAGTGTCAAGGGGATTGACACTTTGGCGGCTTCTGCGAAGTCAGGCTGCGGCGGTGGCGCGGGAACTCCGTTGTCGTCCATCTCTTGTGCCGAATAGGAAGTTAAAAACGTGCGGGGTCACCACTGTTATGTTTGCGTGTCGGCGAGTGAAGGAGCTGACCTTCTCGCTGCGGCGTTTGTTTCTTCTTTAACTCCTACTCAACTAAGAGAGTGTTCCCTAGCCTAACATGAAGTGCTGTCGCATCGGCGGTTCATAACCACACCGAGGTGCTAAGCACTGTGAAGGCGGCTAGCCCGTCAGCCTCGGCGGTTCATAACCACACCGACGGGAAGACGGGATATTTACCTAGTGAGCCTAGTACTTCGAGGATATTCCTGTTTGAGGAGAAGGTTTGAGAGCGAAATGATAAAGGCGATAGACTTGACTAGATTGGCATGAGGAAGCATCCCTGAGTGAGCTTATATACTCATTTCGTTAGCTCGGGAGAGAGAGAGGTGGAAGGGTGACGTCATGTCGGCGTATCCCCCGTACCTCGTCTCTCCCTAGTGGGTGGTGACTCACTCAGGGATCCTTCCGGTAGCTTCTTTATTTAAGAACTAATACTTGATGAAAATGTGGGTCATTACACGAGTCTACAGAGGGAATTTTTCACTTTTCAAGGTCGAAAAGAAAAGTTCTCCAAAATCAAAATTTTCACTCGCGTTTTGCGTTTTAGACCTTTCTGAACAATTTTGGTTCAGTGTCTGTCTGTCTGTGTGTCTGTCTGTCATGAATTCCTTGTAACGCGCATAACTATACGAAGTTATTGTCCGATTTCAATGAAATTTTCAGGGATTGTGCGGGTTGGTGTGTAGACGGTCCCCTATGAAAATCATCATCCCCGGACTGATAGAAGCGACTGCGCATGCGCAAACGTGAATTCCTTGTAACGGCCATAACTTCTTCATTTTCCATCCGATTTCAATGAAATTTTCAGGGATGTTACAGATTAGTATTTAGATTGTCCCCTATGAAAATCGCCACCTTCGGACTGATAGTAGCCACTGCGCATGCGCAAACGTGAATTTCCTTGTAACGGCCATAACTTCCACTTTTTCTACCCGATTTCGATGAAATTTTCAAGGATTATGCGGATTAGGTTGTAGATGGTCCCCAATGAAGATCACCACCTTCGGACTGATAGTAGCCACTGCGCATGCGCAAACGTAAATTTCCTTTTAACGTCCATAATTTCTACATTTGCTATCCGATTTCAAAGAAATTTTCAGGGATGTTACAGATTAGTATTTAGATGGTCCCCTATGAAAATCACCACCTTCGGACTGATAGTAGCCACTGCGCATGCGCAAACGTGAATTCCTTGTAACGGCCATAACTTCTACATTTTCTATCCGACTTCGATGACATTTTCAGGGATGTTACAGATTAACTTGTTTTGATGTTTTGAGATTAACTACTATGCATCGGATCATCTATACAATCGGGTTATGGATACGAGGAAGCTATGTGCCACACCCACTTGGCAGACTTTTTAAATTTATTTGTTTTCAAAAGAGTATGGCTCAGGAATAACGGTAATCGGGTCTGTTCGTCGAGAAAATGTTTTTTAAAAATCAGAGAAGCTAAGGAAAGTTGAAGATTTGAATGGTGTGACGTAGCTAGCCAACTGTCTTTGAAAAAAGTATCCATGTACAGAAACCCTTGGAGGACCTCTTGGATACTACAAAATACTACTCACACACTCGCGCGGCCTAGTGTGTGTGCATTTATAGCGGCCCGCCTTTTTCAAACGTGTGATCTCTTTAATTAATTTTTCTACCTCATGTTATACTTGGTTGTTATGTTATAGTATCATTGGGCTAAAAGTTGGAGTATATAGGTTTTCAAGGGTGCTGAATCCAAATTTGAGGTCAAAAACCTGAATTTCCGACCCACCGAAATACCCTCTTCAGGGCCACAGCCACACGACGGCGTGCCGCGGCTCGAGCAAAATGTTGAGAAAATATGGTTAGTTTTAGGCAAAACAAAGTTTAAAAAAAACACAAATTCTGGAATTTTTTCCCGACGTTTTGACATTTCATGTCTTTGCTATGGCACACAACCAAATTTTCGTTATGTCACGTTACGTTACGAAATATGCTCAATGATTATTATGATTCGTAGAAGTGAGGTAGGTAGGTACCTATATGATTATAGCTGAAATTTGGCTATATGATTATTATGATTTGGCTGGTAGACACCTTAGGACGTGAACAATAAGGTGCACAGGGTTTTGATCAGCTGAGTGGCTCTTGAAGCTAACTTCTTTCCTATCAACCGTAGGAAACTGAAATTTGGCTGGTAGCCTCCTTAGGACGTGAACAATAAGGTGCAGAGGGTTTTGATCAACTGAGTGGCTCCTGAAGCTAACTTATTTCCTATCAACTGTGGAAAGCTGAAATTTGGCTGGTAGCCTCCTTAGGACGTGAACAATAAGGTGCAGAGGGTTTTGATCAACTGAGTGGCTCCTGAAGCTAACTTCTTTCCTATCAACTGTGGAAAGCTGAAATTTGGCTGGTAGACTCCTTAGGACGTGAACAATAAGGTGCAGAGGGTTTTGATCAACTGAGTGGCTCCTGAAGCTAACTTCTTTCCTATCAACCGTAGGAAGCTGAAATTTGGCTGGTAGCCTCCTTAGGACGTAAACAATAAGTTCACTGATCAGCTGAGTGAGCTCCAAGGCCATTTCCTCTCCTGTTGAACGTAGGAAGCTGACATTTGAGAGGCAGGGTCAATGGAGAATGCTGAAGGCGCCTGAGTGGTCACTGATCAGTTGAGTGAGCTCCAAGGCCATTTCCTCTCCTGTTGAACGCAGGGAGCTGACATTTGAGAGGCAGGGTCAATGGAGAATGCTGAAGGCGCCTGAGTGGTCACTGATCAGCTGAGTGAGCTCCAAGGCCATTTCCTCTCCTGTTGAACGCAGGGGGCTGAGATTTGAGAGGCAGGGTCAATGGAGAATGCTGAAGGCGCCTGAGTGGTCACTGATCAGCTGAGTGAGTTCCAAGGCCATTTCCTCTCCTGTTGAACGCAGGGAGCTGACATTTGAGAGGCAGGGTCAAGGGAGAATGCTGAAGGCGCCTGAGTGGTCACTGATCAGCTGAGTGAGCTCCAAGGCCATTTCCTCTCCTGTTGAACGTAGGAAGCTGACATTTGAGAGGCAGGGTCAATGGAGAATGCTGAAGGCGCCTGAGTGGTCAGTGATCAGTTGAGTGAGCTCCAAGGCCATTTCCTCTCCTGTTGAACGCAGGGAGCTGACATTTGAGAGGCAGGGTCAATGGAGAATGCTGAAGGCGCCTGAGTGGTCACTGATCAGCTGAGTGAGCTCCAAGGCCATTTCTTCTCCTGTTGAACGCAGGGAGCTGACATCTGAGAGGCAGGGTCAATGGAGAATGCTGAAGGCGCCTGAGTGGTCACTGATCAGCTGAGTGAGCTCCAAGGCCATTTCCTCTCCTGTTGAACGCAGGAAGCTGACATTTGAGAGGCAGGGTCAATGGAGAATGCTGAAGGCGCCTGAGTGGTCACTGATCAGCTGAGTGAGTTCCAAGGCCATTTCCTCTCCTGTTGAATGCAGGGAGCTGACATTTGAGAGGCAGGGTCAATGGAGAATGCTGAAGGCGCCTGAGTGGTCACTGATCAGCTGAGTGAGCTCCAAGGCCATTTCCTCTCCTGTTGAACGCAGGAAGCTGACATTTGAGAGGCAGGGTCAATGGAGAATGCTGAAGGCGCCTGAGTGGTCACTGATCAGCTGAGTGAGTTCCAAGGCCATTTCCTCTCCTGTTGAATGCAGGGAGCTGACATTTGAGAGGCAGGGTCAATGGAGAATGCTGAAGGCGCCTGAGTGGTCACTGATCAGCTGAGTGAGCTCCAAGGCCATTTCCTCTCCTGTTGAACGCAGGAAGCTGACATTTGAGAGGCAGGGTCAATGGAGAATGCTGAAGGCGCCTGAGTGGTCACTGATCAGCTGAGTGAGCTCCTTAGACTCAGGGTGTGAGATGTCCGTCTCGAATGTTTCTGTGTTTGGAGTCGGTTCAGAAGTTTCGGCGGAACCAGGAGGGTGTGAGACATCGAAATCTCGTTTTAAAGTTTTTTTTTTGGTTATCTTTTTCGTAGCCATTGTGGAACACCGAAATCTTGAAGTATATGGAAGTATTCACTCATGCATCCAAATTTGAAAACAGTTGAGTGTTACCTAGGTAATCAATGCTACCCAAGCATCAAAATATGAAAATAGTTGATTGTTGTCTACGCAATCAATGGTTAGTGGGGTTAATGTACTGTCATGTAGAACATATAACATACCGTTCTTTTACTACCCACGACGATATATGTATGGATGTAAATAATAAATAAAAATATGAGTTTAATTTTTGTTTTCTTTATATTGAAAAAAACGTAATTCACAGAGGAAGACAAGATTGCTAGAAGATGGAAGGGAAGAAGGAGGGAGGGGAAAGACATGAAATGTCCTAAAGCGTTGCAGACTTGTATGCAAGCGTTTTGTGCTATGTGCCAGGGCAAAGACATGAAAATGTCAAAAAAAAGTGCCGCGAGAAATTCCTTGACCCCCAGCCAAAAGACATATCCATGTCAAAACGATTTTGTTAAAAATTTCATTCATAAAGACAAGCTACCAAGGTACGTTTTTTGTAGCATTTTGGCATCTTATCAGCAGTCACCACGCATTTTCGCTCATGCGAAGACTTCACTATTTCATCTGACTATAGGCGGAAGGAACGTACCATGTGAATATAAATGTTGTCAAACGTGAGAAGTAAGTGTTGTCTCGATGGTTCTCTCTGCATTCGGTATTTCTGCTCAGGATCGCAGCTTCCTCCTCACCAGCTGCTCAGAATGGAGCTATTCGCCGGAAAGAGACCAACATTCGTACCTAGGGAGCGTTACGAAACACAATTAATTGACGCCAAAACTGTCTATAAAACAAAATTTGACAAAATACGTAGATGATTATGATTAATGATTAATGCCTGGACATAAAACAAAATTTGACAAAATACATTTGTGATTTGAGGTAACGAAATAATAAATTTCACATGAAGAAATTGCAGCTTCCTATGGATTTCCGGCCATAGGTCCAGCCATAGATTTGCAGCCTATTAGCCTGGCATACACGAACATTCCAATCCAGCGGTTTTGGAACGTCGTTCCAAAACCGTCGTTTTTTCTGAAAGTCCGCGGATTTCATCAAAAATCCGACCTGTCCGTTAGTGGTCTTGATCCGCCGCTTTAAAAGTGCGGTCTTTACTGACAGTCAGACCCTCGGTTTCTGAACCGTTGTACACCACTGACGTAGAGTTTCAAAAGTTGGGGAACTCGTCCTTACGTCCATAACCGTTCGTTAGTGGAGAAGTCACAGTTTTTTCGGCGGAAAACCGTCGGTTTTGGAGTGTCCAGCGTGTTGGACAGTCCAGAGGCAGGAAGTAGAGGTTTTTTCTCAGTGCACCTACTATACCCTCGTCGGAGATGGAAGAAAGGACTAAAAAAATCGTAGCTGCTGCGGGTGGCATGTACGCCTTGAGCGTATTAGTATCTCGTAAAAAGGATCGCAAAAAGTGGGAGAAGGAATGGATTTCCCGAAAAAATGCCCATAGCCATATGGGTCTCGTGAAGGAACTTCAAGCTGAAGAACGTGAAGACTACAAGAACTAATAGCCACACTCCACTGACTAGAGGTGGGTCGGTACAGCTGTACCAGGACTGTGGAACTGAGTATCAACTTAACGGTACCATGAGTGACAAAAACTCAGTCCTTACCAGGTACGCAACCGATGGATTGGAATGTTCGTGTACCTATGCCAGTTTTGAGGATGGACGAGGCCAGCAGTGAACCGTCAGTTTCGGACTGCGGTTTTTTCCCTCCACTGACTTACAAATTTGACCTGCAGGTTTTTCGAAAAAAAACTGTTAAACTTGAACCGTCAGTTTTGGACTGCGAGTTTTCTCATCCACTAACGTAGATTCCAAACCTGCAGGTTTCCTAAATAAACCGTCAAACCGTCGGAAATCCCGCTCGTGTATGCCCAGCTATTGGACGACAAAGTTGACGCGTCAGAAAAGAATTTGACCGTAAATTGACTTCGAAAACTCGTTTTTTTTAAATTTTGAAAATTGCCAGGAAATATGTAGGTACAATAAACATTTTGAATAGAGACCGGGCGTAGGTATGTTCAAAGAAAAGCGAACTTAGAAAAACAATCCCAGTCAAAGTTCATTTTGAGCCCGAAGTTTTGTAGGGCTTTTAATCCATTTTTCAAGGCCAGAGATGAAGTGACGCGAGGAGTACTTCCACTTTTCACGACAATTAATTTCAACTAGAAATATGAAAATAAGCTTGGCAATGTATGAGTGATGTAAATAGCCTTGGTAAGAGCCAAAAAAAAGGTGAAATTTATCAAGTAAGGAATGAGGTTAGGTAGAAAAGAGCTCAAAACAGGTAGGTAGGTGGCTGCTATCAAGTTTGGTGAGGCTTCCTACTAAATACTACCTCCTATCCACTCCACTTGGCTTGAGTAATTCAGGCCCAAATTGGGAACCAAATTACTGTAAGCAATATCAATGGACTTGCTAATGAAACAGTGAAATTCACTCTTGAGAGTTCATCTTTTCAAACAACCATAGATTCCATAAGATGGCGGTGAAGATGAAGATTCCACGAGGTGTAGAACAACAGGTAGAAAGTGTAAAAAATAATATTACCTCTTTTTACGAGAGCCTTGTCGATATGAATCATTTTTAACAGGGTGAATTATTGCTACCAGAACCTCATCTTACTGGAATGGGGTGGTCGGACATCCCTGAAGAAAGAAGAAACGATGTTCCTGAGGAAAGAAGAAACGATGTCCCTGGAGAAAGAAGAAACTCTGTAGACTGCAGAATTTGGAAGCACTTCAGGATCAACAACACGACACTTGTCACTAATCGAAATGCCCATGACACTTCCGATCACTGCGGATTACCGACACTGAAACAAGGAAATCAAAAGATCTTGAACGCTTCATGAAACCACCACTGAAATATTCCTAATCCTAACGACCAAAACGTAATGGCGCCCGAAGGAGACTGGCGAGGGGAGGCAACTCGCAGAGGGGGGTGGAGTACTGCAGTGCTGCCAACTCTGATGGAGGCAACATAAAAGACCCTAGTAGTAGGCTGAGAAGACTACTACTCGGGAAATTCAGTGAACTTTGTTTTTATTTTTCCTGAATAGTTTATGGTGTGTGATTGATGAAAATCGGGTTGTTTGACGAAAACAATTTTCCTGGTTATTTTAGGGGAGATATTTAAAATTTCAAATAATTTCTCTCCATACTCCAGAGATGTCGTTCATTGGCTGTCGTGATAGCCGCTCCTTCTCTTCTTCTACCAGTGTAGCCCAGTTCAACAACGAAATCCAACGGTTATCCAACGGACGAAGAGTTTTAAAAAAACCCTGTGTTGTTGCCTGTAAAGTCGGTATACGGGCGAAAGTTTTACGTGACAACGACTTTGAGTGGTAAAATAATTTTAATGTTAATATTCATTCGTATAGTAGGAAGAAGGATAAAATAAAATTCTTTGTCAAGTTGCACAGAGTAGGTATTTCCCGTAGGTAGTAGGTATTTCCCATGGGTGGGGGGGGGAGTGAGTGCCAGGGAAGGGGGGCGGGGCGCTCCCGCTTTTGTGAGCGCCGGGGAAGGGGAGGGGCTGCCCGCCTTTAGGGAGCGCCGAGCTGCACCCCCTCCGTGAGTGGAGCGTAACGCAGTTTCTTGAAGTGTCTCACGGTAAACCAATTTATAAGACGTTATCACGTCAAAAAGAAATTAAAATGAATAGTTCGACGCATGATGACATATAATAAACATTAAAAGAACTAATATAGATGGTGACTCCGATGGACTATGTTCAAAGTTGTGTTGATGTTAACCTTCAGTGATGCCTCCAAAGATGATCAGATGTGCTAAACATGGACCTAGTATCCAGTATCCATCCTAGTATCTAGTATCCATAGTAGTATGGGATACTAGGTCCATGGTGCTAAAAGTCAACATAGCAACCGGTTTTTTTCAAAAACCGTATTTTTACACAGTTTTTGTTTATTTGTAGGAAGTACTTATGGGCAGAAAGTTTGCTGAAGGAAGTTTTTCGAGGTGCTGAATCCGATTTTGAATTCGAAAATTGGGAATTCCGAATTGCTGAAATTCCTCATTATCTACGATATTTCAGTTTTTAAAAGTCCTGCGCTCCCATGTTAAATAACCACTGAGAGAGATCTTGTTACTCCTCCAAGGGGGGGGGGGGGGAAGAAGGCAAAACCAAATCGTAGATATGTAAAAAGAAAAACGTAATACCGTGATATAAAATGTCAACAACAAAATTAATAAACACGTACTACCTAATGGGGGGTGCGCCTGATTTTTTTTAAAAGTTTTAATCAAAAGTAGACCTCATCCTGAGAAATTTGACACCAGTCGTTCTCTTTTCGGACTAGTAGATCTTTTTCTATGATTTTTCAATGTTTCGAATATTTATGACGTGACGCGTTCCTGCCAGGACGGGACACCCCAGCCCACTGTGACGTCATAAACATTCGAAACTTAGAAAAATCGTAGAAAAAGGTTTTCTCACGCTAGAAGGTCGCGGTTGGTGTCAATATTCTCGGAATGAGTTCTAGTTTACATTAAAAATAACAATAAACAGTTTTTCCGACCCAGGCGCACACCACATTCGCTGTGTAGGGACATCATCTTACATTGTACCGAAATCTGAAGAAAAAAACACTCTTGGAATAATAAATTGTGTCCAAACAAATTTGGACTAGTCCATATTGAAGACTTAAAAATATGGATCGAACAAAATAGCACTGCCCGATTTTTTTTTTTTTTTTGGTAAGTACCTACTACTAGCAATTATTTTGGTACACATGCAACATTTTTTTAAGACTTCTTAATATTACTTTCGGAGAATAGGAATAGTAGTATCAGTATGTTTTATTGAATCTAGAAAGGGTATTAAACAGTTAAATGCGTAGAATCGTTGTCTGCTGAAATAGGGGAAGGTCCCCAGGTTTGGTCAGCGTCAAGGGTTGGTCAGTCTGTTAATTCTCCAAGGGAGAATCACGAGGGAATTTTGTTTCGTCTACCACAGGCTAGGTCTATTTAAGGCAACTCTGCGTCAAAAGTTTTTTTGGGTTGGCTACATTTGTTATCAAGTTATCAAGTGATTAAACACATGTGACCCCCAAAGTAAAAAGTTCGGTTTCTCACTGCCTGCGTGTTCACAGTCACGGTAAGTGTCTTTATGTAAATATTTTCATACACTTTTCTAGTCTAAGATGTCCTCGAAGTTATTCACTAGTTAGAATTTCTTTTTGTGTTAAATTACGACTGGAATCGCAGTATTTCGAAAGTCTTGACAGGCGACAAGGGTCGGTCAGTTTTTGGCGACAGGGGTTGGACAGCATTTTGTGGTGTGGGTTTGGGTGACAAGGGTTGGTCATGTGATGTTGCACTTTCCCTGCTTTTGAAAAAACCCTCAAATCCCCCTAATTTTGTGACTGGCTCCCAAAAATGTGATGAACTAGGTTTTGGGCATTAATGAGCTCTCTAGTGGCGCTGGTAACAACTTTCTAAGCCCTGCTACATCCACTCGAAAAATTGAGGAAGTTATGTTGAAAAAACCTCAAAAATGTCACTAAGTTAGGGGGTTTTACGGCATTTCTCATGATTTACTTAAATTTGTTCGTTTTTATCTGTTTCAGATGAATAATAGGATTAAAAAAAACAAGCCACCTGTTAATGTTCAGCATAACTTAATTTAATTAATTTTCACTTTTTTAATTAATTAACTTAATTTTTTTATCTTAAGTTAATTTAGAATAACTTCTGTGATTTAAAAAATAAGAAAAAAAGGGCCTATCGTAAATTTAGAATACTAACTTCATCTCAAAGAAAGTGATATTACTTTTTACTGTAAAATTTACCATCAAGTATGACTTTTCTTAAGTTTAATAATGAGTGTTTATTGGAAATATTCCGGTTGAAAAGTTAATAAAGCAATTTCAATAAATGTATCTACTATCTGTGATTTAAAAAATAAGAATAAAAAGACCTATCGTAAATTTAGAATACTACCTGCATCTCAAAGCTAGTGATATTTACTTCTTATTGTTTAATTTACTAGGTATCAAGCATGACTTTTTTCAAGTTTTTCAAAGAATCTATAATGAAAATGTTGTGGCTGAAAAGTTAATAAACAAACATTTTAATAAAATGTACTTTGAATTATTTGATTTCCTCCTGGGAAACCAGAGCGACAAGCCTTGGCCAGGGAGCGATGGAGCCATGACCAACGCTTGTCGCCTACATGACCAAGGGAGGAATTGCGACAAGGGTTGGTCAAAAAATCAAATTTAAAGAAAAATTCCCAAAACTTATTGGTGAGTGTTACAGCGAAAATGAAAATTTTATTAGAAAGGTTAATGGTTAATCTTTCAAAATAAATTTGTTCTGACATTTAAAATTACAGTTTTCAAGGTGTTTTGAGGCTCAAAAGAAAAAGGTGACCAACCTAGGGGACCTTCCCCTACATGATACCTACAGACATGGTACCTATACATGGTACCTATTTGCCAATAATGATTTTTGACGTTTTCATGTCTTTGCTTCGGCACATAAACTGAAAAATCGTTACGAAAACTTGCTCACGCGATACCAATAAATAAAATAGACTCACTGTGTTGCGTAGAGAACAATCAACTGTTTTCTTATTTTGATGCTTGGGTACATGAACTAACAACCTTGCTTCACTACCTTGTTGTGTATTCAATTAAGTACCCGCGGGTGGGCGGTTTCTCTTATGGCCCATTTAATTGATCTGTACGCCCCGCCGTGCAACGCACGGGTGAGATCTGCCTAGTAATAAATACAATGAGAAAACACACATGAAAATGTCCCTATGTGTTGCAGACTCGTAAGCAAGCATTTAGGTTCAGCGTGAAAAATTACTTTCACTTTCTATGATTTTTCAAAGTTTTGAATGTTTCTTAAAAGAAGTTCCTTTCACAGTATAATTTTCCAATAAAATGTTTTCCAAGTTTACCACACTTTAAATGAGGAATTTCGCCATGTCGGAATTTCCTATTTTTGACCCCAAAATCGGATTCAGCACCTATAAAAACCCCCTAAGGCAAACTTTCATCCCGAACTTCCTAATTTACGAATAAACAAAACAGTGTAGAAAATACGAATGTTTAAAAAAACCGGGAAAATGACGTCATGCTGGAATAGTTCATTTATGGCCGCTTGAAGCGCTGAGATCGAGAAATCCATAGTCCCCAGATGCAAAATTTTATGAAACAGTAAAGTTCGAAATCGAAAAACTGAAGAAAAAAATAGAAAAAGCGAGATGGGGAAAATTAGGTTTCCTCTGTTTTTGTTTGATAACTTTTCTCTAAGAAAACTTATTTATTTTGTCGTCCCAATGGGCAACACTGGGAGAAGACGGCGATCCGAACAGCCCAATCAGCGAGCGTTCCTGCTGCACGTCTGTTTTCCCGGTTAGTTTTGAAATTAAAAAATTTGATTGTCTCCCAAAAATAACAGGAGACTTATTTTCCGAAATCAGCCCGATTTTCATCTATCCCTCACCATTAACTATTCAGGAAAAAGGCAAACTGAAATCGGTGAAATTCCTCATCGATCAATCTACTCGTAGTTCAGTTCTTTGCTGTTTTCTGTGTTGTACCTCAAAGAAACACACTAATTGGGTTTAGTAAGTCACCCCATTCTAGAACTCCTCTGGATATCCACCGCAGGTAACCATTTCTATCTTCCATTGTGATTTCTGACCACCTTCTTGGCCGTAGAATCCCTCCTGGACCTCAAATCTTGGACATTTCCATACTTATTGGACTGTAATGGCTTCTACAACCCCCTCTGCATTGTGCTGACTGGTAAACCTTTTCAAGTAGGTCAATCATATTGTTGATCTGAATTTTTGTTGGGGGGAGGGAGGAGGTGATGGTGGAAAAATTGTCGGTATTTACATAAACATTGGGTATGTAAATATCAAAATCGTCGACCTTTCCTGAAAGCCCAATTTTATGTACTACCTACCACAATTTTTATATACCTAGTTTTTCTCAATTTACAGGAGTTTTCAAATAGAGTAGGTAATTGAAGTTTAGAAAAAATGGGAAGTTGGAAAAAAATTGGAATTTTTGAAGACCGATTGCGATTTTACCGATCGATTGAACTCTTTTGGGGTCATTCGATGCAGAATTTCAAGCTCAACATTGTAAATGGTAAAATTTCCAGTATGGCGGATAATTTTCAAGATGTCACCAAAAAACCAACAAGTCCGCAAAATTCGAGGATTTTAGGCCCACTAAAGTTCTTTCAGAAAAAATTAGTTGGATTCGCTTAGTTTCCCACTACTGGAGTTTCATGTCACTCAGTTGTTCTTCGTTATTTTCCTGCAAAAATCACTCGTCTGCGAAGAACACGGTTTTTCCAGTAACAGTAGCGACCAACCATACTATCCTTAACAATCAAGATTTTTTGCTGACAGTTTTGTGCAGTAGAAAGGTTAATGAAAATGCATGTTTTATCGCCTATTAGTGTGTCAAAACACCATAAATATTAAAATTTAGAAATATGAATGTGACCTTTGGCAGGCATTGAAGTCTTGAATGACTGGGCTAACGCCAATTTTTCAAAAAAAGTCGATATTTGTGAAGATTTTATTGCTTATTTATAAACTACCAACACGTTGAAATTGTTTACAGGGTGAAGGTGAAATGATGGTAAACGTAGGTAACGACAACTGTTTATTGTGAAGACGATCATAAATAAAATAGTCACATAATATGTGACTATTAATATATTATATTATATTTTAAGTATTACATTAGGAGTCGATATGACTCGCTACATCTTCAACATTTTGACTCCTAAGGACTCTTGAACAGTAAAAATTGTAATAGTTTGCGTATGTAGGTACATCTCTGAAAGCAACAATATATAATACAATGGGGAATTTGCCTCAAATTAAAAAAAAAATTTCTTGAAAGAGGGTTTACTGATATGGAAGAAACCAAAATTTGACTTCCTTGCTTTATACAACATACACGTAAAGACTAGAATATCATGGAATAACGGAGTCAGCAGCATTCGATTCTCCTAGGCCATAAAAGTGCTCCAACAAGACAGCAGTCAAATTTGAGCTTGGATTAAGTTAACTCCGAACAGAAGATAATCCCTTTAGTCACCTTTACTAAGGAATCGTTGTAATGACGTTATCACAGGGAAATTAGTGAGTATCTTTCTTGGACCACCCATGAGGCAGAGATCTCTGATTTAGAGGAGCTTCATGTCAGAAAGAACTTTTCGTCGAGGGCTGGAAGGGTCAGTAACAATACAGCTTCAACTTCTAGCCGTCAAACTGAGCCAAATCCCTCCCACTGGGGCCGTGATGAACGTCTTGGGATCCATCCGGAGCGGAATAGTCGTTCTGGAGCAAGGGGAGACCTCGTACTCCGTCAGAATCTTCGCCAGGGCCAACTTCATTTCTAGCATTGCAAATCTCATGCCTGAAACAATAGGATATACACATAATTATATTATAATACTGCAAAATATAATAAAGTAGGTAAATTTTACAAATATGTAACATATCTACGATAAATAAGTAACAAAGTTTTCAAAACGAGTCAAAATTCCAGTTAGAGAATAACTTGTAGGTAGGAACCTACTTCATGTGGGATTTTTTTGGCGTGACGACCCAAATATTACTTCAGTTTTGATCGAAAGCGTAAAATTTAGAAAATAGGTATGCATTAGATCCTATTATTGTCAATCTATGCCAAGTGGGTGTGGCACATAGCTTCCTCGTATCCATAGCCCTCGATTCATAGTAGCTAATCTCAAAAAATCTACATCAAAGTATCTTGCACTACCCTAATTTTTTTTGGGAAGAGTTACTTAGACCATAAGTTTGATGTATAGTGACAATCACTACCCTCATGGGGGACCATCCCGCCAAACGACATAATCCCTAATTTCATCGAATTTGGGTGGACAATGTTGAAATTATGGCTGTTCCAATGGTTTTACGTTGGCGCATGCGTATATCTACACACCAATCCTCACAATCCCTGAAAATGTAATCGATATCGGACCATAACTTCGTATAATTTTCCTGGAGCTCTGTAGGACCAACTGTTCACTCCCCATGAGAATTAAATTCTTATTTATCTTAATAAATAAGATAATTTATCTTTCTGATTTATCTTAAGTCCAACTCTTAAATTTTAAGAGTTGGACTTAAGATAAATCAGAAACACGAGTGTGAATCGCAAAAGATTTTTTTTTTTTTATTATTTAGGCATGTGCAACCATCAAGTGGTCATGGACGCCAACAACATTTTGGGGGAGCCGTCCGTGTGGCGACATTGCCAACAGCGATACAGTGTTCAAGGGGTAGTCGTGGGACTACAGATACCCTTTGCCCTGCCTGTCGGAGTGGAAATGAAAATCTTTATCATGTAGTGCAGCAATGTCCACGAACTCATGGGAGCCGCATGTTACATCATGATGCGGTCGTCAAGCAGATAGCAGGTGCTTTGTCATCCAGCGACTGGGAAGTTGAGAGGGAGAGACTATATCACAGGCCAAGTGACCAGGGTAAGAAGCCTGACAGGTCTTGTATTATCTGTATTAATAACATTGTATAATCTGTATTATCTTGTATTAATTGCGATTTAATTTTGGTTACTGAGGTGACACTTTGGGACATCTGTGGAATTCCCGAGATGTTTTCGGTGACACTAGTGATAACATGGTCCATTCAGGGCTAAACCGAAGAAGAGGTGAAAAATAATAATCGATGTATCGTTTACCCGCCTCCAGTTGTCAAACTACCCAGGTATTTACCTATGCAAATTCGTGGTCCTTCCCCGAACGGCATGTAGGTGTGACTCTTGAGGATCTCCTTGTCGAGGAATCTCTCCGGCAGGAATTTCTCCGGATCTGGAAAATAGTTGGGGTCGTGGTGGAGAGAATACACCGGAATGACGACGGCGACTCCTGGCTCGATCGTCACGTCAGTCTCAGGAAGGCGGTAGGTCTTGTTGCAGACCCGCGCTAAACCTCCAACTGGTGGGTACATCCTCATTGTTTCTGTAACGATAGGTTCTTCGGGTGAATCTTGTTTTTATTACCAATTAATAAATTAGTCATCATTACATCATTCCTATCATCATTATATCCTTGCCTTTCCTCCATAACCCAGATTATAGGGAGGGAGGACTTAGCTCGCTGAAGCACGCGGACAATGTTTCCATGAGATTATCTCAATATATATGATTTTCTGTAGTCGCCAATTGATATTGAATCAACTATGTACCAGCCTTTCTCAATAACAAGGTGATACCGTATACCGCTGAAGTGAAATATCTTGGAATGACGCTGGATGTCAAACTAAAGTGGAAGTCCCACGTCAAGAAGAAAAAAGCTGAGCTTTTGATTAAATTCAGAAAAATGTACTGGCTGATGGGCCGACGGTTAAAATTGTCTGGTCACAATAAGCTTATACTGTACAAGCAAGTCCTAAAGCGATCAGAAGCATCCTAGATTATGGCTACATTTTCTACGCATCGGCTCCTAAAACTCAACTGCAGAAGCTAGATCGTCTCCAAAATAAAGCCCTAAGAGCCTCCATAGGCGCCCTACAATCCACTCCGATTAATGTGCTCCTATCAGAATCGGGAGAACCCCCCCTCAAACTAAGGAGAGAAATGCTTGCTGGTAGATTCCTATTTTCTCTCTTCGCTCGAGACGCAGGCTGATTCTCTCTTATACAGGATCTATCAATAGAAACATTGACAGCTCCATATTGGGAGAAAAAATCTCAACCAATAATGACCAAAATATATATATCCTGGGCTTCCGAACTTCAATGGTTGGCAAGTGGTCCATCAAGATCTTTATATTCATTAGAATATCCAATTCTTTTGAAACCTTGCTCAGTTACAAAGCTCTCCGAAAAGGCCTATTCCGCCACTTCCACCATCACCTGACGCACAACTATCACCTCTGTGGTGCCCCTCTCTTGAGAGTTAATGAGATAAAGGATCTGGGAGTCATCTGTGATGAGCAGCTCAATTTTAACAAGCATGTCGAGGTTGCTGCGGCTGGTGCGATGAGAACCCTGGGTTTTATCAAGAGGAACACTAGAGAGTTCACTAAGGTTGAGCCAATTGTTCTTCTATACAAGGCCCTGGTGCTACCAAGGCTGGAGTATAGTGGAGTATAGTGTTCTCAAGTGTGGTCTCCCTTTTATGCCACCCATAAGTATACCCTGGAAAGAGTTCAGCGGCGATTTCTCCGTTACGTAGCCTACAAGCTTGGTATTCCCGGGGATGAAATAGACTACGACGCTCTCCTTGGTAGATGCCGCCTTCAGACGTTGGAGAAGCGCCGACTGCTGGCAGATATGTCGTTCCTGCACAAGCTGCTCCACAACAGGATCTCCTCGCCCGACCTTCTGTCTAGGTTAAACTTTAGGGTTCCTCAAGTCTCCAAGCGCCTCTCTCACCCATTCTTCGTCTCATTCTCCCCGTACAACTATCTTCAACACCGTCCACTCAACAGAATACCACGCCTAGCAAATCATCTCTTATCCCTCTATCAAGACCTCGATATCTTCACCAGCTCTTTCAACGATTTCAAGTCTGCCATAAATTCTTTACCTTTTTATTAGACACCCCTTCTCTTTTTCACTAACTGTATCATTGCTTCTTCCGATCTTTTTTTTTTTAAATTACTTTGTAATTGGGCTCGCCCGTTTGTACAATAAATAAATAAATAAACTTCCTCCCCTTCCGAAGTACTCAATTCACTATTTCACATTCAGTTTCCAAACGGAAACTACATATTCACAGATGGTTCTGTTTCTGGTGGAAGAGTAGCTTGTGCTTCCTATGACAAGACAAATAATCTTGCTAAGCAGTTCCGTCTCTGGAAATATGCTTCAATTTTCTCTGCAGAGGCATATGCCATTATGAAAGCTCTTGAGTATGCCTTGGACCGGTATGACAGCAGACCATACATTGTGATTATTTCAGACTCTCAAAGCGTACTCCAGAAACTCAAACACAAAGGTCCCTCAACGAAACTCAGCCACATAGAAATCTCCATCCTCAACGCCATAGACATCCTCGAAACGAGAAATCAGCTGGTGAAGTTCATCTGGATAAGAAACCATGAAAACATCCATGGTAACACAATTGCGGACCTCCATGCTTCCCACACACCGACCTCAAACGTTCTCTATCACAATCTCAGCTGAACGCCTGGAGAAAATACCATGTTGAGTACCCGGCGGGTAGTCGGTATAAAGAGTTGTTCTCTCCTCCATCTAAAAAGTGCTGGTACCACGAACCGCCCTCTCCTAGATCCAAAGCCTTCTTCAAAACAATTACCAGGTTACGCTCAGACCACAGTCTCACCAAAGAGATGCTCGAAAGATTCGGGATGATTGATGACAACATGTGCTCCATCTGTGGAAATGAGATTGAGACCATCAAGCATGTAGTCCTGGAATGCCCAGCGTCCCAGTTACAATGAGAGCTCCTCAAGGAAATCACCGACCACTCACTACAACCCTTCAACTTAGACACCCTCCTTGCAACTGGAACTGATCCGATCCATTGTGCTCTCTTTAAACTTCTCACCACCATAAACTTTGAAGTGTAATTTAATGTATATATCTTAACTTCATAGCAGTTATGGCTGTATGTAAACCTTTTGCGAAGACAATAAAAGGAAAAAAAAGTCTTAAAGCCTGTATGGAATTACTTGTGGTGGTGCACGGCCCAGAGCAATCGAGACATAATTCAGC
Organism: Apolygus lucorum; assembly: GCA_009739505.2. Lineage (NCBI taxonomy): Eukaryota > Metazoa > Arthropoda > Insecta > Hemiptera > Miridae > Apolygus > Apolygus lucorum. Next base: position 52,246,496 of record CM019182.2, read on the forward strand.
GCTTCCAGAATAATGTACTGCGATGCTGCGTTGATGCATACAGATACTTTAGAAATGACAGACTTCACTACGAGCTGAAGATTGATTCTGTCTATGAGGTCATTCGCAGCAAATTGCCAATCAAATAATTGGGAGTATAGAAACAACACCATCTTCTTCCTCCCTTTCATCTCCCTTCCTTCAACATTCAAATCAGCAATCGATTCTTCCATCTCCACATTTACCTTCCCCACAGTTCAATACAACAGCGGTTTTGGAGGTTTTGAGGTCTTACCCAAGAGGACTAGTTCGAGGTAGTTCATCTCGCCGACGGCGTCGTAGTTGAGCTCCTCGTGTTTTGATCGGACGGCTTTTATTTCCCTCAGAGCTTCCTCTTGGCAATTGCGGTTGAGAGCGAGCTCGTAGAGGCAGAAACTCAAGGTGGTCGACGAAGTCTCGAACCCGGCCAAGAAGAAAATGAAGGCTTGAGCAGCGATCAGAGAGTCCGTGAAAACTGGAAATTACGAAAACAAACTGTAATCGATAGTTGTTGTCGTAAATAGGTAGTTTTGTTCTGAAATAAAGTAGTTCTAACATTGATGGATTCTAGTCACGATTCAGAAACTGATCGATCAGATTCTGAAATTGATAGATTTCAAATTGGAATTTTGCTGAAACTGATGGATTGTTAAATATATATTTCTGAAATTAATCTATTCTGTGAAATAGAGTTCTGCGCCGAAATTGATAGATCTGATCATGATTCTGATTACAAAAATGATAAATTAAGAAATATAATTATGAAATTGATAAGATTCTGATCTCGATTCAGGAAATGATAGATTTGATTCTTAAATAGGTAGGTTCAAACAGGTACTTGATAAATGAAAATTGAAGAAAATTGATCGATGCAGCTCTGAAATAGAAAGATTCTGATATAGATAGTTCTGCCTCCAATGTGGAGTTCTGATCTTGGTTATGATTTTGATAGATCTGTTTCTGAAATTGATGAAATGTATAATTCCGAAAATTACGGACCTGATCTCAAAATTGATGGGTTGATCTTGGTTCGGAAATTGATAGTTTTAAAAGAATTCTAAAATTAATAGATTCTGAAATTTATATTTTAAAAATTTAAGGATCTGAAGCTGTAATTGATGAATTTTGAAATAGACGGATTCAGATCTAAATTCGAAAAATTATAGATCTCATTCTAAAATAGATAGTTTCCATTTTTAAGGATTTTATTCCAAAATTAATACAATCAAAAAGAATGCATTAAGAAATAAATAGTCATAAATTACGATTTTGAAATGGATGTATCAGATTCCGAAACGACCTTTTCAAAGACTTCATCACCAAGACCAATCACCTTCGCTTGTTTCAAAAAGTCGAAAATAAACGTTGAAATCACCGATTCTTGTTGGTTTACTCGAGAGAAACGACCACTTCAAAGGCTTGTTTTCATCTTCGATTGTTTGAAAAAAAAGGAGAATAAACGTTGAAATTATCGAAACTTGTTGGTTTACTCGAGAGAAACGACCACTTCAAAGGCTTGTTGCTTCAGAGTCTACCAAGGTAGCGGAAGCTTTGGAAGCACTTTTCAAGATTGAAAAAAAAATTTCACCAAAATCGAAACTTCCACTCGCGTTTTACGTTTCAGACCTTCCTGAACGATTTTGGTTCCGAGTCTGTTTGTCATGAAATCCTTGCCACAGCCATAACATACTACAATACAGCCATAACTTCGAAATCAGTTAAGAATTATTCTTAACTGATTTCGATGAAATCTCCAGGGATTGTGCGGGTTGGCGAGTAGACGGTCCCCTATGAAAATCATCACCCCCGGACTGATAGTAGCCGGTGCGCATGCGTAAACGCGAATTCCTTGTAACAGCCATAATTTCTACATTTTCCATCTGATTTCCTCGAAATATCTGAGGTTTGTTCCCTGCGAAGGTAGTGGAAGGTTCTTAGAGATTAATGTTTTGAGATCAACTACTATGCATCGGATCATCTATACAATCGATACAATCTATACAACGAATACGAGGAAGCTATGTGCCACACCCACTTGGCAGACGTTTCAAAATTGTTGGCACTTTTTGTAATACCTCATCTAAATTGTTTCCTCTAATACCGGTTAATAATGAAGTTTCCTAATTGTTGCAAAGTTCACCTCATTTTCCTCTACCTCTGAAAGTTATTTATTGTGCGAGGATCTCACCAAGTTCGTCATTAGCTTGACGGGACGCCGCGTCGTCGTTTTTCAACTGGATCATCAACTGGAGGAAATCGCTTCTCTGGGTTTTCGTGAGCTCTCTGTGGTCCATCGTCTGTTTCACGACTTGCGTGAAGAAAGAGTGAATTTCGTCCGGGAAAGTCCTCATTTTGAGCAAGTCGAAGAGCCAGGGTAGGAAGGCTCGAGTGGCTCGCCCCAGAGCGTTTTTCAAAGACGGCAGCATCACCTTTTTCCCCATTTCTCGAAATACGGAATCACCTGTTGAATGGAAATTGAAATATTAGCGCTACAAAGTTGCGGAAACCCTTTTTTTTTTACAAAAGAGGGATTCAAAAGCTCATGTGAGTACTTTGGTCAAATTGGTAAGAAATGTTAGGCATGAAAGGACATGAACAAGATTGCAAGGATACCTTTTAAGACACAGTATGAAGATGAACCAACAGTCTTGCTCGAGCTCTCGTCGTGAACGGACCTCCGGCCTTATTATCCTCTCGTTCTTATCGCTATTCACCGGTGAGTCAGACTAAACTTGTCATTGTAAATACAGAAGCAGACTAATCTAAAAGCGGTCTCGATTAAAGGGTCCATAGTCCTTCAACCAGGATGAGTGGAAATGACTTGCTAAATAATGATCCCCCTGATATTACAGCCATGGAACAAGATAGCAATCAAAATGATAATCCAGGGAAAGATAAGGAATCACAAAAGGACAAACCAAAAGATGACGATATTCGAAAGAAGAACGAACTCAAAAAAGATAGCACCTTAGCACATACCAGTATTAGGTTCCGATATGACGATACAGGACCGTTTACCGTATTGGTGGAGAGTGACAATGTAAATGAGGTTGGCATTTCTCGGCTACATCCGATGACATTGGGAAAGCTATTCCATATAAAACATCCTGAAATATCGAGACACATAAAGTGCATTAACAAGGCTGGGCGTAATAGATTGAAGGTTGAATTAGACAACTATATGTCAGCTAACAAATTGTTGGAATCTGTTATTTTAAAGAGTTCGGGCTTCCAAACTTCAATTCCAACGTATTTGGTAAAACGCAAGTTTGTAGTAAGAGGAGTGGACACAAGTTTAAACGAAGATGAAATAAAAGCTCACATAAGAGGGGATATTCCTGGTGCGAACTTGAATATTTTGGAAATTAAGAGGATGAATAGAAAAGTTATTAATGATATTGGAGGGAATCCTAGCTACGTACCTACACAGTCAATAGCAGTCACAGTTCGCGGACAGCGTATTCCATCTTTTGTAACTGTTCTGTACGTTAGATGTGAAGTCAAACCTTTTGTACAAAGAGTGATACAGTGTACCAACTGTTGGAGATATGGTCATTTTCAAGACCAATGCAAGGGAACAGCAAGATGTGAAACGTGTGGGGATTCCAAACACAAGAAAGACTCTTGCCCAACTACAGAAAAGAAGTGCATTCACTGCAAACAAAACCATACCGCATCTGAAAGGAAGATTTGCCCAGAATACCAACGAGAAATTACCATCAAATCGGTAATGAGTACACAGAATGTATCTTACTTTGACGCAAAATCATTTGTTGCTGGAGAGTCGTATGCAGCCCGGTCAAAACTAACGGCTCCATCAATATTCGACGCCAAAGAATTTCCTCCTTTGAAGTCGGATTCAATGTTAGAGAGAAATTTTATAACAGCCCCGAGAAGTACGAAGAGACCTCGAGAAGTTGCTTTACCGTCTGGAGACATAGATCAGATAACCCGAGAATTCACCCGTGAGATCGTCAGAAAAACCAAACTGGAGGATTCATACAGTCAAACCCGCATCGTCCATCAGCAGTGGAAGAACAAGAAGAAACGCGCAGTTCGACAGATTATAGACAAAGGTACTCTAAAGAAGAAATAATTAACATAATCATATCAGTTCTGAGCTCAAGAGGGGTTAAGGAGCATGTTAAATGCGACGTGGATGAGCTGCTTCTAAGAGAAATTCTAATAGATAGAATTGAGAAACCATAAATATTGCATAGATGTTGATACTATCGAAAACTTGATATAGATGGTACATGGTGTGACATACAAACGAAAATTGCAATTTAAACAAAATCGGCACATAAAACATTAAAATTATAAAAATAAAAATAAAAAAATAAATAAAATAAATTAATGAATAACAACAACTTTTTCAAATTTATGCAGTGGAATTCACGTTCACTTCTTTCTAAAAAAGATGTTTTGCAGCAATTTATCATGGCAAACAACATATCTGTTGTTCTACTATCAGAAACATGGTTAAACGATAATCGAAATCCTGTTTTCAGGGACTTTAATATTGTAAGAGTTGATAGGCGAGACGGGTATGGTGGAGCAGCTATATTGATTAGGGATACTATGAATTATTCTGTTATTACTGATTCATTGTTCAGAATTGAAGGAGTACAATCGGTTGGAGTTAATATTACATTGAGCGATGGACAAGAAATTAATGTGGTTGCGTTGTACAATGATGATTCTTACCGAATCACTATAGATCAATGGCAGAGATTGTTTAATTCAACACCACATCCCAAAATAATTGGGGGGGATTTTAATGCCCACAATATTTGTTTCGGGTCATCATGGACTGATAGCAAAGGAATAAATCTAGTGGAAGCTATATCAGAGGCAAATTTAGTGTATCTAAATGATGGGTCTCCAACATTGGTTAGAAACAGAGATTCTATCAATGAATCAGCTATTGATATTACTATTACATCCCCGGTACTAGCCTATGACATTAATTGGTCGGTGCACAACGATCCTTTGGGATCTAATCATTACCCAATAATCTTCGATTCATCAAGATGGCAAACATCTAGTAAAAAAATAACAACTACTCGTAAATGGAGCGAAAAGAATGCAGATTGGGACAAATTTCAAAACAAACTGATTGAGGAACAGCCCGGAAGTGAATACTCGGAGTTTGTAAAACAAATTGCTCAAACTTGCGACGCATGTTTTCCAAAAATTGAATCCTCAATGTCTAACAGAAAATCCGACATCTGGTGGAATTCCAGTTGCCAACAAGCATTGGAAAAACGACTAGAAAAGTTTAGGTTATATCAAGCTGATTTAGCGTCCGCAGAAAAATTTCAAGCATATGAACAACAGGATGAGATTTTTAAAACAACCGTACTAGAAAGCAAAAAGAAAAATTGGCAAGCCTATTGTAATAATTTATGTAGAACTACACCGTTGAAAGAAATTTGGAAACATATAAAAATACTCAAAAATAGACGAACAAAAAACGTACAGCCCATGCAGAAAGGAGAGTGGTCGGAGGACCTATTCAATCGATATGCACCACCTTTCGTGGATGAATACATAAAAATACCAAATATGGAGGAAGATAACTCAAGTGAACTATCCAATCCTTTCAGTTTTGACGAATTAAAATCAGTTTTAAAAAAAGGGATCAACACCTCCCCAGGTAACGATCATTTTGATTATCCAATTTTAATCAATCTACCCGAACAGTATAAGCATAAACTACTCGACATATTTAATAACATTTGGGAAACAGGGGAGAGTCCGGAACAATGGAGGGAGTATGTTTTGATACCATTACTCAAACCAGGTAAATCACCTAATAATAGTTCATCGTATCGTTTGATATCCCTTTGTTCTTGTATACTAAAAACCTATGAACGTTTAATTAAAACAAGGCTAGAATGGTGGATAGAAAAAAACAAAAAATTACCTCCCTCGCAGTATGGATTCAGAAAAAATAAGTCTACATATGATGGCATCTCAATCCTAGTTAGTAGCATACATAGATCATTATCGACGCGTACAACAACCTTGGCCATGTTTTTCGACGTGGTCTCCGCATACGATAATGTAAACTTAAAGATTCTGGCAAAAATTATGAGTAATATGGGAGTCCCTTATAGATTTACACGCAACATAATCAACATTTCCAATAGGCGCAAATTGTTCCTAAGGATAGGTGATGAATATATTGGACCGCGGTACAGTAGTAAGGGGATAGCCCAAGGAGGGATTTTATCTCCTCTTTTGTATTCTATATACGTTTCGGATATAGAAGATATCCTCCCGGAGGGTGTAAATATCATCCAATTTGCTGACGATATTTGTATATTTACGGAATGTGAAAATTTGGATTCAGGGCTTGACTTAGTGGAAACCTTTGTGCTCCGTTTCTTCTCATGGTGCGAGAAGAAGGGATTGGGAGTGTCATTAGAAAAATCAGTCTTTGTTCCATTCACCAGGAAGAGAAGACTAGGATTAGGTACACATATTGATTTAGCTGGTCAAACGTTTAGAGTTGAGAATAAAATAAAATTTCTGGGTATATGGCTAGATAAGACCCTCACTTGGAGAACCCATATCGCACACGTTAAAGGAAAATGTGAAAAGTACTTTAATGTACTCAAGATGATCACCAATACTAACTGGGGAGCAGATCCAATTACTGCCTTATTATTTTATCGATCAACGATCCGGGCAATCATGGATTACGGATCAATGTTTTACGGTCAAGCAGCGAACTCGAATCTATTACAGCTTTCTCGATTCCAAAACAAATGTATTAGACTTTGTATAGGATATTTACAGTCAACGCCGGTAGATGTTATGCTGGCCGAAACTGGTGAAATGCCATTGGGTACGAGAAGGCAATACCTATCGGATAAATACATAATAAGGCAGCTGGTAAACGACGGGAAACCTCTAATCGCGGTTAAAGAGTTGTCTCATTGTATTACATTCAATGCAAACTGGATTAATAAAATTATCCCTCCCATCGTTCTCAGTTTTCTGGATGTAATTCCAAAAAGTAATAACCTTGTAAATAATAACATCACGTCCATATTCTCCGTTGACTACAAGGTACTTTTTACTAAGATAAAGATCAACCGTTTTCTGCTTCGGGATGGTATGATATCCATAAACGAACAGTTTGCTGAGTATGTGTGTAACAAACTGGAAAATTGCAGACTCATGTTCACCGACGGATCGAAGATAGGAGAGTTAGTAGGGGCTGCCATACTTGATGTGAAGTATAATAATATTGTTCAATATAAACTATACAATGAAACCAGCAGCTATACAGCAGAGATCATTGGGATCCTACAAGCTCTCGAATATATGTATGTGAACATTAGACAGCTGGCTGACGAAGGAGCAACTATTTGCACGGACTCCCTTAGCACACTTCAAACATTGTCAAGTCCGTACCTCACCAAGTTCAAAAACCATATGATTGTCAAAATTATAAAATTAGTGGCCATGTTAAAAGAAAAAGGTGTTAATGTTACCTTCTTATGGGTTAAAGCCCACGTAGGTCTGTGCCTAAATGAAAAGGTAGACAGGGCAGCAAAACAAGCAGCACGTGAGGGTTTGACATTAAACTACTCTAGACCTAAGGAAGATCTGTATAATATAGTCAAACGACAAAATTATAGTAGATGGCAAACGCAATATGATTTAGGAGAGAAAGGTAAATTTTACAAGAACCTGAGTCCCAGAGTAACAAATGCACCATGGTTTAAAATAATGGATAAACCCAAACGTTTTATACGTATGATCTGCAGGATGCGATCTAACCATGCGATCTGCCCGGAGTACCTACATCGAATCAACTTAAGAGAAAATCCTACTTGTGAATGTGGACATCCAAACGGGTCCATGGAGCACATTTTTATGACTTGTCCAATTTATGAGAGGGAGAGAGAAATTATGTTCAGGAGCCTAACAAAAAAAGTGACAAATCCATTCAATTACAACACATTATTGGTTACAAAGAATGCTGGAGCGTGGAATGCATTAAACAATTTTATTGAAAACAATAATTTAATTATATAATTTTTTTTGCTTTCAACTTTTACATAAGAGATCTTTTAGTCTAAATTTTAAGAAACTAGTAAGAAATTTAGTTTAAGAATCAATAATTAAGCGCCATGTAATTTTTATATAATAAAAAAAAAAGTCTGTATATAATTTATATTGTTTATGGCTGTATGTATAATAACCATGCCAATAATAAAGATAATATTAAAAAAAAAAAAAAAAAAGATGAACCAAGATTAACCACCACCCGTATCGAACTTCCCTTACACCGACCTCAAACGCTTGTATTTTTCTTGGCTCATGTCTGCTTGGAGGGAGGAGTACCGAATGTATCCTGCAGGAAATAGGTACAAATCCCTGTTTCCAGTACCAACACGGAGGCCTTGGTTTTCCGATATTCAGGGGACCAAGCCGAAATATTTTTACACCACAATTAGCAGACTACGAACAGGGGATGCTAAAACAAACCTATACCTGCACCAGCTCAACCCGGCCAATAACCCAATGTGCAGAAGATGCCAAAATGAGGAAGAAACCATGCAGCACATAATTCTGGCCTGCGAAAACAATACAGCCATTGGAGTACCTTATTGGGAGACTATCTCCCAAAATACCACCAACCCCTTCAATTTGGACACCGCTCTCGCAGAAAAAGTCAACATAATATATGAGGCAATATACAAATATCTTTCACAAATAAATACACAACAGTAATCACGTATCGAAGCACCAGATTGAAGTATTTTAAACTATAATCAGTAAATACCTGTTTTCAATAAGCTGTAAGTTGTAATGTCTGATGTATTGTAACGGCGGAATGCAAAATTTGCGATACCAATAAAGTTTAAATAAAAAAAAAGACACAATAAAATTCCCAATAATCGATATGTTTAATTTCAAATTTTCCATAAGTCAAAATCATAACAGAGGTCATTATAGTTCACCAATAATAAATAGCTAAGTCTCCCCAAATAGCCCAACCAAATTCCCTTTGCCCAGTGACAATACACGAAAGCTGTGGTTAATTGTGGCTAATTGTGGTAGCATCTAGATATTATCAAAATAGGTACCAAAAGTTGGTACCGACTCTCCTTATTCGAACGGATAAATTTCATTCCATGAACTGGGAAGATACGAACGTACATAATGCGATCGTGAAAATCAATAAACTCCCGAAGGTAAACCTACAGCACTTCGAGTTCGACTACAACAAAACCACCCCTCGTTTTTATCTGTTCGTTCGGCTGTGGTCCTCGATACGTGAAAAAGAGGGAGAGGAGTCTCTTTTCACTCTTCACAGGCAAATTCTAAAGAGATCTTCACTTTGTTGAGGTTTCGAGGGTTCGACAACACTTTGAAGTTGAATTCGATATCCCACGATAACCAAATACCCAAAATGTTAACCGTAATGTTAACGTAACGTTTCAAGAGTCCAGAGAGGAAAAAAAAAACAATCTTTTGAACTAACAAAAATTTGCTATTAAACCAACAAAAAGTTAAGATACTAAACTACCCATTAAATTCCAAGACTCGAGTCTTTATTTTCGAGTAATTTCCGGGTCCGCCACTGCTCAGATTCCCACTAATTGTAATATTGTGACTAACTTCTCTAAGAGGATAACAGAATGAAACAGAGATTGTATTAGTGATGTTGTTCTTCAAACAGCTTTTTCGAATATTCCTGAATGTTCTGCCTTTTTTCGGATTATCAAGTTTATTATTTTCTTCTTTCATCGGCGCTACGGTCCTTCAAGAACCAGGGCCTTCTCAACAATCAATCTTCATTCCTTCCTGTCCCGCGCAGGGGGGGGGGGGGCTACTGATAGGAGCATAGGCGCATGTGCACCCCCAGCCAATTAAAAAAAAAATATACAATTTCAAAGTTCGTTCCTCTTCGATTGAAGAGTAAGTTAGCTAGTGACAGAAGACACGATCATAGGTACAGTCCTAGTTGAATCTACGCGAAAGAGAGGCGGGAGCTCCCTCTTTTCGGACCAATCAGCGGCGGTTGGAGCATCAGTGGTTTTATGCTCCATTAGGGGGGGGGGGGGGGGTGACGTGTTTTGAGGGAGGCTGGCACGTGCGATTGACCAACCAGAGAGCACGAAATGTGACCTTAGGGAGCAGAATAGTATCATTGCGTACCCATCAGAGGGCTCTGCAATCTAGGTTTCCTTATCGACTCGATCGACAAGGATCGATATACTCCATATATACAGGGTGTAAGCCTAACTAGTCTGCCATACGGTACCAGTCGATTCTAAAACTAATTTGCAACAAAAAATGTCCCCTAACAATTGTTTTTTAAACCCTTCGTTTTCGAGTTATTTTAACTTTAAACTTTTTTTCGTGATTTTGACCTTATGTCATTAAATTGGTCATAACTCCGTTAATTAGCTGTGTAAATTACAATTTGAGGATACCGTTGGAAAGAGCATTAAATTTCCTATCGGATAGATGCTTTAACTTTTTTTTGAGTCAAGGTTTGAGACATGAAAACGTCCTCTAAAAAGAGAATTTTACGTAATTTTGGAAACCTCGCATTCTTTCAATCTCAAATTGAACTACGAGGACCCATACTTTTTCAAGATGCAAGAACAGTGAAAACTGCGCCAGAATCTCAGCTTTCCAATGGTATAATCAAAACATATTCTACAACCGTATTTAGGGGAGAAATTCGGGTTTGAACGCGGAAAAACGTGCATTTTTTCAACGAAATCGGCGCTCCGCCTAGTCGATCTGAGGAGTCGGACGATGGGAGTGGGTGGGAGGGCGCCGCAGTAGACCACGAGGCCTCCGGAAACAGGAGGCCAGAGCGCTGATTTCGTTGAAAAAATGCACGTTTTCCGCGTTCAAACCCGAATTTCTCCCCCAAATTTGGTTGAAGAATATGTTTTGATTATACCGTTGGAACGCTGAGATTCTGGCGCAGTTTTCACTGTTCTTGCATCTTGAAAAAGTATGGGTTCTCGTAGTTCAATTTGAGATTGAAAAAATGCGAGGTTTCCAAAATTACGTAAAATTTTCTTTTTAGAGGACGTTTTCATGTCTCAAACCTTGACTCAAAAAAAAGTTAAGGCATCAATCCGATAGGAAATTTAATGCTCTTTCCAACAGTTTCCTCAAATTGTAATTTACACAGCAAATTGAAGGAGTTATGACCGATTTAATGACATAAGGTCAAAATCACGAAAAAAAAGTTTAAAGTTAAAATAACTCGAAAACGAAGGGTTTTAAAAAAAATTGCTAAGGGACATTTTTTGTTGCAAATTAGTTGTAGAATTGACTGGTACCGTATGGCAGACCAGTTAGGCTTACACCCTGTATATCAAGTAATAAGTAAGCAAACAAAACTGATAAGGGATTTTCATTTTTCGTTTACTGTCCACTGTTTTGTTCAAAGTATTGTGATTATTTAGGAGTGTTGTAGGTACCATGAATAATTCGGTGAGTTTGTCGGTCGTGGAAAAGTGCGACATTCGAGAAACTGGCCACCCCTTGCCGTCTCCACCTGGACTCCAGCAGACGTTGAAATTAAAAAATCGTGCAGATTCGTACTGTAAGTTTAACGTCGAATATTATAAGAAGATAGATTGGCTTTGTGGGTGTGAAGTGACTAACAAGTTATTTTGCTTTGCTTGCCTACTTTGTTCTACTAACCGAAATGGTATAATGCAACAACTCGACAGTGCATATCGTCTTAATCTGATGCAAAAAAAAAAACAAAACGGTTATGTAAAATAGGTACATTCTATCTCGAATGATTGATTGTATCAAGTTCAGTGGTGTTTTCGAGCTAGCCATGCGTGGGCAAGATGAGAGGGAAGATTCTTTGAATCCCAGAGTCTTCAAGAGGCTTGTTAATTTTTCTTGCGAAATGGACGATGTTTTGAATCGTCCAATTTCCAAAAAAAAACTCGGCGCTTTGCGCCTCGGCGGGGGGCTCCGCCCCCCTGCACCCCCCGGTTTATTTCTTTTTCCATACTCTGTATGAAATCATAGGAACACAGAATGTGTTTTTGCGATGCTAGTCATCCGTTAAATAAAAAACAACAATAATAAATGTGGAGTCTTTGGCAATAATAAAATAAATAATTGTTAGACATTTAATTTGGTCTAAAACCCTATAAATGTTATATAAATAAATATGTAACTACAAGTAAAATACTATATAAATTGAGAGCTTTCCAACGAATGGTGAACAATTTCTGTGCAATGAACACTGCGGGAGTTCTTTTTCCTTACCAACGGCTTGGTTGCACGTGAAAATCATTATAAAAGGCGCGTAACGGTTTTTTCTGTCGCTTTTTCGTGACGATTTTTTTTCGGTAGGTCATCGCAAAAACACATTCTGTGTTAAAATTCGATCTCTCTTGGAGACGAGCGAGTTTTGTAAAATTGACGGTTTCACCGTACTATATTACAGCTCGTCAGAGTCTCATTTATTAGTGAGCTGCCTGTGTTTTCAATACTATTGGAATTCATTTAGTGATGCCACCTAGGCTATCATCCTTACTCTGCTATCACTTGTCTGTGTTGATCCCCACCGATGCCTAGCAGTTATAATTTTGTAAACTTCTTCTGTTCTAAAGAATACAAGTTTCTTTCTCATGACATTAGCTATCGAAAACATCCCCACTGCGTACTGGCTCTGCCAATAAATACTGGTACGTAAATGTCAATGACATGCAACTTACCAGTCATGGCGTCAAACTGGAGTCCAAATGCAACGCTGCCGATGACGTCCGTCGTAAATCTGGCCGTAACTTCTCTCACCTCCAATTCTCCCTTTCTCGAGTGCAACTGTTCCTAAGGAAAAAAACATTGATTGCAAAATTAACATTAAATAACATTAAAACTGACTAATTTTTGCAACTATAATATAATAATCTGGTGAATTTTACAAGTTTCAATAGAATTGATCTTTTGTTTGTCACTGAATCACGCTAGAATCGTGTCATGGATGGCAAAGTTCCTAGGAAGGTTTTAGGCTGTTAGGTGGCCTAAAACCTCCTTCTTTAATATGGTATTTAATTAATGAAGTTGATATTATACAGGGTGTCCCTAGATCTATCACTCTTGAGAATCTCGAACTTTTCAAGCACATCCAACATACCTCCCTTCGGGCAAAAATGAGGAAATTCTAAGCACCACCCGTTTGTTAGATCAAAACTAAAGTTATGATTCGATTCTCTTAGGTGATTCGCAAAAGCAGAATCACCTTTGTTATCCCTGAAATCCTTTTCATGCTCTTTTATTCTTTCCCTAAATTTCCTACCAGTTTGACCACAATACTCAAGCCCATAAGAATATTTCAGCTTATAAACCCCACTTTTATCTTGAACGCTAATTTTATCTTCAACAGAACCCAAAGAAGCTTTAAGATTATTTTGAACCCTTGGAATCGTCCCCCTCCCCCAAAAATTTGTTGGTTTTTGTATCAAGGTACGTAGAATCCAAAAATCGAATAAAAATTTGACCGTCCGTCCGCGGCACATTCCTCAGTTAGCATTGACCGATTTTGATGAAATTTGGCGTATGGGCTCCGTTTGGGGTCTAGTTGTGCCCCGAAGCTTTTGGTTGATGTCGGTCACTTCTAAGGGTTGAAATTTTGAAAACGCCCAAACTAAAAAATTTTGATATTCATATCTTAAATTGATGGAAAAACAATACCTTTATAAAGGTATTGTTTTTCCATCAATTTAAGATAGCATTGAATTTTTAGAATTTTTAGAGACCAAGCGGAGCTCTGTAAGACAAACCGTTCGCTCCCTACGAGAACTTAAGGGTTGGACTTACGATAAATCAGAAACACGAGTGTGAATTGTGAAAGAGGCCTAATCTCCATTCAAATTTTAGCTGACCGAAATGCGATCGATGTTTTTCTTCATGTTGGTTGGTGGTAACAATGGCAAAGTCGTTCTTCGTAGACGAGTGATAGAAAAATAATAAACCTTAGTGTAATAATTTGCAGCGTTTTTTCAAATTCTCCCTTGAGAGAAATAAAGTACAGATCACTAGATTTTTGGGCGTTTCGTTACAAATTTGGAGTCCGAGCTTAAGAAAAGGGAATCAATTTGATTTGTTTCACATCATTCAATCCCTCTTTCGGTTACTGGGGTATTGATCAATAACTGCCTCTACTACTCACCTTCATGAATGACGACAGGTTCTCAGAGCACTCCATGAGTAGAGGAAACATACCCCTGATCTTGCCACTGCTGAACGCTGGTGTCAACTTGGCTCTCAGCTGTCTCCACCGCTGGCCCTCGAGGTTGACCAAGTGGGCCGTCAAAGGTTCCCGCTCTTCGTCCGTATGAAAACCTCTGTCGACGAAATGGTCGAAGTCCTTGACCAAGACGTGCTTGATGAGCTTCGGATCCCTCAGAAGGAGACTGGGCAACCTTAGTTGGTATATCCCGACGAACCTTTCCTCCGGATATTGCCTGCGCAACCACGACATCTTGTGAGATTGAGATTATTATGATGCCACCGTTTTTTGGCATTATCAATGAAAATACCTCCTAACGAAACAAGTTTCGAAAAAATTGGACAATAGGGTACTTAATGTCAAAATTAAGTTTTTGAGTGCCTACTCAATGGATTAACATAGAAAAACAAACCAAAACAACAAACAAAATAACAATAAAAATTAACAAAAGAAAGTTGTTTTAAATTAACAATAGAATTTATAGAGGAAACACTTGTTAGTCAATAGCAAAGTATATTCAGGGTGCCCACACTTGGTCTCAGTCGGTCGCCGTTCGTTCCGGGTTAGTATTTCATTAAATTACAGGCGCTAAAACTTGAACGTTGTACCTAAATTTGAAATTTTCAAGGATTTTCGAAAATCATGAGTGCATTTTTCTAGGGAACTGAAAAACTGAAATATTGCCGCTGGAATTATCAAAATCGAACAATAATTGCAATAGAAAAATGGGAAAACTGTTTATTTAGTTAGTTTTTCCCATTTTCGCCGGCATTGCTGTTCGATTTTGGTGATTCCAGCGGCAATATTTCAGTTTTTCAATTCCATAGACTGCAGAAGTAATGAATTTCAAAAACCCTAGAAAATTCAAGTGCAAGAGTTCAAGAGCGCTGGTAATTTCGGGAAATGCTGACCCGGAACGCTCGATTGACTGAGATCCCCTTAAAGGTGCGTTTAGAAGAGGAACTGAAATTGCCGAAACCCGGCAATTCCGAGCAACTAAAATTGCCGGCAATTCCGCAATTTTTCCCTTTTTCCCTTTCTTTAAAAGTTGAGCAACTCCGAGCAATTATTGCTCAACTTTTTTATCAGTTGTTATTCAAACACGCGTCCCTTGAGGAACGAAATACGATGTATTACCTAGGTATGTATTTCTTCACAAAAACACAGACAGCTATGCATTTCTTCACAATTTGAAGGGCCATAGATTGAATAATCTATTCCCAGAATATTTTACGTTCATAGATGTTAAATTCTATAATCTCCCGGGAAGAATAAAATTTTGAATAATTCACAGGGAACTGTATACTTGTACAATTGAATCCATATTTACAAAAGTATAAATCAATCAATTATTGTATTTTCTTTTGAATTCTTTGAATGTCACCTTCCTCCCTGTCTCTCCACAAAATAATTGCCGAAAACGAGCAATTGGAGCCCACTGGCGGTGGACTTCAAAAATTGCCGGAAAAAAGTTGCCGACTTCACGACAATATGGAACAACACCAGGGAATGAGGAATTTCGCCATGTCGGAATTTCCTATTTTTGACCCCAAAATCGGATTCAGCACCTCGAAAAACCTCCTACGGCAAACTTTCAGCCCGTACTTCCTAATTTACGAATAAACAAAACAGTGTAGAAAATTTGAACGTTTGAAAAAATTGGGAGGATGAAGTCAACCTGGAATAGTTCATTTACGGCCGCTTGAAGCGCTGAGATCGCGAGTCCCTAGATGCAAAATTTCACAAAACCAGTAAGTTCAAAATCGAAAAACTGAAGAAAAAAATAGAAATAGCAAGATGGGGAAAATTAGGTTTCCCCTGTTTTTGTTTGAAGACTTTCCTCTTAAGTAACACGATTTCGTTGTACCATCGGGCAACACTGGGAGGAGACGGAGATCCGAACAGCCCAATCAGGAGCGTTCTCGCTTTTT
The DNA here is from genome assembly GCA_009739505.2 of Apolygus lucorum. Lineage (NCBI taxonomy): Eukaryota > Metazoa > Arthropoda > Insecta > Hemiptera > Miridae > Apolygus > Apolygus lucorum. Next base: position 52,262,696 of record CM019182.2, read on the forward strand.
GTTGAAGAGGTCTGTTTTCCCGGTTATTTTTATAAATCATAAATTTTGATTGTCTCCCAAAAACAACAGGAGACTTATTTTCCGAAATCAACTCGATTTTTATCTATCCCACACCATTAACTATTCAGGAAAAATGCAAACAGAATTCGGTGAAATTCCTCATTTGATCGGAGATTAGGCCTCTTGCGATTCACACTCGTGTTTCTGATTTATCGAACGTCCAAACCTTAAATTCTCGAAGTGAGCGAACTGTTTGTCCTACAGAGCTCCAGGTGGTCTCAAAAAATTCTATAGAATCTTAAATTGAAGGAAAAACAATACCTTTATATCTAAATTTTTCGAGTTAGGGCGTTTTCAAAATTCATTTTTTAACCCTTAGAAGTGACCTACATCAACCAAAATCTTCGGGGCACAACTAGACCCCAAATGGAGCCTACATACCAAATTTCATCAAAATCGGTACGGCGGACGGACAGTCAAATTTCTATTCGATTTTTGGATTCTACGTACCTTGAAACGTAAACCATCAAATTTTGAGGGGGTCTTAACTTTTTTTTGGTCGATTCTAAAGGTTCATTCTTGAAAATATTAAACCAAAACTGGGAGGATGACGTCATCCTGGAATAGTTCATTTACGGTTGCTTGAAGCGCTGAGATCGAGAAACCCATAGTCCCCAGATACAACATTTCACAAAACCATTAAAGTTCGAAATCGAAAAACCGAAGAAAAAAATAGAAAAAGCAAGATTGGAAAAATTAGGTTTCCCCTATTTTTGTTTGATAACTTTCCTCTTAGATAACACGATTTCGTCGTACCATCGGGCAACACTGGGAGGAGATGGCCATCCGAACAGCCAATAAGCGAGCGTTCCCGCTTGACGTTGAAGAGGTCCGTTTTCCCGGTTATTTTATGAAATAATAAATTTTGATTGTCTCCCTAAAATAACGGGAGACTTATTTTCCGAAATCAACCCGATTTTCATCTATCCCACACCATTTACTATTCAGGAAAAATGCAAACAGAATTCAGTGAAATTCCTCATTATTGCTGGAGACTCGATCTCTCTCCCAGTAGGGAAAAAATTGCCGACGCAGGGAAAAAAATTACCCGGCAATTTTTTCTTGAAGCCACAATCCTCGTTTGAGCAATAATTGCTGTAAAAAGTTGCTCGTCTAAACGCACCTTTAAGTTGATTAAAATTTCAGGGTTCGATTCTACTAGGTATTTCCAACCAAAATATCTCTAAGCCATTTGTGTCAACCCCTTGTTTTTCCAAGTTTAAGATTTTTTCGTGTTTTTGACCTTGGCATTAAACACACGATATTTTTTGTTAGAAATACCTTGCAGAATCGAGTCCTGAAGTTTCGACCAATTTAAGTGTACCTAGACATCCTGCATCCTATTTATAAAAACACGAAGTACATAATCAGAAAATTCAAAAGCCAGTTCTCTATCTCACAAATGTTTATTCAGATCATAACCCGCATAATCTTCGGAAATACTCGTAACTATGAGCTCGTAGCTATCACGAGAGAAACGAATTGCATTGCCACAGTAAAGGCAAGGTGCCATCCACACCCCAATAAGCGAAATCCCTAAAAATGTCATCAAAATTGTACTGAAATTTCGTATAGTTTTGCCGGTTGTGAGAATTTGCGAATAGAATTCGCGAGACCAACCAAAATCGTTCAAAAAGGTCCAAAACATTAAATGCGAGTCGAAATTTTGACTATCGATGACTTTTTTGTTTGAAAACAATTCTTCGGCAACCTTTGTAAGCTAAACAAAAGATGGTTTTGAACAATATAAAACTTTACCAATATATTTTCTGATGGCATCCACCGGGGAACTCTTTGAACAGAGCGATGTCCTTTATGTTGCCGAACAGAACGGAGGGAGTTGGCCCGATAACTTTCTTCTTCTTCCAATAACCGAAAGTCGACGTGGCGTAGTAGTAAAACAGGAGGCATGCTGTCGCGATTATAATCAGGAACATTCTGTAATCATAAGTTAAATAAGTTGATAAAAATTTATGTTAATTTATTATGTTAACACAATAAAACCACTCGATGGAATCTATTTCTTAGAGCCACCTATCTACACTCCAATTCAACGTGATATTTCATCAAATGAAGGAGTCATCGAACGATGAGCTCTCTAAAATCAAATCTGAATTGACTTTCTTCTTTGACTTGTAACAATTTCAGGAATGATGGTAAATTATAATAAGGTGAAAAACGTTGATTGATAAAAATGCTTTTCAAACGAAAGATGCTAAAATTCATAAAACTGCTCCTTCTAATAAAAAACTTGACCAGCTATCTGACGGATCGGACCTTTCAAGTCAATGTCCAGAACGAGCTGTCTCCAGTCAAAAGATTTAGAGCAGGAGTGCCTCAGGGTAGCGTTAAGGGCCATATTTGTACATATTCTTCTGTCATACTCTTCCTCTATTGAAGCATCCTTCATTTTCATCCATGTTTGCAGACGACTTGGTCTTTGCTGTCTCCAACTCAAGTCATGAAATTGCTACAACCCAACTACAAGAGTCCGTAGATCGTTTCAAGGATTGGTGTTCCAGATGGCGCCTTAAAATTAATGCCCAGAAATCAAATATTGTTACATTTACATACAGACGGAAATTCACTCATTTGCCTGTCAAATACTCCACCGAAAATATTCCCCAAACAGGAAAATGCAAATATTTGGGAGTCGTTCTTGATCAAAGGCCAACCTTTCAGGATCACATAACCGAAATTATCAGTCGACTTAAGAACCGAACTAAAATGCTCAAACCCCTACTTCACAGTAAGTACTCGTACTTATCAGTAAACAACAAAATGCTGATTTATAAAACCATTATCCGGCCAATATGGGCATATGCCCTATCAATATGGGGAACATGCTCTCCCTCTCAATTCCGTCGTCTCGAGCAGCAGCAGAACCGTTCCAGAAGAACATAGTTCACGCTCCACCTCTGGTCAGGAATGCTACCATCTATCGAGATTTCGGTTTAGAAACACCCACGGAATTTAGAGAAAAGATCATGAAGAACTTCCTCGAAACTGCCAGAAGCAACGTCAAGCCTCTGGTGCTGCAAGGTCTTCTTCCATACGATGTCTAAAGACTTAAGAACCCACGTCACCTTTCTAGATTTTGCCAGAAATGTTTGATTGATTTTACTACAGCCTACATAATTCATGTCTAAACGGTTTGAGCTGATTTTGATTTGTTAATTTATTTTAAGCATATGCCAATGTTGTACTTCTAATTTTTGAAGCAAACTAATTATTTATGTCCATTACCGTTATTCATATTTCATTAAGGTATAATACCTTGTATTGGTCTTAAACAATAAACTATTTATAAAAATAAAATAAAAAAAGATAAAAGTGTAGAAGAATATGAGTGCAGATAACTGGTTGGGAGTAAGTAATATACAAATATCATGTTTTTCAACTTTTAAGTAAAGTTAAGTTGCCACCATGGTGGGTGGGTCCGGGCGGGGCTGAGATTTTCCCCAGAGTGGGACGGGTGGAGAATAACCCCCGCGTTCCTGCTTCCTATTTAACTTCTCAACTTGCGAATTATATGTTACCAGAGTTGGCATTATTCGAATAATAAACGTCTGCCAAGTGGGTGTGGCACATAGCTTCCTCGTATCCACAACCCGATTGTATAGATGATCCGATGCATAGTAGTTAATCTCAAAACACCAATCTCTAAGTACCTTTCACTACCTTCATAGGGGACCATCTACACGCTAATCTGGACAATCCTAGAAAATTTCATCAAATTCGGATGCAAAATGTAAGTGAGTACTTAGTGATTGGATCAAAAAATTTCTTGGCAAGGCTGGGAGTCGAACCTGGGACTCCTGGGTGGCGCTACGTCTGAGCTATTGGGGCCTGGTGATAGGTTGTATAGGATTTGAGATTCTCACGTCACACGGCAGGGCGACAAATTCACGGCTGTTACAGGGATTTTACGTTTGCGCATGCGCATAGGCTACTGTGAATTTTAAGACCTTGATTTTCATTGGGGACCATCTACAACCTACTCCGCGAAATCCCTGAAAATGTCATTGAAATCGGGTAGAAAATGTGGAAGTTATGGCTGTTACAAGCAACTCACGTTCGCGCATGCGCATCGGCTACTATCAGTCCGAAGGTGGTGATTTTCATAGGAGACCATCTAAATACCAATCCACAACATCCCTGAAAATTTCATTGAAATCGGATGGAAAATGTAGAAGTTATGGCCGTTACAAGGAATTCACGTTTGCGCAAGCTCAGTCGCTTCTATCAGTCCGGGGGTGATGATTTTCATAGGGGACCGTCTGCACACCAACCCGCGCAATCCCTGAAAATTTCATAGGAATCGGACAATAACTTCGTATAGTTATGCCCGTTACAAGGATTTCATGACAGACAGACAGACACGGAACCAAAATTGTTCAGAAAGGTCTAAAACGCAAAACGCGAGTGAAAATTTTGATTTTGGAGAACTTTTTTTTCATCCTTGAAAAGTGAAAACAAAGCTTCCGCTTCCTTGGTAGACTCGGAAGCAAAAAGACTGTTTAAGGGTTTTTATTGATTTTATTGCATTTCTTGGTTATTTGAGAGGCAAGGGGGATAAAAAATGACGGCAAAATATCACCGAGTGAACCATAAAGGGTTAAATAGGAACCTACTTAATTGGCCTAAAAACCCGATTTCTCACGTTGCAATCTCCGGACTTTACCCCAAATTTGGTGAGCAGGTAGAAGTTGGTTCCAGAATTGTCGCAGATGAATCTCATGGCAATCCAAACAGCAGAACAATGCTGATACAGGAAAATGTTATGAGGGTAAGAATTCTTAATCGTGTTGCTGTTTCTAAATAAAGGAAACCAGCAACTTGATCGTGAAGTTCACGTTTCATATCAGTGGAGCTCTGACCAGCGTCGAATTCGAACCTACAGATTCAATTAGTCTTTGCTATTCTTTGTTGCTTTACTGCTCACCCAACTTGGCAGACGTATTTTAATATCGCTGTATTTCTTGAAACTGAGTTTTTGCACCTGATTGGTGGGTTCGTCGTCCTCCAGGCAGACCCGCGACTGCTGCGCTCCCCGTGTCAGTGTGTCAAGTTGAAGGTTACGAGCTGACCGGGCGACCATTGCGTCAGACCGCCCCGCAGGCAGTTCATTGCTCGCAGAAGGCTGGTCTTGACCTCAAACGGCTTTATCGCCCAGTAGGTTGGCAGTCGAGTTGTTTTCTTCAATTTTTTTTTAAAACATTGCACCTACAAACCTCTTTATAATGCAGTAATGAATCATATCTCTGCATCGTGTCATAACAGTTGATGTGGAGGGAGAAGTAATTTATTGTAACAACTGGTGGGAAGTAAGCTTATAGGTATATCCAGTGGCATATCCAGAAATTATTCCCAAGAGGCTCCAAAAAGAAAATCTCTCTTCCCATAAATTTGAATGAGAAAGACACTTTTGTTGATTATTCTCTTTTACGGAACAAACCAAGGTAAGGCATGTATTAGGTATAAGGCGTTAACAATCATGGTGACTCAAGAATGACCACAAAAACTCAAAAAACTCCGAAAAAATAATTTGGTTTATGATTAAACTGAAAAAGAGGAACTTCATTTTTTAGCGTTTTTTGGTTTGCTCGTTTTATGTGAAGTAGACCGAACGGTTTCTGATTGGAGAGTTTTTAGTGATATTTCCTACACGTAATATCGACAAAATGTCCAATTTTTCGGGAACTCCTGAGCGACTGAGTTAACATGGTTGTTTTTTGAAAATTTCTTTGAAGGACGTAAGAAATCCCTTTTGTATTTTACATACCTACCTAGTAATTGTAAAAAAAACTATCTTTTAAACATTCTTTTAAGGAAATCCTTTAAATATTTTACGTATCTGCCAACCAATTTGAAGAAAACCCTCTTCCCTTGAGGGATTTAATCAATTTTGACGTACCTACAAGTCAAATTTCAACAATTTCACGCACCTAGCAAGGAAATACTTTTTTTTAAGGATTTTCTTGAGAGGTTTGAGTATTTAATTCCTTTCACGCATTTTACGTACCTACCAAGCAATTTGAAGAAAACACCCTTTCAAGGGTTCCCTTGAGGGATTTGAGTAATACCTTTCAAGAATTTTACGTACCTATCAAGTAATTTGAAGAAGACAACTCTTTCGAGGGTTCCCTTGAGGGATTTAAGGGTTCCTTTCATGAATGTCAAATATTACCTAAATCACTCATTTAAAGAAGGGACTCTCTTTTCCACTTTTTAACATTTTTATTTAGGGTAAATCTTCATTTTCCTTTGAGGGTTTCCACATTTCATCATCTTTCAAGCGGCTGAATTAATGTGGTTGTTTTAGGTAGGTACTTAACGAGTAGTTTAACGAGTAGTTTGCAGATAGCAGGTGCCTTGTCATCCAGCGGCTGGGATGTTGAAAGGGAGAGATTATACCACATGCCAAGTGACCAGGGCAAGAAGCCTGACATTGTTGCCGTCAAGCCCGACAGGTCTTGCATTATCCTGGATGTCCAGGTTGTTAATGGCAGCATGGACATGGAGCAGACCTGGCGGGCTAAGATAAGAAAGTATGATAGAGATGATTTACGGCAAGCAGTGTCAGAGCTAAAAGGAGTGGAACCCAACAACATCAGGGTGATGGCTGCAACCTTGTCGTGGCGCGGAGTGTGGTGCGGGAATAGTGCCACGGAGTTGCGCGAGTTGGGCATCTCGGTGGGCGTACTCCGTGGTGTCACCAGACGCGTCCTGCTCGGCTCATATCTTAACTGGTGGTCTTTTTATAGAGGCACTTCCCTTCATCCCTCTCTCCCACCCCCACCTTCCTCATCTTCCCTCATCCCTAGGGCCGGCGTCGGGTGAGTCCTGGGCGTTCTCCCCAATATTTTTGATTCATTTATTTATTTAATTTTATGGCGTGCCCCCTCCGTCACAGAGACCTATGGTCTTGAGGGGAGATTATTTCAAAAAAAAAAAAAAATAATAATAAAAAAAATAAAAAAAATAAAAAAAATAAAAAAATAAAACAGTGTTAAAAAGGATTTTATATACTACCAACTAATTGAAAGAAAACGCTCTTTTAAGGAATTTGGGGGATTCTTTTGTGGATTTGGTACTACCGACTGGTTTTGATTCTTCTATACATCCATTCCAAGTATTTCAGGTACCTGCTGACTACAAGTTTAACCTTGTTAAGATTCCTTTGAGAAATTCTTTAGGGATTTATTTGACGTTTGTAAGATGTTCAATTTTCAATCTTCCCAACCATGTAGGCATGCCTTAGCAATATCAAAACATGAAAATTTTGCATGATACTAAAGGCGCTTGATTTCTCATTTTCGGTCATAAGTTACTGTATACAGGGTGTCCCATATGTTATCCACCAAACTTCGTGAGTAGTTTCTACAACTAATTTGCAACAAAAAGTGTCTCTTAGCAATTTTCTTTTAACCCTTTTAAAATCCGACTTTTTTGACTTTAAAGATTTGTTTCGTGTTTTCGACCTTACACCATTCAAACGGTCGTAACTCCCTTAAATTAGATTCAAAAATTTAAAATAAGGATATCGTTGGAAAGAGCGTAAAATTTCTCAATACATGAGAAATTGACAAATTTTAAAGTTTGAGGTAAGAAAACTACTCTACCGTTCAGTTTTTCTCAATTTGTCAACGGTTCATCTATTGAGAAATTTCACGCTCTTTCCAACGGTATCCTTATTTTCAATTTTTGAGTGCAATTTAAGGGAGTTATGACCGTTTTAAAGGCGTAAGGTTGAAAACACGAAAAAATCTTAAAATTCAAAAAAGTCGGATTTTAAGGGGGCAAATTAGTTGTAGAATCGACTCCCAAAGTTTGGTGATAACGTATGGGACACCCTGTATAGTTTGAAAAGGTAATAGGCATCCCTTCGAGATAATAATAGGTACTTATTCAATAATTTTGGCTTATAAAGTGACACCTCTCTCTGGATCAGACACAGGGTAGGCACCTGCTACGTGGAGTGCTGAATAAATTATGTGGACTGTAGATAGTGACCATTTTTGAAAGTGGAATGAGTTGGATTCAATATTAAGGGCGGTATTCATATACATTACTAGGAGCCGAGTAAATATTCGAATGGGTCTTGGAGTGACGGCGGATGCTCAACGCTATTCACAGTCGTCATCTCGAGTATTTACACGAGTAGTTACTCCAAAGTTCGAGTATCTGCTCTGCGCGCGGTATTCATAAACAAAACTTGGCGTTGAGTCGAGGCCTGCCTCTACTCGAAACTAGCAAAAACTCGAGGCACCTGGACTTACAGGCACTTGAGCAGTTACTCAATGTGTTGTTCTCATCAGAAATGGATATAGCCACGATTCATTCCAACCGCAAAAATCTATAATAATAATAATAATAAATTTAATAATAAAAAATAAATTTTTAAAATTATTTAAAAAGTTATCCAAATGTGCAACTTTGAAACCCCTTTGCTACAGACATGTTTCACTTGGAGTCAATAATCAAAGAGATTCTCAAGCGAAAACAAAAAAAAGAACCAAAAATGAAACATTCTACTTATAACTTGAACAACAGGGCTAGAGAAAAGCGCGGACGATTAGCAGTACATTTCTAAATGGAAGGGAAAATATGTATCGTTCTAACAGCGTTTGTAAACAGACAGAGTGAGTCATTCCTGCTCTAACGAGCGAAAGCTACGTGCAAATTTATAGTCCCCGGCTTAGCTAACGCAGTTTTCACAATTCGGTGTACCAAAGGAACCTTTATTTCACTTTACGATTTGGTGTATTTGATTTTATGATTCGGTGGGCGTGTGATGCAAAAATGATGGCAAAATTATGGAGAGCGATTCTCTAGTTTAATGTCTAAGAAAAATAATTCCAAAGCCTGACGAGTTAGGTGGGCAGTAAAGATTCCTCAAAAAAATATTGATAGTACTATTGAGCTGGAGGTGCCGCTGTACGTGTACATATTCCATAAAGTAAAGAAATATCCGTGGTTTTCAAAAATTGGAGTTTCGAAACCCAAAAAGTACGTAAAAACTATTTCTCGTCTGAGATCAGGACACTGCCTCACGAGAAAGTACCTGTATATGATTGGAAAAGCGCCATCAAGAGCATGCCGGTCATGCCCAGAGGAAGAAGAAACGCTAGAACACATATTTCTTACCTATGTGCCCCACTTCCGTTTCATCAAGATTGGAGTTCTTCTCAGTAATTTCTACTCAAGTGGACCAACCTTTTAATTTTAGCTAATTATATGTAAAAATGACGAAATAATTTACGATGAAATATACAATTTCCTTACAAAAATTAACCTAAATTTGTAATTTAACTAAATTTATTTTGAATTTAACATGTTTATACACAATTTGTAAATTGTCTGGTTGAATGGCTGTATGCCTATACCAAATAAAAGGAAAAAAAAAGAGATTGAAAGGCGAAGCATCCCAAGGCTACAGACGGGTTGAAAAAAAAAACGTGCGTCTCTTATTCAGCATGAAGAGTGCGTACCCAAAGAAGAGAAAACAATGGGGCCAAGGTGTGATTCCATAAAATGCCGTAAATGGAAAACCAGACAACGTGATTCCATAACTGAAGCCGAAAGGGTTCACTCGCTTCTGGAAGGAAATGTCATGGGATAGCAATAGAATGTTTGTCTGCAGTCTAATTCAGCACCAATTGATCCCAAGCAACTCTTCTCGTCGAAGAGCCAGCGCCCATTATTACTACTTGAAAGTGGGGGCTAATAAGGTGGGCTAATTTAATTATAGACAGACACGTAACCAAAATTGTTTAGGAAGGTCTGAAACGTAAAAACGCGAGTGGAAATTTCGATTTTGAAGAACTTTTGTTTTTCAACCTTGAAAAGTGAAAACAAAGCTTCCGCTACCTTGGTAGACTCGGATGCAATAATCACCCTTTTCTCTAGCGGCACCAGAGCAGATGGAAAAACACCAGTGTGGAAAGAGCTACCTTCGATAGATATTGGTAAAAAAATTACGCCACATCCTACAGCTTCAGTTTCGAATCTTAGACAAGGTAATGCAAAATGATAGGAGAATTGAAAATATCTTAATAATAATAACTATATTGTTTCTATAAGGAAGTCAGCCTGCAAAGATGATTCGGAAATAAGCAAGAAAAGGAAGGTAGTAGCAGTAGGTAGGAAGGTACCTACCAAGTAGCCATTGTCATGGATCCAACTGCAGGAGTTATTGCAGTTGTTATTGTTGTTGTTTGTTTGTTGGGGGGTTATTGCGGATCCTACCCGACTGATGTTAGCAATATTTAAAAAAAATGCCGTTAAATCGTTAATACTGAACAAAATTTGAGCAACATAGTCTCCTGAGTTATGCGCACCAGATAGGAGCGGTAAGAGGGTAGGAGGGAGGAAGGTGAAAATTTCCTACATTCAACATCTTAACCCATTAACGCTCTAAACTTTTTTTTCTCTTCATATTTTGAAAATAGATTTGATATCACGTCCCCAAATTAGTCTTTAGAACACGGGAAAATAATTTGTTTAATCTCCTGGTTGAATTCTATGGGTTTACATTGCCATATCGCATCGCTGGGCGCCACAAGAGCTGATTTTTGCTTCCGAGTCTACCAAGGTAGCGGAAGCTTTGTTTTCACTTTTCAAGGACGAAAAAAAAAAGTTCTCCAAAATCAAAATTTCCACTCGCGTTTTGCGTTTTAGACCTTTCTGAACAATTTTGGTTACGTGTCTGTGTGTCTGTCTGTCTGTGTGTCTGTCTGTCTGTGTGTCTGTCATGAATTCCTTGTAACGCGCATAACTATACGAAGTTATTGTCCGATTTCCATGAAATTTTCAGGGATTGTGCGGATTAGGTTGTAGACGGTCCCCTATGAAAATCATCATCCCCGGACTGATAGAAGCGACTGCGCATGCGCAAACGTAAAATCCTTGTAACAGCCATAACACTTACATTTTCCATCCGATTTCAATGAAATTTTCAGGGATGTTACAGATTAGTATTTAGATGGTCCCCTATGAAAATCATCACCTTCGGACTGATAGTAGCCACTGCGCATGCGCAAACGTGAATGTCCTTGTAACGGCCATAACTTCTACATTTTCCATCCGATTTCAATGAAATTTTCAGGGATTGTGCGGGTTGGTGTGTAGACGGTCCCCTATGAGGGTAGTGGAAGGTACTTAGAGATTGGTGTTTTGAGATTAACTACTATGCATCGGATCATCTATATAATCGGGTCATGGATACGAGGAAGCTATGTGCCACACCCACTTGGCAGACGTTTTTCTTTTCAAAACTGAGATTTAGTGGATCTAATTGTGATCTCACCGAATTGACTAGGAATTTTCGTGGAATATTGGATGCGGAATACGACCAATATTAAGTGAGTAATTCATCAACTGATAGTCACATTCATAATTAGTCAAAACAGACCACTAAAGGGGGCTTTAGATAAAGTATCGTTGCCCTGATGATGACAATATGGGTATTTGGTTGGGAACTTGTTAGTTCTTACAACCTCTAGCCAGGCCAAGTACCCAATCAACTTGAAGATGACGCATCGTGCTTTGTGAGCATCCAATGAGCTAAGTGCAACACCCACTTGGCAGACTACTTCGATTTACCGCGTATTTGGTAGGATAATCCGTGGTTCCGATGACAGGGGATTTACCCGCTGAAGTTGTAGGTGAACCTTCGTGCTATGTGCCTCACTTATTCGTCACTATGATCAGACAGATCTGGAGAAAAGGATCCCCAGGATCCAGGTCTTCTCAATGGCGCAGTGCCCAGCAGCCTCCAAACAGAATGCCCCTCTATGTTGCCATATGGCAACTCTGGGCGTTAATAGGTTAACGTAAACAAATCAGTAAAGTCGTTATTACACACCCAAAATCGACCAAATTTGGGGGTTTTTATTGCCCTGAGTTATGCGTAACAGATAAAGGTGGGAAGGGTGGCTGAAGAGAGGCGGGGGAAATTTCCTAAATTCAACATCTTAACAAATGAGGATTTTACCGATTTTTTACGTTAAAATATTGAATTTAGGAAATTTCCTCTCTCCAACCCCTCCTTCTATCTGTATCTGGTGCGCATTACTCAGGGGAAAACCCCCAACTTTGGTAAATTTGTGATGCGTAGTAGGTAACGATTTTACCGATTTTTTAATGTTAAGATGTCGAATTTAGGAAATTTTCTCCCTCCTATCTTCGTATATCCTTCCCACCCCTGTCTGGTGCACATAACTCAAGGGAGCACGTTATATAGCTAATTTCAGTCCGGTGCAGATCCCGATTGCCCAAAGATACGTATTCAGACAATCTAGTAGCTTGTATTCTTCCTACAGAAGAGAAAGAACTGTATTTTCACTGAAAGTCGAGAAGTCTTGGTAAGGTACGACTAAGTGGACAGACAAATGTCAAGGGTGTACGTTCCGGCTCAATCTACGAGGTATTTCTCACTTATAGGGAGTTGACCAACCAGCCGAGTTGGTGTCATGCTAAAAACTTAGTTTCGGGAACCGACAGCACGACTTGTGTCTGAGGACATACCTACTTAGCACGAGGGAACCCAATAAACTACCGCGTGAAGCGAGAGTCGTATCCAATTTCGGCCTGAAGAACGCCATCAACGTTCATCCTTCCAAATTTGAGGAAAATCGAGTGATCAAATCGTGAGATAGGGATGTTCAAATAAAATAACGTTCGCACAAGCACTCCGTATGAAACTCATAAGGGATCGTGTCGAGCTCGAGGCTAACCCCCATGAATTCTGGAAATTTCATCCAAATAGGATCACAGAACTAAAAAACGTCTTCCAAGTGGGTGTGGCACATAGCTGTCGCGAAAGCGGTTTAAGGTTTAATTTCTTCTTGCGATAATTTTGGCTCTAAATTAATTTTCATATGATTATATAAATTGGTTGTCATTGTGTTTTCACGACGAAGAAAAAAAAGTTCAGAGTATAAGAATAAAAATGTTCAACCTAATAACGAAGTCTTATGAGTGTATCCTAACGTGGCCTATTCCAAGTATTTCTTAGTTAAAGAACAATGTACTACAGAGTCACGTTAGAGAATGAGATTTTAATTGTATACTTTTTGGTAACCAAATTAACACCTGAAATAATGAAATAATAATAATGGTGGGTACCTACATTACTCCCCCTCTAGTACCTTTGGTACGTCATTCAATCTGTTGAACTGAAAAAAATCAAGGGTTAAAATAAAAAACGCGTTCCAAATAACGTGAGGGAAATCTAACGGTTCTTCCGCTCTTTGTGGTCTTCTGTTTTCCTGTTTCTTTTTTCTCCTGTCTTGGTTGAAGTTCTGGAACTGGCTGTTGTTCTTGAGTGTGTTGTCGTTGAGAGTTCGTAGTGTTGTGATGGGTTGTTCCTGGTTCTTGTTCTGCGATGAAGTATGCTGGTTTTAATCTGTCAATTGAAATTGTTGTTGTTCTATTCTTCATATCCAGTGTAAAATATTTGTCTGTCTTCTCGATGACTTTGTACGGGCCTTCATAAGCAGGCTCTAGTGGCTTTTTCACTCTATCCACTCTTACGAAAACGTGTGTGCATGTTGATAGATCTTTGTGAATGAAGATGTCTTTCTTGGATTTGTTTTCAATTTTTCTTGGTTTTAGTAGCTTCATGCATTGTTGTAGATTGTTAACGAATGTATCTGGTTCTGTTTCCATTGTTGGTTCTTCAAAAAATTCTCCTGGTAGCTTTATTGTTGTTCCGTATGTCATTTGTGATATTGTATAGTTGCCATCAGTTTGTAGGGCACCTCGTAACCCTAACAAAACTGTGGGTAAAACATCAGTCCATTTGACTGTGTTGTGTGCTTTTATTGCTGTTTTTAATGTTCTATGTTGTCTTTCCAATTTGCCATTACTTTGAGGGTGGTATGGTGTAGTATGTTTAAATTTTGCTCCACATAATTCTGTTAACTTTTTGAATAAATTTGATTCGAACTGTCTACCTCGATCTGATACCAGCTGAACAGGTACTCCGAATCGGGTAATCCAAGAATTGTAGAATGTTTTCGCTACAGTTTCAGCTGTGACATCTTGGATAGGGATTGCTTCCAACTAATTTGTGAATCTGTCAATCATTGTCAAAATGTAAGTGTATCCGTCAGATGGTGGTAGTGGTCCAACAATGTCTATGTGTATAAATGCGAATCTTTCTTCTGGTTCTTCAAATATGCCTAATGGGGATTTTGTGTGTTTCGAAATTTTGTTCTTTTGACATCCCATACATGCTCGAGTCCATTCTGTTATATCTTTTTGAATTCCAGGCTAAACTGCTTTTGATGTAACTTGTTTAACTGTTGACCTTATTCCAGGGTGAGTCATGTCATGGATTTGATGGAAAAAGTTTTTTGGAAATATTTTTGGAATGAATGGTCGTATTCTTTGTTCAGAAACATCACACCACAGTTTTTTCCTTGATGGTAATTCGTAATGTTTAAATATCAAAGAAGTGTTTCCATTTTTCAACTCTTCCAGTTCTTCGTTTTCCACTTGGGCATCGGCTATTTTGTCAAAATCAATAACTGTGATAGCTGTGATCCGTGATAGATTATCTGCAACAATGTTGTTTGAGCCAGAAATATGACGAATGTATGTTGTGAATTCCGAAATGTACTGTAACTGTCTTTGCTGTCTTGGGGATGCTCGTTCATTTCTCTGTTTGAATGCGTATATAAGTGGCTTATGATCTGTGTATATGATAAAATTTCGACCTTCCAGGAAATGTTTGAACTTTTTGATTGATTTGTAGCATGAAAGTAATTCTCTGTCGTAAGTTGAGTATGATTTTTCTGTGTCACTGAGTTTCTTAGAATAAAATGCGATCGGTCTTTCCCCACTTTCTTCGTGTTGTTGGAGGACACTTCCTATAGCAAAATCACTAGCATCAACTACTAGAGAAAGTTGGTAATCAGGATTGGGAAACACTAGCATTGCTGCGTTTACCAAGTCCTGTTTGCATTTTTCGAACGCTTTCTGTGCTTCAGATGTCCAAACTACTTTTCGCTTATCTTTCTTTCTAGCCCCTTTCAGGTAATCATGTAGGATAGCTTGAGTTTGTGCAGCATCTTTCAGATATGGCCGATATGAATTTACCATACCTAAGAATGATCGAAGTTCGTGCAAAGATTCAGGGAGTTTGTATTCGAAAATAGCTTTGACTTTTTCTGGAAGTGGTTTTGAGCCTTCTGGTGTGACTAGATATCCGAGAAATTCCAAAGAGTTTACGCCAAATATTGATTTTGAGACATTAATTCTTAGACCATGATTATTCAGTCTCTCTAGAACCTGTCTGAGATGATTTTCATGTTCCTCGGCTGATGAAGAAGCGATCAAACAATCATCAAGATAAGGAAAAACAAAATCGAGACCTCTGAGAACTTCATTAATAAATCTTTGAAAACTTGCAGGTGCATTTCTTAAACCAAATGGCATAACATTAAATTCAAATAAGCCAAAAGGTGTTGTAATTGCTGTTTTGGATTTGTCTTCTTCTGCTACTGGAATTTGATAGTATGCTTTAAACAGATCTATTTTTGAAAAGATTTTTTTATTTATCAAAATATGGTGAAAATCTTCAATTCTTGGCAATGGGTACCTATCTGGAACGGTACAAGCATTCAGTCGTCGATAATCTCCACTTGGACGAAAAGATCCATCTTTTTTTGGTACAACATGTAAAGGACTTGCCCATTGTGAATTGGAGGGACGAACTATGCCTTGGTCTAACATGTATTGGAATTCATCTTTGGCAACTTGCAATTTCCTTCCATCTAACTGTCGCGGTCTACAATGAACTGGAGGACCTTTTGTTGCAATATAGTGCTTAACTTCGTGCTTTATTTCGTTTGGAGACCAATTTATGCCTGGTTTTATTGTTTCCAGAAATTGTCCAAGAATATCAGCATACTGAGAAGATTTTGACATGGTACTTATCATGAGGTCTGCAGATATGGAAGAAACTTCGCCTCTGGCAAACAGCTTTGTTTCCCCATCAATCAGTCTTTCTCCTTTCAGGTCTATCAGTAAATTGAATTTTTTCATGAAGTCTGCTCCTAATATTCCTTTAGATACTTTCGCAACTATGAATGGCCATTTGAAATTCCGTCTCAATCCTAAATCTACAGCAATCATTTAGTACCAAATGTAGGAATTTCTGTGTCATTTGCAACGTATAATTTGAAGTCCGGATTGAGAAAATTTCTGTGAGGTCCTGATTTTGAAGGTGGTATAACTGAAACTTCTGCTCCACTGTCAACTAAAAAACGAGTCTTGGAATTTTTGTCGAAAACAAATAATCGAGAGTTGCAGCAATTTGGTGCAGAAGAAGTTGCTGCTAAAATGATCGTGAACGATTTTCCATCTTCATTGCTTCGATCTTCTGTTCTAAGGATGCTATCTGCATGGAGAGGGACGCAAGAAGTTCGTTAGCAGGATAATTAAGATCATTTTGACTACTTTGCGATTGGAATTTGGCTGCATAAAGTTCGTGACGAGGGTTCATTTCCAAAATTTTGTCTGCCATAATTGCTAATCTTTCCAAAGTTTCATTGCTTACAATTATAATATTTTTAATAGAATTTGGTAATTTATCAAGCCATAATGTTTTTAGAATTTTGTCCGAAACGTCTTTTCCAGCCAATGACCTCATTTTTCTCAGCAACTGACTTGGCTTCAAGTCACCAAGTTCAAGTCCCGTGAGTAATTTTCGAATTTGCTTTTCGTCACTTTCCTTAAAAATATTTAAAAGTCGAGATTTTGCTGCTGCGTAATTATTAATTTCTTCTCCTTCAATGATGTCCCAAATGTTTTCGAGAATTTTGGGTTCCAAATTAGCAACTAGATGATTAAATTTAGACGTATCGGATCTTACTCTCTCCACTGTGAACTGAGCTTCGACTTGGTAAAACCAAATTTCGGGTTTTTCTGTCCAAAATGGTGGCAACTTTATTTTCCTTACGGAATTAACTTCCTCGTTTCCCGCTTGTACAGGTGGATCTGCGTCTTCACCTCCTTGGCTACTTTCTCCATCCATTTTAGTGTCCTTCGGAGTCACCAATATCCTAACGTGGCCTATTCCAAATATTTCTTAGTTAAAGAACAATGTACTACAGAGTCACGTTAGAGAATGAGATTTTAATTTTATACTTTTTGGTAACCAAATTAACACCTGAAATAATGAAATAATAATAATGGTGGGTACCTACAAGTGTTTATAAAGAAGAGGAATAATATATCACAACTTTACTTCAATAGCTTCCTCGTATCCATAACCCGATTATATAGATGATCCGATGCATAGTAGTTGATCTCAAAACACCAATTTCTAAGTACCTTTCACTACCCTCATAGGGGACCATCTACACGCTAATCTGGACAATCCTAGAAAATGTCATCAAATTCGGATGAAAAATATAAATGTTATGGCTGTTACAAGGATTTTACGTATGCGCATGCGCAGAGGCTTCTGTAAATTTTAAGGCCTTGATTTTCATTGGGAACCATCTAAATACTAATCTGTAACATCCCTGAAAATTTCATTGAAATCGGACGGAAAATGTAGAAGTTATGGCTGTTACAAGGAATTCACGTTTGCGCATGCGCAGCGGCTACTATCAGTCCGAGGATGACGATTTTCATAGGGGACCGTCTACAGCCAACCCGCACAATCCCTGAAAATTTCATAGAAATCGGACAATAGCTTCGTATAATTATGCGCGTTACAAGGAATTCATGACAGACAGACAGATAGACAGACAGACAGACACACAGACACGTAACCAAAATTGTCCAGAAAGGTCTAAAACGCAAAACGCGAGTGAAAATTTTGATTTTGGAGAACTTTTTTTTTTCGTCCTTGAAAAGTGAAAACAAAGCTTCCGCTACCTTGGTAGACTCGGAAGCAATAAGATTGGAAGTTTTGGTTTTGCAGGTAACAGTCCTACCTATTTGGTCTGCTGTTATTGGAATGCGAAGTTTTATCATCTTAGATAGTGAAGAAACAGAATAGGTAGGTACCTAGTATCATGTTTTGCGACAAGCGGGTAATGGCGCATGATAAAATTAATTATAATATAATTTGGCTGCAACCTTGTCGTGGCGCGGAAAAAGGGGGCTCTCTCCTAACCACACCTTAATCGTCTAGTCCTCTCCATTGACAAGTTAATTTAAATTATTTTTGTCGTCTAGCTATCATTCATTAGGTGATAAAGACACTAGACAACTCCAGTGTGGACAACATGAATCTTTTGCAATTCCTATCTTAATTAGCTGTTGAAGTATATACTTACAAACTTGACACAGATAATATCTGTTATGAATATTATTCATTTCATTCGAAGACTCCCAGACGTCACCTTCTGAAAGGCTGTTTTCATCTTACTTTTCTTGTTCCAAATAATCATATTCACGCACAAAAGTAAACTTCCTTTACACATTTTTTAGGAAACTCCGACAAGATGACAAAACAATAAATCCCCGGAAACAATAAACATAAACAACCCCGAATGGAAACAATCACTTCAGATTTCAGGTTCAAAGGTATCACTAAGTGTTGCCAACTGAATTCTAATGAAACCCCCTCAACTAGGGAAAAAATCTCTTCAAGCGGAAGGCTTGAAAACTACTGCAAGCGAAAGGCTTCTCAAAATTCGAAAAAGGTCAAACTTGAAATTCCCCCCCCCCCCCCCCCCCCCTAAAAAACCTGAATCGAATGGCGAATGGCAATTGGACGAAAATTCAACCTGAGATGTTTGTTTACTTCACTTTACCGGCAACTTGGCAACACTGCACTGGGAGGTGTGATAGCCCGAACATGGGACATCGAACAGAAAACATCGATGTCGATATTTCATAGAAACATCGATATCGATGAAACATCGTATGAAAAACATCAAAGTCAATAGCATCGAAAAGTGAAAAATCGGTGTTTTTAAAAAGCGGGAAATTTAATTCATCTGTCAACCAATTAGAATCAAGCGAGAAAACCTGATGAGGCTGCTCTTCCTCCATTCATAAGAAGTAGATAAGAATTTTTTTCTTTTAACGTGCTTTTATTTTACTGGATAACCTACTCCATTATAATTTTTTTCATTCGTGATAAATTACCCGAGTTTTATGCACTTCATTTCGATATCCCATACTTTCCCCTTTTCCACTATTGGTTCAAGCATAGTCTTTTTTTCCAGTTTTCCAGTAATTATATTGTTTTGTAAAGTGATGATTGGGTTGAATCATCAAAAATTAACGTCCCTTGACCGGGGATCGAACTTCTATCGTTCCGACTTAACTATATTTACACTTCTGAGTCGGAGCTCGTTAGCACTGAGCTAAGGAAGTGAATGGACAGAAATGCGAAGAGGTAGCTGATCACAACTATTGAAAGGTAGGATATGTTCTTCAAATTCCAAGTAAATTCAATGAAGTTATCTGGTCTGAAATTGGATTTTGTCTGGTTCCCTTGCAGTACCTATACTCTTGCCTTTATTTAAAGAGCTCTGGGATTTTTGAAGGCCCCCGAAGGTTCAGCATCGCTGCAAGAATCCGAGCCCCAGCGGAAGGTCGAGGTATACCTGCGCGACCCCTCCGCCCGTGAACCCCCCCCCCCCCCCCCAACAGTTTACCCTCTTCTGCAAATGCACACTTGATTCACAAATTATTTCGATCATCCCATCACCAAAATCGTGATCAGCGAGAAAAATTGAACATATCGAGTATAAACTCGAGGCAGGTACGATTAAAAAAGAGTGATGAGGAACATTCAAGTAAATTGTCTTACAGCAGAGATTTTAACCTACCTATATCTTGATTCCAGGTATTTCCCAAATATAAGTTATACATTTAATAATAATTTTTTCTGAGCTTTGTTTACCGTATTATTGTTACAGTTGCGATTAAAAATATTGATTTGTAAGATATTTTTGGGTTGATAAATAATCTATTACGAGAGGTTATTGAATCTCCTAGTAGATTATAAATAAATAAGGCTACAATGGCACAAAAAATTGAAATTTTGAGTTGACATTAGTAAATGATGTAAGGGAGAACTCAAGAAAATAGGCATTTTCACTTTACTGTTAAATTATCATAAATTTATATTCATAAACTAGTATTTTAACACCTTCAGTGCGGATGACTGGTCGACCGGTCATCCCTGCATACCTGCCATATGGACGACTTTGAGACCCGCATTGAAGGTGTTAATAACAAAGCAATGTAATAATTCATAGAAAAATAATCCATTTTAGATAAGAAAGTATAGCATTCATAGTTCCGGTAACAGTGGCACTACACCTTTATCAGAAAAATTTCCGTTCCGTACATACGAATTCGGTACGAATAATTAGTACGTTACGAATTTAAATTACAAAAAATGTTCACCGAACGATAAATAATTAAATTGTATGTTGATAGAAGAGGAAGAAGGAAGAGGGATGATGGGTTTTGACCGCGAAGGGTTGAGACCCCAAGGTGAGCACCTTGCAACGTTGCCACCTCTTGGCAGGGAAGGGGTTTTGGAACCCGGGGTCCAGAGCTCTTTAAATAAAGGCAAGAGTATAGTAGGTAAAATTTATCAAACGATGTTATCAGACCATCTCGTCGACATACCGATATCATCGGACCAAAACATCGATGTAAAAAACATCGATACTACGAACAAAACATCGATGTTTCGATATTATCGATGTCCCATCCCTAGACACTCAAATCGTAGCGAAAGCGAAACGAATTATACGGAACAGTTTTGGTTCAAAGTTCAACTCACGTCTTCCAATCCGAACTCTGTAAACTCTCACGTTGGACAGAATTACCTACCAAAAAATTGTTCTGTCAAACTGGATTTTTCGAGGGTGACTTGAAACACCTACCTAAAGAGACCTAAAACTTGTCTCCTGCACTCTGGGGTTCCTAGTCATCTCCCTCACTCTCGGCTTTCCAGTGTTTATTCCTGCATTTAACTCGTCTTTGTATTATTGTGGCAAATAATACGATAGTGATGGAGTTGATCACTGATTAGTACCTGCCAATCCTATTGCTTCCGAGTCTACCAAGGTAGCGGAAGATTTGTTTTCACTTTTCAAGGTTGAAAAAAAAAAATTCTCCAAAATCGAAATTTCCTCTAGCGTTTTGGTTTATTATTTTCAATAATAAGCCTTTGGAATCGAGCAAGAAAAAAAAATTTTAACCCCCGCTCAAAATTTGATGTTTTACGTTTCAAGGTACGTAGAATACGAAAATCGAATAAAAAATTTCCGTCCGTCCGCCGTACGCCGTACGCGGCACTTTTCTTAGCAACACTGGACCGATTTGGTTCAAATTTGGTATATGGGCTCCATTTGGGGTCTAGTTGTGCCGCGAAGCTTTTGGTTGATGTAGGTAACTTCTAAGGGGTGGAAATTAAGGGTTGAAATTTTCAAGAGTGCCCTAGCTCGAAAACTCTCGAAATAAAGGTATCGTTTTTTCACCAATTTTAAATAGTATCGAATTTTTAAAAATTTTTGAGACCACCCGGAGCTCTGTAGGACAAACCGTTCGGTTCCTACGAGTACTTGAAGGTTTTCCTTCGATAAAACAGAATCA
This sequence comes from Apolygus lucorum, assembly GCA_009739505.2. Classification (NCBI taxonomy): domain Eukaryota; kingdom Metazoa; phylum Arthropoda; class Insecta; order Hemiptera; family Miridae; genus Apolygus; species Apolygus lucorum. The sequence continues at coordinate 52,284,347 of CM019182.2, forward strand.
TGAGTGTGAATCGCAAAAGAGGTCTAATCTCCATTCGAATTTTATCGGACTAAAATGCGATCGCTGTTCATTTCTTCGATTTGTATACAGTTTTGCCTTCTGCGTAACCAGTAATCAAATTTCCATATGAAGCTTTCTATTTTTCCAATCGAGTGTGAAGCGTTTGGTTCTTTCTAATAAACTTGATTGTGAAGGTGTGAAGCCAGTATGGTGTGGTAGGTAGTACCTAGCTGGTAGGTAAAAAAAAGTTAGTAGGCAAAAAAACGTCTGCCAAGTTGGGTGGGCAGTATAGCTTCCTCACTCATTGTAACATGGACGTACAGAATCAGTTGGCGAAAAAATTATGATTCAAAGAGTTATTGAATACCAAAATATTAGCGGTCCACCGTCTAGGACCTAACCCACACAATCCCTGAAAATTTCATCGAAATTGGTTGAATAGTTGCGGAGTTTTGGTTGTAACAATAAATTTAAAGTTCGCGCATGCGCAGCGGCTATTGCTTGACCAATTTGATTGAAACTTATAGGGTGTCTCTTAGAAGTTAGTCCCTAACTAACCTCCAAATTTGAGCAAAATCGGTTCATTAGAAACCGAGAAACCGAGGTTCCAGGAAATTCACGTTTGCGCATGCGCACTCGCTCCTATTGGTCCGAAGGTGCTGAAATTTATAGGGGACCGTCTAGGACCTAACCCGCACAATCCCTGAAAATTTCATCAAAATCGGACCACAGGTTGGTATAGTTTTGCCCGGGACAAGGATTGACCACAGACAGACCGACAGACAGACAGACCGACAGACAGACAGACAGACAGACAGACAGACACGGAACCAAAATTGTTCGGGAAGCTCTAAAACGCAAAAAGCAAGTGGAAATTTTGATTTTGGAGGACATTTTTTTTTTTCACTTCTTTCACGAATACAAAGCTTCCCTACCTTCGGTAGTGAGGAAGCAAAATGTTGGTGGGTAAAAAACGCTGCAAATCATTGCTCAAAGGCTTCTTCACTCTTCAGATCACTGATCAGCTGAGTGAGCTCCGAGACCATTTTCAATCCTATTGAATGGAAGTGCTCTTCCAGGCGTCTCCAGCATTCGAGGAGATCTTCTTAACTCCTCAGATCACTGATCAGCTGAGTGAGCTCCGAAGCCATTTTCAATCCTATTGAATGGAAGTGCTCTTCCAGGCGTCTTCAGCATTCAAGGAGATCTTCTTCACTCTTCAGATCACTGATCAGCTGAGTGAGCTCAGAAGCCATTTTCAATCCTATCGAATGGAAGTGCTCTTCCAGGCGTCTTCAGCATTCAAGGAGATCTTCCTAACTCCTCAGATCACTGATCAGCTGAGTGAGCTCCGAAGCCATTTTCAATCCTATTGAACGCAGGAAGCTGAAATTTGAGAGGGAAGGTCAAGGGAGAATACAGATGGTGGTAGGTGCTATTGATGGAGAACCAGTGATCTATACAGAAGGGTGATCTATACAGAAAATAATAAACCTTTGAGCAATGATTTGCAGCGTTTTTATGTTGGTTCCGTGTCTGTCTGTCTGTCATGAATTCCTTGCCACAGCCATAACTTCTACATTTCTCATTCGATTTCGATGAAATTTTCAGGAATTGTGCGGGTTGGGGTGGAGATCAGGGGCGGCTGCTGATAGGAGCATAGGCGCATGTGCACCCCCAGCCAATTAAAAAAGAAAAAAAAATCAAAGTTAGTTTCTCTGGGTTTGAAGAGTAAGTTGGCTAGTGACAGAAGACACGATCGTAGGCTCTGTGCTAGTTGAATCTACGCGCGAAAACAGTGGCGGGGAGATCCCTCTTTTCCGACCAATCAGCGGCGGTTCGCGCAAATCCAGTTTTATGCGCCTTTCTTGACTAGAGTCACGTGATTAGATGGAGGTGTGCTTGTGAGATTGACCAACCAGAGAGCACGAAATGTGACCTTGGGGAGCAGCACGGGGGCTGTGCACCTCGGGTGTGTGAGTGAGTGAATTTCCAATTTTATTATTTTGTCTTCCTGGCCATGGACCTAGTATCCAATGGACCGGTACTCCGTGCTCAGAAAATGCGTGCGGAATCTGAAAATGGGCATGTGGCGGTTCCGAGGGGCGTGGCATTTCCCCTGAAGTACCGTAGTGTAGGAGCTCCCCCCACCACTCCACAACTTTGGCTCAGTTGGTTAGAGCGTCGGTCTGCGACGCCCAAGGTGTACAGTTCGAATCTAGGCCACGTGCGGATTTTTTTTTTTCAATTTAATGTTATTTTTGTAGTATGGTGATGAATTTCAACCTGCTGATGTATTAAATCAGTATCTAGAGGGAAAGTATTGTACCTTGGGACGATTTTTTCCATTACAACGTAATTTAGCAATTAAAGGAAGGGTGTATACTCTACTACTCTTGAGGTTTAATAATATGCACGAACCATGATTTTTAAAAATGTTTAAATACTTACCACAAAACTCGATTGTTTTAAATGTCTATTTTGTCCCTTGGTTCAAACATGGTATGTAGTACCTGGGGACACCCATGTTTGAACCTTGGGACAGATTCTTCCTCCTACTATAAAATGGAAATTTTTTTCAAGTTAGAAAAAATTCTGCGTTATAACATTTGAGAATAATTTTGATTTTGAGATTTATCATACTCTGAGGCCCCTCAAATGAAACACTTTCAACGAAACGTTTTTATTCTTTCAGAATCACAAACTATCACAATAGTATTAAAGAATCGCAACATCTTTGTATCTAATAATTTAACTAATTATAATATAATAAATATCTAATTATTACTATCACATGTTTCATAATAATCATTCAAATTAATATCACATTTTCACGTATCACAAAATTTGTGATTATTATGAATGATTATTATGAAACATGTGATAGTAATAATTAGATATTTATTAAATTATAATTAGTTAAATTATTAGATACAAAGATGTTGCGATTCTTTAATACTATTGTGATAGTTTGTGATTCTGAAAGAATAAAAACGTTTCGTTGAAAGTGTTTCATTTGAGGGGCCTCAGAGTATGATAAATCTCAAAATCAAAATTATTCTCAAATGTTATAACGCATAATTTTTTCTAACTTGAAAAAAATTTCCATTTTATAGTAGGGGGAAGAATCTGTCCCAAGGTTCAAATATATTTAAAGGTTTGAATATATTTAATATATTTTAATTGCTATTGACAGGATATATTATCATAAAAACAAGGATATACGAAAGCTATTTGTCAAAATATCACATTTTGCAGTTACTTCTTAATATAAAAAAAGTTATTACATTAAAGTAGGCATTAGTAAATTATTACAAAAATAAGGTCCTATGAACGCCTTGCAGTCCTAATATTATCACATTTTGTACATCAAATTATATCTACAGCTCAGTGGCGGCTGCTGCCCCGAAACTCAGGGGGTGCACAGAGATCAGGAGAAGCTAAGGAGAAGGGACAGAATAGGTGCTTTTCTTCGAACGCATTGATAAAGGCAGAGAGTGCAACTCTCGTGCTTCCTCATGACGTACTGGGACGATGGGCCCCCCCACCCCACGACTCACTTTAAGCCACACCTCCCAAGTACCGTTCCCCCACCATACTCACTACCAATTTCCACCAGCACGGCGATGGGTGGTGAAAGGGGTGGAGGCCCGGTCCATGGGATACTAGGTCCATGTTCCTGGCTCACTGGTTTCCCGGTTTCCTTATCGTAAACAAACAGAACTGATAAGGACATTTCCCGTTTTTCGTTTTCGGTCCACCGTTTTGTTCAAAGTAGGTATTGTGATTATTTAGGAGTGTTGTAGGTAATATGAATAATTTGGTGCATTACATTAACGTAAACTATTCGTGTTTGTCGGTCGTGGAAAAGTGCAACATTCCAGAAACTGGCCGCCCCTTGCCGTCTCTACCTGGATTCCAGCAGACGTTGGAATTTAAAAACCGTGAAGATTCGTACCGTAAGTTTTAATGTCGACTATTATAAGAAGGTAGATTGGCTTTGTGGTTGTGAAGTGACTAACTGACAATTTTGCCTATTTTGTTCCACCAACCGAAATGAGGCTTGGGTTAAAGACGGCATAAGTGATCTCCCATAAAAAACGCATTGGCTGTCTCCCGTAAAAACGCTCTGGTAGATTTGCGTATATTGGGTCGTCAAAATATAATGCAACAACTCGAGAGTGCGCATCATCTCAATCTGATACAAAAAACCAAAACGGTTAACAAAAATAGGTTCTCCTACATTCTGTCTCGAATCATCGTTAATTTTTCTTCCGAGTTGGACGATGTTTTGGATCGTCACGGGCAAATACACATTTCAGCTTTGCAGTAAGATGGATGCATTTCTTGGGTTTAGACCTTTGATGATTAAGTATTTCAGAATTTCTGTTAACCACTAGAGAACATTATTTTTCGTGTCTATTGCACCTACGTATTTAGTACCGTTTGCAATTTTAAGATGGAAAAGTTACCAAGATTTATCCCATTTACATATCGTTGAAATTTCTATTTGGCAGAGAAAAGCACCTATTCTGTCCCTTCTCCATAGCTTCTCCTGATCTCCGTGCACCCCCTGAGTTCAGGGCAGGAGCCGCCACTGGTGGAGATGGTCCCCTATGAATATCATGGCCCCCCAAATTGAAAGTATTTTGTGCGCATGCGCAAACGTGAATTCCTTGTAACAGCCATAACTTCTACATTTTCCAACAATATTCAGAGACTGTGCGGGATGACGTGTAGATAGCCACCTATGAGAGTGCATTTCAGATTGTTTACTATGCATCGGATCATCTACAGGGTGTCCCATGCTAAGGACCTAAAATCTTCGGGAGTCGATTCTACAACTAATTCTAGTAAGAAAGTGTCTGGTAGCAATTTTTTGTTAGACGCTCAATTTCCAAGTTATTTTAATTTTAAGTTTTTTTTTTCGTGTTTTCGACCTTAAGCCATAAAAATGACCATAACTCGCTTAAGTTACGAGCAATTCGTAATCTAATTACACCGTTGGATAGGGCGTTCAATTAACCCTGGATTACCACCCTTGAGTTCCCATCGTCTATTACCACCTGTGGGTCCATTCGACCTACATGTCGAAAAATCGTCGTTTTCTCGACAATATTTGAAGAAATCAGGAGAAAAATTGAATAATCATTGTGCAATAGGACAATGTATATGTATATTGAGCTAATTTTCAAAAGAAAATCACGCTTGCAATATTTGAAGCAGGTACTTTCGTAACGTAGGTAACTAAATCATCACAGTTAATTTACTTACGTATATATCTGACAACAGCAAATAGGAACTGTAAAACGTTTTGAGTAGCTAGGACAATAATTCAAAATAAAATCTAAACCTAACTGAAATTGAACTTGAATAGAAAAAACAGATTGAAACTTCAAAGAATTAACATTTTTAACGTAGAAATTTATATATTTGAACAGATTCTTAGTAATACCTTGCTGAACTTCCTCACTTGTCTGGACAGGCACAAGTTTGTGGATTGGTAACTTTTACCTACTCAAAGAGTCTTCAACAGTTTCTCATGGTCTTTCAACAGTTTTTCTGCGAGTTGAATACTTGTAAACCAATTGTCACAAGTTATGTTTCTGTGTACCTCTTATAGGTTGAACCAGCTGCAGCACAACATGTTCAGCTCGAGGAACATCAGGAGGGGTTGAACCTTTCCCTGGTATATGATTGCACTCACCATGTACTTGGTGAAGTTATCGCACATCATAAATATTTTGATGCCCCATTTATTCGGTTTTGATGGCATGTAGATCCTGAAGGGGCAGTTTCCCCGGAAGCCGACCAGCTGCTCGTCTATAGTCAAAAAAGGAACCTGGGCTGTAACTTGCTTCACAATTTTCATTCAAGAAGGACCAGAGTTCAGATATTGGTGCCAGTTTGCTTTCAGATCTTCTCTCTTCTCTGGTTGCTCGATCATCAAAACGAAGGCAGTTGAGCAAAAATTCTAATCGAGATCTTGAAAATGCTGCATGGTTCTTTTCTCCACACAAGTGTGTATTCATCATACTTCGAATGCTGAGGTGGTTGTCCCGAAGTCCAGCAGCCATGATGAGAACTCCAAGTAGACAATCGAGAATTATTATGTATATAGAATGAGCGGTCGTTACTACCTGTAGGCCAAAAATACCTACACAAGAATGAGCGGTCATTACCACATGTAGGTCAAAATTGCCTACACAGATTGAGCGGTTATTACCACCTGTAGGTCAATCAGACCTCCTATGTAATGGAAAATGAACCAGTACTCACTTGGTATATGAAGTGCGCAACCTTCTCCCTAAACAGCACAAGCATTACTTACTGAAGAGTACATAACTCGAAGCTCAAGCTCCGAGAGCGCTCCTGACGGATATTTCTGAAAGCTTGAAAATGTTTCTAGGTCGAATCGACCTAGTGGTGGTAATCCGGGGTTAATCACATTTCTAGTGGTAATACAAAAAATTTTGTAAGGTCGTGATGGGTGAAAAATCAACTCGTAAAGTAATTTTCGTAAAATTGTCAAAATTTCCTACTTTTTCTTTAGATTGTTAAGGTTTTATACTGAGTTTTCACACACCAACGGTGATGGAATCAGTCTAATAGCGTTGAAAATGACGTGGAATTCCACCCCTAATTCGTCGAACCTGCCCGAGGCCCAACGAACCAGAAAACCTTGATTTCCACTAGCGCAACCACGTTTTTTAGCATTCAAACGTATTTTTCACCCCTAAATAGCGGCGTAAAATTAAAACAAATTATACCATTGGAAAACTGAGATCTTTTCGCAGTTTTTGATGTAGAGGTACGAGAAAAATCATGTGGGAGTAAAATCTTAACAATCAAAAGAAAAAGTAGGAAATTTTGACAATTTTAAAAAATTGACTTTACGAGTTGATTTTTCACCCATCACGACCTTACAATTGTTGTATTACCTCTAGAAAGATGGTAAATTTAACGCCCTATCCAACGGTGTAATTAGATTTTGAATCGCTCGTAAATTAAGCGAGTTATGGTCATTTTTATGGCTTAAGGTCGAAAACACAAAATAAAACTTAAAATTAAAATAACTCGGAAATTGAGCGTCTAACGAAAAATTGGTAGGAGACACTTTCTTACTAAAATTAGTTGTAGAATCGACTCCCGTTTTTCACTCCTTAACATGGGACACCCTGTATACAATCGGCTTAAGGATACGAGGAAGCTATGTGTCACACCCACTTGGAGGACGGTTTATGTTCTCGATTTCACCATGGGAAAATTTGAGCAACGTACACCCCTGAGTTATGCGCGCCAGGAGTGGGAAGAGGGTAGAAGAGAGGAGCGGGAAAATGTCCTAAATTCAACTTCAAACGTTAAAAAAATACCGATTTTTCAACGTTAAGATGTCGAATTTAGGGAATTTCCTTTCCCCAACCACTCCATCTGGTGCGCATAACTTAGGGGAGTACGTTGCTCAAATTTCGTCCAGCTTGGTTATGTAGGTATTAACGATTTTACGGCATTTTTTCTAAATATTGCTAATTTTAGTACGGTTTGATCATGTTGCTCATTTTCCTACAATTTAAATTCCTCAAATCGAAGAGATTGATTCGATTTTATAGCCTAAACAGTTTTCGACTGATCTGTAGAATTTTTAAGACACTGTTTTCTAATTAAGACAATATTTTCTCTTGACTTGAATAATGACAGAATTATTAAATCCTTATAGGCAAATATTAATTCTCTTCCATCTCAGGATCCTGCTCTGAATTCCGTAGAACAGAAATGACGAAAAAGCCGACTTACCTGGTGGATGCACAACTATAAACTGGTAGGCGGAGAAGGTCCGAAGCTGAGGGGCGGACCTTGGAAATCCTTCCCCCTTCCGAGCTGGCAGACGTTGAGCAACATTCGCCTATAATATTTCTACAGCAGCGCCCCACAAGTCCCAGCTACGGACTATGCAACCTGTATTAAGCTAATTTCCAACATGAACGCTAAATCGTTTGATTTCCTCCCAGTCCGTTCAAATAACGGGTTATTTGAGACTCATTAAATCGTTATCAGGCGACGTTTTGGAGGTTCAGAAATAACCAGAACTTGGATATTGCAATTTAAATTACCTCAAACAAGAGCTTCAATGTTCCAGATGAAACATCATATTTACATCAAAATACATTCCACGTTATCCTCCACATACACATCAACCCTAATTGGACCATCCATGGTGTCACTAGTGTCACCGAAATCATTTGAGGAATTCCATAGCTGTCCCAAAGGTGCCTCAAGATCGCAGAGTACTATATAGGTACTATATAGGTATCACTGATGGCACTGTACAAGGTACTTTGGGAAACCCAGTAGGGAAGGGAGGAAGGTAAATAGTTTGTCATGCTGGAGGTTCTGAAGGCTGGATCAAAGCCCCTCCGATGATTTTTGAGTCTAAATCAACCAAAGATTACCACGAGGAAATGGACAGCCAACGATTTGAAGCATGGTTTCTGGAGTCATTGTTACCCAACCTGGAGCCAAATTCTGTTATTGTTATGGATAATACAACCTACCATTCTAGGGTAATTGATAGGGCTCCAACTTCATCAAACAGAAAATCTGAAATAATTGCATGGTTACAAAATCATTCAGTGCCCTGTTCCAGTGACATGCTGAAAGTAGAACTTTTGAGTTTAGTCAAAATGAGGAAGCCCCTGCATCCTACTTACTTGTTAGACCAGAAAGCATCAGAACGTGAACATACAGTTATTAGACTTCCTCCTTATCATTGCCACTTCAACCCTATAGAGTTAGTATGGTCGTGGCTGAAAGATTTCGTGGGCAAGAGGAACACCACTTTCAAATTGAAAGACGTCAAAGCGCTGGTTCATACTGCGGTAGAGAACATTACGCCCGAGCATTGGAAGTCCTATGTTAAACATGTGCGAGATTATTGACGAAGCATGGGAGAAGGAGGGTTTGACAGTTGAAGAAATAGAACAATTCGTAATTTCTTTGTCTGGAGATTCTTCTGATGAAAGCTCGTGGGAAGAAGACAGCGACATGGATGAAGACTACGACGATTCGTATGTACTGAACGGAAATTTTTCTGATAAAGGTGTAGTGCCACTGTTACCGGAACTATGAATGCTATACTTTCTTATCTAAAATGGATTATTTTTCTATGAATTATTATATTGCTTTGTTATTAAAATACTAGTTTATGAATATAAATTTATGATAATTTAACAGTAAAGTGAAAATGCCTATTTTCTTGAGTTCTCCCTTACATCATTTACTAATGTCAACTCAAAATTTCAATTTTTTGTGCCATTGTAGCCTTATTTATTTATAATCTACTAGGAGATTCAATAACCTCTCGTAATAGATTATTTATCAACCCAAAAATATCTTACAAATCAATATTTTTAATCGCAACTGTAACAATAATACGGTAAACAAAGCTCAGAAAAAATTATTATTAAATGTATAACTTATATTTGGGAAATACCTGGAATCAAGATATAGGTAGGTTAAAATCTCTGCTGTAAGACAATTTACTTGAATGTTCCTCATCACTCTTTTTTAATCGTACCTGCCTCGAGTTTATACTCGATATGTTCAATTTTTCTCGCTGATCACGATTTTGGTGATGGGATGATCGAAATAATTTGTGAATCAAGTGTGCATTTGCAGAAGAGGGTAAACTGTTGGGGGGGGGGGGGGGGTTCACGGGCGGAGGGGTCGCGCAGGTATACCTCGACCTTCCGCTGGGGCTCGGATTCTTGCAGCGATGCCGAACCTTCGGGGGCCTTCAAAAATCCCAGAGCTCTTTAAATAAAGGCAAGAGTATAGAGACTGAGCTCCACCAGTCAGAACGCTTCTCGGGCTCCCAGATTCAGCTTTCAGCCCAATGCTCAAAATTAACTACATTGAAATTGGAATCTATAAATTAATGGACAAAGCTGAATTGTTTTTAAAAAGTCTCCTGCACCGAAACTCAGGGGGTGCACAGAGATCAGGAGAGGCTATCGAGAAGGGACAGAATAGGTGCTTTTTTCTGCCAAATAGAAATTTCAGGGAAATGGGATAAATCTTGGTAACTTTTTCATCTTAAAATTGCAAACGGTACTAAATACGTAGGTGCAATAGACACGAAAAATGTTCTCTAGTGGTTAACAGAAATTCTGAAATACCTAATCATCAAAGGTACAAACCCAAGAAATGCATCCATCTAATTGCAATGTCTGAAATTTATATTTGCCCGTGACGATTCAAAACATCGCCCAATTCGGAAGAAAAATTAACGAGCCCCTTGAAAACTCCGGGATTCGAAGAATCTTCCCTCTCATCATGTCCACGCACGGCTAGCTCGAAAACACCACTGAACTTGATACAATCAATCATTCGAGATAAAATGTACCTATTTTCCTTAACCGTTTCGTTTTTTTGCATCAGATTAAGACGATATGCACTATCAAGTTGTTGCATTATATTTTGACGACCCAGTATATGCAAATATACCAGAGCGTTCTTATGGGAGACAGCCAATGCGTTTTTCAATATGTTTTTGGCTAAATAGGCCAGATCACTTATGCCGTCTTTACCCCAAGCCTCATTCCGGTTGGTAGAACAAAGTAGGTAAGCAAAGCAAAATAACTTGTTAGTCACTTCACTCCCACAAAGCCAGTTTCTCGAATGTTGCACTTTTCACAACCGAAAAACGCAAATAGTTTAAACAAGAGATTTCAAGATTTTGACGAGTTTTGCTTTTCATACGTCGTTTGCAGATCTCAACTTCACTCAAAAAAATGTTATTGAGCACCAAAAAGATTGCAAATTTAACGCTATTTCCAACGGATTTTTTAGATTTGAGCTAGCTCTTGAATTGAGGGAGTTATGGTAAATTTATTCAGTAAAGATCAAAAACATTGAAAAAAAAAAAATCAATGTGAAAAAAAGGCATTTTGAGTGGGGATACCAAAAAATGTCATGAGGCACTTTTTGTCGGAAATTGTTGTAGAACACGTGGTAGAAAGGTCTTGAACCACTCGTGTTACACCGTGTATAAATGAGACACACAAACTTAAACCTATTTTCTTGCAATTGTAAATTTTATAAAAATAAGGCAGAAACATCAGCTTGATAAAAGCGATAAGAGATAACCGAGGAAAAGAAGAAACGTCGATAGAATCGCAAGCAAAACATATTGTTTAGTAATGCATGCATTCCAGGGGACGTCCCATTGGATAAGCATTAGATCAGTTTAACCAGTTGTTGAGCGATAAAACTGATTCAGACAAAAAAAAAAGTCTGCCAAGTGGGTGTGGCACATAGCTTCCTCGTATCCATAACCCCTATTATATAGATGATCCGATGCATAGTAGTTAATCTCAAAACACCAATCTCTAAGTACCTTTCACTACCCTCATAGGGGACCATCTACACGCTAATAGGGACAATCCTAGAAAATTTCATCAAATGCGGATGAAAAATGTAAATCTTATGGCTGTTACAAGGATTTTACGTATGCGCATGCGAAGAGGCTTCTGTAAATTTTAAGGCCTTGATTTTCATTGGGGACCATCTACAACCTAATCCGCGTAATCCCTGAAAATTTCATCGAAATCGGGTTGAAAATGTGGAAGTTACGGCTGTTACAAGGAAATTCACGTTTGCGCATGCGCAGTGGCTACTATCAGTCCGAAGGAGATGATTTTCATAGGGGACCATTTAAATACTAATCTGTAACATCCCTGAAAATTTCATTGAAATTGGATGGTAAATGTAGAAGTTATGGCCGTTACAAGGAATTCACGTTTGCGCATGCGCAGTCGCTTCTATCAGTCCGAGGATGATGATTTTCATAGGGGACCGTCTACACACCAACCCGCACAATCCCTGAAAATTTCATAGAAATCGGACAATAACTTCGTATAGTTATGCGCGTTACAAGGAATTCATGACAGACGGAGAGACAGACACGGAACCAAAATTGTTCAGAAAGGTCAAAAACGCAAAACGCGAGTGAAAATTTTGATTTTGGAGAACTTTTTTTTTCGTCCTTGAAAAGTGAAAACAAAGCTTCCGCTACCTTGGTAGACTTGGAAGCAAAAAAACCTCGAAATATGTGGTTTATGGTGCTCTGGCACCATGGTGGCACCACTATTAGTTCCATGGTGGTACAGAGAATTTTTCATGAAAATCCGGAGGTATGATGAGAATTTTTCCTCAATTTCAAAGCTTGGGTACAATTAGTAAGCTATAAAGGAACCGAACTATTAAAAAATCGGATATTTTGAGAATATTATCCCCCCACTCGCCCCCTCCCCATGCTGATTTTGATATTCTGGTGAAATAGTGTGCAATTTGGAAGATTTTTGAGTCGAACGAAAAAAGAAACACGCAAATCGGTTGGAAATTGAGGCCTGGGCAGAGTTTACAAGATTACGCCCGCAAACGCACGTTTTTGAATCATTAACCCCCCCCTTTCCCCCCCCCCCTTAAAAGGCAAAATTCGAAATTCCGGCGTCGTAGTGCCCAACTAGATAGTTTCCCGCGTCGAATAAAAAAGAACCACGAAAATCGGTTGAAAACTAAGATCTGTGCAGAAGACACAAGATTTTGTCACACACACACAGACGTTCACCTATGGTTTTTTTTGCGGATTTGGATTCAGAATAGTCTAAAACGAATTAGTTCGTTTTTTTTCTGTTGAGTGTTGTCCTCCTTCACCCCAGATCGACCGCATAAGGACGCCCAAGTCTTACTGTGGGACGTCCTAAAAATCGATCTCAAGAAAACATCGACATCGATGTCGCAGCACTAGTGAGGATTACTCATTCAGTTCCGATTATCAGTTGCTATGGCAATATTAATCTTGGGAAAACTCGACAGAAAAATGCATCGATTGAAAATAATAAATTTATTATCAATTTATTACGCTTAAGTAAAAACGAGGGCATACAATTTTGATAGAAAATCTATTTCTCTTTGGCTTTCATTCTCACGGCCACACTTCAACCTCTATATTAGTTAAAACATTGTTTTCCAGTCCTAAACCTCAAACACCATTTGGCACAAATATTGTTAAAAATCGCTACGCGTGCAGCACAGGATGAATAATTTCCATGCGAATTATGTTTGTAACGTACATTCAAATATTATCACAATTTCATTCGATTAAAATACGAAAATTTCGATTTTGAAGGGCAGCGAAATCAAACGCTCAAAGGATCCCACATTGCTCTCGAGCTCAGGATCCGAGTCTCCACGATTTTATACTTATTTCTAAACACTTTCTTCCTACGAATAATATTTATTGAGCGCTTGAACCAGTAGGATTGGGCGACCGTATGCTAAAAAAATAACATGGACATTCATCGATTACACAATTATAATGAACAAGTAAAAGCATGGTGACCTTCCACACAAAAGTAGGAACTAATTTTTTTTGCAAGATATTACTAACTTGGATTTAAAAAAAAATGTCATGAAATTCGACGTGCTTTGTACGTCTTAGATATAATGGAATACTAAGGACGGTAACATGATGAAACTGAACTGCAGCTGGTTTGGAGAGCTGTCGTAATATTCGGATTACGAACACTTCAAATCTACAAGTAGGGGAAAGTCGTGTAACAAACTACAGCTTCTTTTGAACGAAGCAAATTATTACGATAATAAAAAACAATTCATTATTTTTCTGTATTCCTAGATCACCCTTCCGAGATGAACTCGGCTTTTCCTTTAATAGTGTTGTTACTCAGTAGTGCGTCTTCAGCAACCAGTATTAAAATTTCGGAATGAACGCTCCTACAACTCTCGGACAGCGAAATTATTGCTATAGTACAGGGTGGCTGAAAATGGACGCCCACTTTTTAAAATGACGCCAAATTTTTAATTTTTAATTCGTTAGGATTGGAAGTTTATTGTACAGTAAGAAAAAATCAGTTATGGAATGTTGTGCTAAGTAGATGGCGCCCTTGCTGATAAATGCACTGTTCAAGCCTTTCGGCGAAGTTGCTCATGACGTTATCCAACATTTCCATCGGGATGGCGGCAATTTCACGTGATATCGCATCTTTGAGGTCTTGAAGAGTTCGTGGTTTATCCACATAAACCTTGGACTTCAGGTAGCCCCATAAAAAGAAATCACAGGGAGTGAGATCGGGCGAGCGCGGAGGCCATGGAATGTCACCGTGTCGCGAAATCAACTTTCCGGAAAATGTTTGGCGGACAATATCCATGGAAATTCTCGCCGTGTGTGCGACCTCAAAGATGCGATCACACGTGAAATTGCCGCCATCCCGATGGAAATGTTGGAAAACGTCATGAGCAACTTCGCCGAAAGGCTTGAACAGTGCATTAATCAGCAAGGGCGCCATCTACTTAGCACAATATTCCATAACTGATTTTTTCTTACTGTTCAATAAACTTCCAATCCTAACGAACATTTTGGAATTTATTTCAATCTGATATCTCCAAAATTAAAAATTTGGCGTCATTTTAAAAAGTGGGCGTCCGTTTTCAGTCACCCTGTATTTAGTTTGCATGAAAAAGCCGCGTTCTATCCAGGTGCTCTGAAGAGTAAAATAATAAACAATTGTGTAAAGCTGGGTACACACTAGTACGAGGCAGCGCACGAGGCGAGGCGCGGCAAAAATTCTGCCTCGTACGTTGCTTTTTTTAGACCCGAGGCAACGAACGGAGCCACCGCTCGAGGCAGCGATCCATTCTGTACGTTCCATTCGGCAGTTCAGAAAAGCGCATAGAAAATAGTGAAAAAAGCACAGTAAAAATTTGCCATTTGATCTGAAAGGGCAAGATGATATTACTGGCTCCATCTCATAGGCCACAAAAATTTAGCTTTCAACAAAGTTCTATTGCCAATGAATATTTTTCCTAAGATTCGCTTCTTGATCACTTCGACATCTGCCCCCAGCACTACACTGATCTCCCGCCAGGCATCCTACATGAGAATCAAATTGTGGTAATTTTTGTTGTCCCTCCTCGACAACACCGGCGGTTTTCCGTATTCTTTCACGAGCGAAATTGACATGTCGTTGTCCCAATTCATACCTATTCGATACGCACTGCGCAACGAACACAATTCGAACCCTACGAAGGACGTTGGAGAAATGAAACAGGTACCGAGGCACGAATTTTGCCTCGGAACCCCGTCCAAACCAATACAGCGAACGTTCGCCCGTTCGCCGAATTTTCCCTTGCCTCAGGCTGTTCGGCGAACGGGCCAAGGCAGTTTGCCTCGCCTCAAAACCCCGTCCACATCTGCACGCATGCCGCGCCTCGGGCTGCCTCATGCGCTGCCTCGTATTGGTGTGTACGGAGCTTAATAATTTGCAACGTTTTTCAGATGGCTCAGAGATACAGAGAAAAACTACCTACGAAATGAAGACATCGCAGCTACAAAAATGGATCCATGATTTTAATAATGGGGAATTGGCCTCAGTTTTAGATTCTGGACTTTCAAAACAAATACTATAACAGGGATCTAGAATAATAACGTTTAACACCAAGAAAAAAATTACTGTAGAATAAAATGCCTAAACAAGCGAAGCCTCTGTTGAAAAACACCGCAAAAATCACGACCTTGGGGTTTTGACGCAAAAACTGACCAAATTCACGCTGCTGTGCTTTGGCGAAGTGTAAAAGAAGTATCTCAACAAATAATATCAAATGACATCAACAGGTAAGCAGGATTCACATGGAACGGAAAGAACGACACAATCTGATTGGCTGATTTTCCCTAGTGGGGAATGGTGGCCGCCATCTTGACAGAATGGCGGTCATCTGTTGGCAGAAGAAATTTTTATACCGTCGCCTGTCTTCCGCGCGTCTGTGCAGTGGTCAGAAATGATAACCACTAGTGGAGGTTGCACTAGGGGTGGCTCAACTATGGATAGTAGCTAACAATCGATTGTTTCGATGCAATCAACGCAATTGATGCATTGTGATAATGTATTCCCAGAATTTTTGCAGAATCCCTACTATGATAATTTTCTAGAAACATGTTAAGCTGCCATTCGTAAAAATAGATGAGCAAATGGGTAAATTGAAAATTCCAATATTATTATATATATTGATTATTCCTTTGTCAAAAAAAACCATCGAAACAATTTATTGTTGCAATCAACAATCGGCCACCCCGAGGTTCCACACTCGCGCTCATTTTTTTTTTTTTTTTCTCGCAATGTCCTTTTTTGAATTTGTTTATTTATGAATTTCAACTAGAAATGATCACTACCCTCTCAAAACACTGTCAAGAGAGGTTACAGATCAGAGAGGAGTTATCATTTCAGAGGCGTCCAGGAGGAAGGTTATCACTCCGTCAATAGGCCAATCAATCGATTGACCTATGATTCAGGTCGATCAATAGGTCTCCGTCAATCAACTAGGTAATAGGTAGAATCGTATGAAGGAGTGAGTAAAATTGCTTCTTTTGGTCACTTTTGCGTCTGGGTTTTCTCTCTTCCCCAGATGCACACTCTTGTGTTGACCATGTAAGCTACAGATTCATTTACGCTTCCAAAGGTAGCACTACTGTTGTATGGGGCAAAGATCCCCCTATGAAGCCAGATTGGTCAGGCAGCCGGATACGTCGCAACATGGCTGCCCCCATATATTTATTGATGCTACATTTAAAATTTTCATCTTCCTTAAATTCTCTAAATTTATTGGATGGTTTTCTTCCATATCTTTCAAAAAAAAAAAATTAAAAAAAGGAGGCAAATTTATTATTCAATATTACGAAAAATTAATAGGTGCGTAATTCTCCCAAAACGTCGGATTTCATTTTTTTGAACTATGTTGGCGTCTATTATAATTTTTGTGCACATTTTGTGAGTGACTTCTGGTGACCCTTCCCTCGGTTTTCAGTCAAATTTTGGGTGGATAGCCCCTTGCAGTCATTGTTTTATGACTAAATTCCGGAATGAAGGCACCTACAACTCTCAATAGCGAATTTATTGCTATAGGTAGTAGTTAGTTCAGTTATGCTTTATTATTTTGTTAATTTCGTTTACGTATTTTTGTAATAAAGAGGAGACTGAAGGTACAAACTTGTTCGGCCTGTGGTACAAGCCCTCGTTGTACCTCTGACTAATTTTCGATATTTTTCTTCAAATTTCTGTCAAGGGCAGTGTGACGGGGTTTTTCGCAATTTTCATTTCGCAGTTCTATGGTTGGGCCTGTTGAGAAAAAATGCACTATTTCGGTTGAGAAAACCCGTTTTGAGTACACAAATTTGAATTTTACAAAAACCTGCCGGAGGTACACGACTTCCCCTACCTAGGAATACTAATTGCAAGTTCAGTGGTTTTAACGCTGCTCTAGTTCAAATTCATCATATTCCTTAAATATAATAATAAATAACTATCACTAAATGCATTTATAGTGCGTCGTTTCGTTCTCACAGAATGATTTGCACTGTCTTAAAAAAAAAAAAAAAAGAAGTAAGGTTCACATAAGTAGTATAAAAAGGTACGAGTGAAGTAAGGACGGCGATGCTCGGCATCAGACATTCACGGCAATCAGATCGCTCGCCAAGATGTACGGCGATTGCATGGCTTTGAGTAGATTAGGCCTTACCTCGATAATCAGGGATAGGATGAGGTTGACCGTGGCGAGCCCGACGAGGAGAAGCCTGAACCGGACGGTGTCGTTGCGGTAAAAGTCTTTCAAGTCGAAGAATCGACTGAGACCGTCGAAAGGCGCTATCAGGAGGAGAGTTGTCCAACCAACTAAAGATAACACCGTGATCATGAACCAACCTGAAAAGGTAAATACCGTGGCAATGACCAGTCTAGTAAATTATTTCGAAAGAATGAGGAAGGTCAAAAACGTTTCAACTTTGAGGTGTCTACTGAGTGAATGGAACAGAGATGGGCGAATTCTTATTCATAAAATTTATGAATAAGAATTCGCCCATCTCTGAATAAGAATTCGCCCATCATCGTATTTAATACGATTATGAATACAAATCATATCTGCGACTTTATGATTATGAATACGAATACAGGTATGAATATGAATATGAATACGAATAAAATCGTATTCACACTTTGAATACGATTTCCTCCCCGTATTCGTATTTTGAATATGATTTTATGATTTTTTTCTTTATAATTTCCCCAAAAATCGATTTTTTAAAACAATTTTCCCTAAAAATTATAGGTACTTTTTTAAAATGATTTTCTAACGAACTCTCGACATATTTATGACCTAACATTGTCAAAATAATCAATCGAAATTCGAAACGCTCACAAATTCTTATAGGATTTTTCACGCAGAATCGAATGAGACCAACCCAAGGCCGCTACGACCAACCGTATTGAAACTACGACGACATTTCCTATGGAAATCGTACGTATTTTTTTACAATTTGCATTGAAAATTATAAAAATTATGATTTGCAATTTTGGTCGTATTTATTCCCTAAAATTGTCAAAATAATTAATGAAAAATCGAAACGCTCACCAATTCTTATAGGATTTTTTACGCAGAATCGAATGAGACCAACCTCAGGTCGCTACGACCAACTGAATAGAAAGTACGACGAAATATCTGGTAAAAATCATAATTTTTGAATGATTTCTAGTGCTAATCGTTAAAAAAAATACGATTTTCTGCGGAAATTCTATTTGCTAACTTTCTATTTGGTTGGTCGTAGCGACCTGGGGTTGGTCTCATTCGATTCTGCGTGAAAAATCCTATAAGACTTTGTGAGCGTTTCGAATTTCGCTTGATTATTTTGACAATGTTAGGTCTTAAATATGTCAAGAGTTCGGGAGAAAATCATAAAAAAAGTATGATTTGCAGGGAAAATCGTGAAAAAAAATTAGATTTTTAAGGAAATCATAGAAAAAATTATAAAATCGTATTCAAAATACGAATACGGGGGAAAATCGTATTCAAAGTGTGAATACGATTGTATTCATATTCATAATCATAAAGTCGCAGATATGATTTGTATTCATAATCGTATTTATGAATAAGAATTCACCCATCTCTGGAATGGAATGCTGAATTACTTATATTTTAAAACGGTCACAGACTAGCAGTCGATTCTACAGCTTATTTCCAGCAAAAAATTGCTTCGTTTTCGAGCTACCTATTCCACTTTTTTTTCTCGTGATTTTGACCTTATTTCAGTTGAACGGCTCAAACTCCCCGAATTTCCATGCAAATTCAAATCTGATTACACCGTTGGAAAGAGCGTAAAATTTCTCAACTCCTTGATGGAAAAAATCGATTTTAAAATGGAAAAAACAGGTAAAAATTGGACTTGAAACGAAGAATTGGTCAACTCTTGGGAATCTCAACTTTATTCAAACGCTCATAGGTTCCGTAATCCGACAAGTGAATTTTTACCTGTAGGCCTAAAAGATGCGCCGAAATCCCAGCTTTTCAACGGTGTAGTCATTTTCATTTTTAAAGTAGAATTTATTTTAAAAATTTATGTTTGAACGCGGAAAAACGTGATTTCGGGAGGCCTCGCTGTCTCTTGCGCCTCGGCGAACCACTCAGATCGCATTAACAGAAGCGCTGATTCCTTGGTGAAATTCACGTTTTTCAGCGTTCAAACACAAATTTCTATGATAAATCCTAATTTAAAAATGAAAATGACTAGACCGTTGGAAAGCTGCGCATGTTTTAGGCCTACAGGTAAAAATTCACGTGTCGGCTTACGGAACCTATGCTGCCGTGCTAAGCCAGAAAGTCGTATCTTGACTTCACCCAACTTTCGGGAAAACGACCTAATAGGTTTCGTGGCGAAATAATTCTTTCGCGGGATTATTTTTCCTCCTTTCACCACAGTTATAGGTTTTTCTTAAAAGAAATTAGTAGCCGAATCGATTTCTGGAGTCAAAATTAAACATATTTGAGTGTAAACTGTCAAAAAACAATGATACGAGATTCCGCTCTCGTAAACCCGAAGTTACGACTATTCTGTTCATTTTAATTCTCGAAACATTAATTCATTTGAATTAACATTTTAATTCAAGAAACCATTTCACATTGATTATTTTGTCATCCTACTTGGCTCAAAGTCAATCGTATTTCATATCTCTGTTCAGAGTGTAAGAAAAAACTGCTGAATCAATGAAAATAAACATTTATTCTCTTAGAGTATAAACGTAAAGTCACCACTAAATGTTGAGTTTTCAGAGGCAAAAAGTCGTATCATGGCGATTTAATGCAAGAAGTCGTATCGTCGAAATAGGCAGATTCCCGTATCAGTGTCAAGGTACGAGTTTTCTTCTTCTGAATCGCTCTGATACGCGATTTCTTAGCAGAATCAAGTTAACACGCCTTAACGCGAAAGACGGGAGGCTTGTTTGAGGCATTTCTAATAGAGATAAGTCTCTAAAAATCCGAAAATCGATAGAAATCGACCCCCAAAACCCCCGGGTACCAATAACTCAATTTGGTCAAATTTTCACGTTACGACTTTCTGGCTTAGCACGGCAGTATGGGCGCTTGAATAAAGTTAAGATTCCCAAGATTTGACCAATTTTTCGTTTCAAGTCCAATTTTCACCCGTTTTTTCGATTTGAAATGTGGATTTTTCCTTCAAGGAAATTTTACGCTCTTTCCAACGGTGTAATCAGATTTAAATTTTCATGAAAATTCGGGGAGTTTGAGCCGTTTTACTGAGATAAGGTAGAAAACACGAAAAATCTTAAAAGTGAAATAAATCGAAAACGAACCTAAAAAAAAGTTACCAAGAGATATTTTTCGCTGGAAATGAGCTGTAGAATCGATTCCTGGCCTGTGACATAATGTAACACCCTGTGTATTATTTGTTGTGTCCTTGAAGATCAAAAACTTGTGCTCGCGCATATTGACAGGCCCAAACGGTGAGCTTCCCTGTCTTGAATAGTGAGAAAGCAAAATCTATTGATTTCAGGATTATATCGTCCAGGGTTCTTTGGGACATTCAAAGTTGTAGGGTTTCCCCCTGGTTCGCCTCGATTTTATCGAAATAACTTTTGAAAATGCGAAGGCTCAGCAGACGACCCTCGTTGAGTCTCCAATATTGGTTGGTGGCCATGGGACAAGATGTCCACGTCACCTCAACACCTATTTTTCCAAACGTAAGCGTAGGTTGGTTGGTACGTTGTGAATTCAAATGTTTGTCCAACTCACGATTTCTGTAGATCGGTCGTCTATGAGGTTTCCCTTTGGAGAAGGTGACAGCCAATATGACGTACTGGTAGCAACTCAAGATGAAAACTGAACTGTTCTCCCAACCGCTGACCACGTAATCATCTCCTTTGGCCCTCCTCGCGTGAATGTACCTGTCGATAGAAAATCTGGTTAAAGGCGAATTTCAATACTCAAAATACGTAGGTACTTCCACATTGTTATGTTTTGATACAATTTATGTACTTAGTTTGTACATCTCTTGGTTGGTTCGAGAATAAGTCGTGAAGTATCCTAGCACTCCCCTATCCATAGGTGGGATGAGAGGGGGGGATTTAAGGATTACTGTGTATGGCCTCCAATAAAAACTGTGAACGAGAGGATGGCAACTCATTACCAGAACACCCCTGGGGGGTCAGCTGTGACCGCGGTCGCAGCGGCACGCGTCCTTTAGCGACAATACTCGGACCAGCTTCTGTGGGGAGGTCGTGTGTTCGAGTCTCCCTTCGGAAGAAAGCTGATGAAAGACAGCGGACAAAAATCCAACCGTGTTTCTTTACTTTACTTTACTAAAACACCTCAAGAAATATCGCACGAATCCACCGAATATTGAGTTACAAACAGTCATTTTGAGGACATTAAATAAATGAAGGGAACAGGGGAAAAACCCCATCATTGCAAAAAAGCTGATTTGGAGAAAATCGCAAATTATTGTTTTCATATTAATAAAATTGATATCAGGGACTTGAAAAACGCCAGGAAAATTCCTAATGTGTTCCCAATCTATCTACCAACACATCACAGGGAGGAAAAAAATGTCCCTACTACCAAACAACAATTAAAAAAAAAATGTCGTAAGTGAGCTGTTCTTCCAGCATGAAACCTTCCTTGGAATTTAGAAAATTCGATAAGCGTTATTGTTGATTAGGAAATATGGACGTGAAAAATCACCGATAACTTGAAAATCAATGTAATTTAAAAATTTACAAAAAACATGGGTACAACACACAACAAGGTATACCTACAAAATTTACAAAAACAAAAACATTGGTACATTATGTACAGATCAGAATAATTTTTTTCACCTCAATACAGCAAATAGCTCACGATGAACTCTAGTGCTTGGTGCTCAGAAAAAATTGTCCTATTACTCGCCATCAGGGTCTACGTCGATAGGAGGATCGTCAATAAATTCGTCGTTGTCTTCCTCGTCATCTTCAGGGGGTTCAACCTGATTGAGAGAGCGGTAGAACTGCTTTGCCTCGTCCCGCTCCAAAAATTTAGAAAGATGAAGCAGGTCCCTAAATTTTGCTGCTTTTATGGGGAGCCTTCCATGGTAGCAATTTTGGAGTTGAACCTCCACGGATGTTTGGACGCGCTTCTTTCTCTTCGGTTGCAGTAATTTCTTCGAAGATTTCTGCAATGCAGACGAGGTGAAGGTCCCATCGTACGATGCCTTGTGAAAAACCAGATTTTTGGCTTCGCCAGAGAATTTCAGCACTCTTACTGGTCTCGTTGGGAATGGGCATTTCTCAGGGTAAAAAAAGTACCTACGTTAAAAACGCTGTCCAGTTTTGAAACCTCACGTCCTGTCCACAATTAATTACTTCAAACGGAGAAGGTTTTTGTCGTGCATTTCTCAAAACGTCTCTCCAATAAATTGTGAGGACAACAAAGACGAACAGGTGGCGTAGACTGATGTGAACCACTGAAGGAATAACGTGAATCACAGAATTTGCAGCACCTACCCAGCCCGAAAGTACGGAGCGGAGGACATTTAAACTGCAATCTAGGGGTTCTTCCCCACAACCGCGCACAATGATGGGGTTTTTCCCCGGCACTGCCTTTCTTTGAACCCGTATTTAACAGCAAGGACGTGGTTTTTCACCAGAAATGACTACATATTCTGATTCCTCACCTCAACTTCCTATAGATAGCGCCTTCACCTAGTTTTCGACGAAAATGTCGATGATGGGGTTTTTCCCCTGTACCCTTCAAATAAATAAATTTAAAAAAAGTAGGTATAATTTCCAATTTTTTTTGTCAACCCCTTTAATATTATATTTAAAAAAAAAATCATCGTTAATAATAAGGGTTAAATCTCGACTCACCACACACACACAAAACTAGGAGTGGGGGGGGGGGGGGGTACTTAACCCTAGAACGGTACACTTAGGAGCAGGTGAGTCGTTGTACACTACGTAAAAATGACGTTTTGGTATTTCAGAAGAAAAAAAATTATTCACTACACACAAGCAAATGAAGCCTCCAGACCAGTAAGGAAGCTGGACTCCTCTTCATTCTCTTAACCCTGGAAAGATGCACTTCGAAGCAGGTGCGTTGCTATAGTACACTACGTGAAAATGACGTTAACACCCTTGCATCAGATACAAGATAATAGATTCTATTATTGACATGCAAAAAATTTAAATTTATTAGTACACTACGTAAATAAAATATGGCGCTTAGACTTACGCAGGAAGCGCTGCTACGTGGTAACACACGACCCTGGGATCTTTCCCTCGTCACGTGTCACTTCACTATTTGTCCTTCTAAGCACTGCTGAGGGCAGTGTCTCTTGGCCAACGAGGTGAGGCGGAGGAAAGGAAAGTTCCCCAACCACACGTAATACTTACGTAGGGTACCGTTCCAGGGGAACTCAACAAACTATTCTCGTACAAACCAAGTAATCAAACAACATTTCATAAAATTCCAGTAATGGAAATGGAGGTAATTCCATCCCCATCACCCATTACTTTTCCTTAATGGGTGATAGGAAAAACCCCCTTCCACATTAGATTAGGCAAGCATGAAGACTATAGAAAACGCTGCAAATTATTTCACAATGGTTTATTATTTTTTATTTTGCTATATAGATCACTCGTCTGCGAAGCCACCAACCATAAAAAATGAAGAAAAACATCGATCGCATTTCGGTCAGCTAAAATTTGAACGGAGATTCAAACTCGTGTTTCTAACTAGTTATTTAGCTAGAGAGTTTTGAAAATTTAGCCCTTATTTTTCAAAACCTAGAAGTGACTGACAACAACCAAAAGCTTCAGGGCGCAACTAGACCCCAAAATTTCATCAACATCGGTCCATGAACTTGGGAAAGTCCTGCGGAAGGTGTAAGGCTGACTGACGGCAAATTTTTTATTCAATGGGGTGTGCGCAAGAGCCAGAAAACCTGTTTATTGTTATTTTTAATCGAAACTAGACCTCATTCTAAGAATTTTGACACCAACCGCGACCTTCTAGCGTGAGAAGACCTTTATCTATAATTTTTCAAAGTTTCGAATGTTTATGACGTCACAGAGGGCTGGGGGGTTCCGCCCAGGTGGGAGGAGCGCGTGACGTCATAAACATTCGAAACTTTGAAAAATTATAGAAAAAGATCTACTCACCCAAAAGAGAATGGCTGGTGTCAAAATTCTCAGGACGATTTTTTAAACAATAAAAAAAAAATCAGCCGCATCCCCTCATTTTTGGATTCCATGTAACTTGAGACGTGAACCAACCAATTTTGAGGGGGGGGGGGGGGGGGGGCTGAACAAACGCTTTTTATCGGTCGATTCCAATAGAAACATAATAAACCGTTGTGTAATAATTTGCGCGTTTTTTATAACATGTTTCCCATTTTTTTTCTTTATACCATGTTTCCCATTCCTTATTTTCTGGGAGTATATACGTACTTAAACGGAAGGATGCATTCCTACATGTTTTTTCCTCGAGCGGAAGGGAACTTACAAAACCCCATCTGGACAGCTGGGGTGAAGAAAAAAGCTCGATATAATTTCGTGTCACGGCTGTGAAATGAAAGTTACCCCTCGAGTGAGAGGCCACTACTTCCATGAATGTGTATTTTATAATAATTCAGACCGGTTTGTCTATAAGTCAATCGAACGAAACTTTCTGTGTGTACGTTGACTGTTGGTATCGTTGGATTTAAATTGGTCTCTAACGGACTTTTGTGACTCCTGCCAAATTCGAACCTTAGGATTTATCGATAGATAGAAACCAAAATTCTGAACATGTTGCTTCAGGTACGTTGCAGGTGTAACTACGAATATTTGGAGTCAGCTTCCTAAATTCTCTTCTTCTTTACCGCTGACTTTTGGTTGGTTTTACTTATGAAGAACGCGTTATCTTATCTAGAAACTGCGTCAAATGTTCGAAGAACTTCGTCGACCAGGTTCTGTGACCCTTTGTGAGTTCGTACTAACGGATGCGAATCACGAAAGGTCTTGATATACCGCCTACTTGGCGTCACCCCGTGAATTCGATAAGGCTGTGCTTGTTTTGAAATTTTATATCCGACAGCGCCAGTGTTTCAAAACAACTGCTCACCTACTTTATAAGTGACGTGTATTCTTCTTGACTCCACTTCAGACTCGTTAAAATAAGAATTACCATTACCATTACTTTTTCTAATTACTTTAGAAAGTAATCGCAATTACTATACCATTTTGGTTTATTATTTTCAATAATGAACCTTTGGAATCGACCAAGAAAAACATTTTTTAACACCCCCTCAAAATTTGTTGGTTTACGTTTCAAGGTACGCAGAATCCAAAAATCGAATAAAAACGCTGCAACTTATTACACAATGGTTTATTATTTTTCTATATAGATCACTGAGGTTTGGTTGATTACTGAGGTTTTTCAACTTTAGTTTTTTACTGCCGTTTAGAAACCCTAAGATAAACGTCAGTAATCGGACTGCAATTGTTTTTTAACTCAGCCTTAGTTAGGTGTTATGATTCTTCCCACCAAAACTGTTTCATTAATTAAGTAGGGTACAAATTCATAACCAAAATGGTAAATATGTTCTTTTAGTAAAAATCAATTCTTAATGTACGGTTCGACTGTGAATACCTCCTCCTTGAGTAAACTCACGTTGACTTGAGTTTAGAAATTTTCTGACTTGGGTCGCGACTCTGAATGGGGTATTCCGGTGGGTCGGAAATTCAAGTTTTTGACCTCAAAGTTGGATTCAGCACCTTTGAAAACTTTTATACTACAACTTTTTGTCATTGATACTATAACATGTGGTAGAAAAATTAAATAAAGAGATCACACGTTTGAAAAAAAGGCGGGCCTCCATGAACGCACACACACTACGCCACGAGTGCGTTTGCGTAGTGTTTTGAAGTATCCAAGGCGACGAGGCGTTCGAGACCACACGGGATTAGTGGAATGTCTCGATCCAAGGTCAGTAAGGTAATACTCACAACAAGTTACTGCGTCACATCATCCAAATCTTCAACTTTCATTAGCTTCCCTGATTTCTTCTAAACATTTTCTCGACGAACAGACCCAATTACCGTTATTCCTGACCCATGCTTGTTTGAAAAAAAAATTGACTGAAATACCCCATTCTGCCCTCCGTATGATTGCATGACTTGATAATACGTGTCAGGCAGGTATTTTTCATATTCACTAGAAATCCACAAACCTAGAAGGACTAATATGGATCAATACTTCACCAATACTAACAATGCTTCTTCAAGATGTACATTTTACTACACAATGTCACGAAGGGTGTGTGTTGTCAAATTAGCGAGAAGTGGCAACACAGCGAAAAACCACTGAGCTTGCAGCCAGCGAGCAGCTTTTGACATCACTACCCAGTAGGCAACAGAGGACCATTCGGAGGACTAGGGCCAATTCCATGACGCACTAGCCATTCGGTACGGTTGGGAACCAAGAGGGTTGCCAGTATTGTGCGACGGATGCGGGAGTCCCATGGATATGAACCACGCCCTCAATTGTATGAAGGGCGGCCTGATCAAACAGGGACACGACCTGGTTCGGGGAGAATGCGCCAAAATAGCAAGCATCGCATGGTACGGTGTTGTCACAGAACCAGTTCTTCGTGAAAGTGCTGATGGCAGCCCCGGCCTGGTGGCAGACATGAAGGTGGTGTGTGGGACCGTGAGACCTGCGTTTTTTGATACCCGCGTTATAAACGCTGACGCAGTCTCTTACACTTCCATGAACTGGCCAACCATCTCTCGCCATGCTGCCCAAGCCAAGCATGCAAAATACGACAGAATAGCCGAAGATCAGAGAGGGTCTTTCACGCCACTCGTAATTTCATGCGATGAAGCATTGCATAAAGAGTATGACGCTTTTCTCAAGAATGCCTCCCTACGCCTTGCCAACAAATGGTCCAAATACTACGCTCAAGTGATGATGTGGACGCGAGTGGAAACACAATCCTCCGTCCTTCGAGCGGTTTCCATGAGGCTAAGAGGCCCAAGGAAACAAGTCCGAGGACTCGGACTGGAGGTTGGAGCAGCGATTTGGCTCCCACAAGACTAACTCCTCGCACGCTCGCAAAAAAATCCCTTGGGCATAAATCAATTTCAATTTTTGGCAAACTTTTGGCATACCAATTTGAACTTTTGGCAACTCATTTTGAACTTTCGGCAAATCCATTACGTTTCGACAACTACTGGAGTCCTTGTCCACCTTCATTCCTTCTACAATGTTCAATAAAGTGTTTTTAGTACAAGTGATTTTACTACACAATTAATGTATCTTCTGTTACATTGACCAGGAACATTGTAAAAGTCTGGAAGTCAAATTCATCATAGGCGATGGTTTGAAACACTCGAATTAAATTCTCTACAAACTAAACATCTAATACTAATTAGGATCCTCTCTGGCGTAGTAACTTTCAGAAACTCGTGCATTAGTCACTGGCAGACGACAATAGCAAGAACAAAGCGCTAATGACGAAAGGCGGACGCATTTTCTGAGGAATAAATGCGGTGTTGGCGGGTAGAGGGCAATGCCACGTGGTTTGCCACTCATCAATATCAACACATGCTTGCGAGGCGCCTTGTTTCAGAGTTATACCAACCTCAGTCAAAAGTCTGGCACGAATTACTGCGCTTAGTCCAAACACTATTCATAAATAATTTTCGACGAGTCTGCCCCTACGTACCAGGGTTCGTTTTTGACGAGCTCCAACGCTAAAACTTGACTCAAAACGCAGACGACGATTTGAAGAACCAGCGGGATCAAATTGGACGGCGACAAGAGGCGGCTGATCGGTCGTTTCGGGACGATTCGCTCGCCAGGTTTGTTCCAACCCATCACTAGAGCCAGAGAGCTGGTGACCACGAGGTCCACGTAGAGGAATTGGAACGTCCCCATTTCCAGTCCTTCCTGCACAACAATACGTGTTATACATAATTGTCATTATCATCGCTTTAAAAAAATGAAGTTCAATAATATACAGAATTATTCTGTATAAAGGAAAAAATATATATTATACAAATAGAATATTCTCTTAGCGATAATGGGGTATTTGGGTGGGTGGGAAATTCAGGTTTTTGACCTCAAATTTGGATTCAGCACTATTGAAAACCTATATGCTCCAACTTTTTGCCCAATGTTACAATAACATGTGGTGGAAAAATTAATTAAATGGATCACACGTAAAAAAGGCGGGCCTCCCTGAACCCACATGTGCGTAATGTGTAATATTTTGTAGTATCTAGGAGGTTCTCAGGTAGGTTACAAAGGTTGCCCTTAGGGAAGGGTTTCATTTCTTCTCTGTGCATGGATAGTTTTTTTCAAGGCGAGCAACTTGATACGTCACACCCTGCTGCCATCGTTCAAATCTTCGACTTTTACTAGCTTCCCTAATTTCTTCTAAACATTTTCTCGACGAATAGACCCGATTATCGTTATTCTTGAGCCATGCTCTTTTGAATTTTTTTTTTAAATTGACTGAAATACCCCATTGAATGATGAAATTGAACACGAATAAAATTTCTGATATGAACATGAACTTCACGATCAAGTTAATGGCTTCCTGGATATAATAAACATCGACACAATTAAGAATTATCTTCTATTCATGTCGATTTGCTTGTTGCAGTTGCTGCGAGTTTCAGCACTCCAACCACCATCGCCTTACAGACTTTCGTCATTGAGGCTACCCATTGTGATACGTATTCTCATAAAGATAAGACCATCAACAATTTCAATTTTCCTTTTCTGGGAGTAGTGTAGGATTTGAATATTTCATTGAACGGGTAAAGTAAAATGAAATGACTTACTCACCAAGTACAGGATGAATACTGAGCTGAACTGGACGAGACCGACGAGAACCATGAAATTGAACAGACCGAAATTGGTCACCAGAGCACATCTGCCTTCGGTTATCAGTTTAGGGACGCAAGTGACGTCCTGTATCGCCGATGTGAAAGGCGCCGCAATTGAAGCTTCGGCTGAAGATATGGATATCCCAATGTGAGCGGTCTTCAGAGCCTACAGTCCAAAACATAGAAGGTATTTATAACCAGTCCTCCAATAGTCTAGAATACTACAGGTTAATATTTAGGTGTACTAAAGATTTATCTCAGGTGGAATGAAGATACGAACATATGAATCCATTCCAAACTCTAATGAAACATGATATGTACAAGCACTAGTTATACCTACCGCCTCTTTAGTTTAATTATTTTTATATTCCTTGATTTAGTTTAAAATGCCGTTTGACGAAAGATACAAAAAAATTTAAAAAATCTTTCTTAAAAACAAGCTTTTATTTTTTGTTAATGAAATGAACTAAAAATTTGAAAATAAATTACCTCTAATAAGAAATTTAATAACACTTTATAAAGACAACACTTTATCACAGTCCCAATTTTTTATAAATAAACGCGTGTTACATTTAGCATCTTCTTTTTCTTCTTGCTATCACAATGTAACACGCTTTTATTTATAAAAAATTGGAACTGTGATCAAGTGTTATCTCTATAAAGTGATATATTTCTTATTAGAGGTAATTCATTTTTAACTTTTTAGTTCATTTTGTTAACAAAAAATAAAAGCTTGCTTTTAAATTATTTTTTACATTTTCAATCTACGACTTGAAAAATTATGCATTGGAAGATGGTCCCCCAGGAATTGAAGGATGGAGGAATCATGAAATGGAGGCTGCTTTCATGAATAGGAAGATGGTCCCCTATGAGTTGAAGAATACTCTGTATGAATTGGAAGATGGTCCCCCTGGAATTGAAGGATGGAGGAATCATGAAATGGAGGCTGCTTTCATGAATAGGAAGATGAGCTGAAGGATGCCTTTTATGAATTGGGAGATGACCCCACAGGAATTAAAGACAAAGGGACAGGTGAAACTAAATAAAAGCTAGTAATTGAATGTTACTATTGTCTTCATGCTTGCCTAATCTAATATAGAAACAATTAGATTAAAAAAGCTTTAGTGGGATTTTGTCAAAATTTCTCCACTCAATTCAAAGCGAAGCTGTTGTGACAAGTTTCCAACATACTTGTATCAATACAGTCTTTATAGGAGGGTCGTTCCAAATGATTCCCTCTTTTCTCGTAAGAGAAACAAAAGGGAGGTGGAAAACTGTGGGAAGTTTTCAACTTTTCTTTTGGATGTAGTGGTAATACTCAATATTTTGATCACTGGCCTAATGACCTAAACAACACAGCCAGTGTATTTTGTAACCTGTCCAGCGATAAACATATATAACCTACAATGTATTTCGGGTATAGCCATTGTTAGGTTGTCAATAACAATCAAGATACCCGAAACTATTGTTCATTACATGGCTGTAGATCGATAACTGTTAGATTACTGACAGCAGGCATTTTATGCTGTGGTAACTGAAAACGAGTTGATGATCTCAGTGGTATTATGGAGTTCCAAAAATTAAATGCTCCCTCAAATTATAAAAATAAGTAGTATAATGTATTGCACAATTTGTTTAATTTTCCCACACTTACTCCACAGTCATTAGCACCGTCGCCAACCATAGCCACGATGTAGTCAAGAGATTGCAAAGACTCCACAACGTTAGCTTTCTGTTGCGGCGACATCCGAGCAAACACCACGCTCCTTGTGGCCACTTGAGGAACCAATCCGGGAAAATACTCCACCAAATCATCCCAGGTTGGACCATCGATCGCCAATGCCGAAGAAGCATCTGTCTGTTGAAAGAAAGAGTTCACAGTTATAATACGATTAAAACGTCGTTTATTCAAACAGTGACCCATAAACAACTGCTGAGTTAGGTGAGTATAGCTTCTTTACGAAGTGTAACAAGGACATCACTAAGGTTCAATTCAAAAGTTTTTTATTTTGTACATCCTTAAGTAAGCCACCACAAACGTCAATATAATCTAAGTGCATACTTTTATTGTGGCAGTGCCGATCACACAGGGAGCGCAGGCGAGAGCCTCCCCTAACCCGCCAGCTGGCGCCACCCAACCGGCCCCAGGCCCCACCCACCATGACAGCTCCCCTCATGAGAACACCCACGAGAGAAGCGACTGCCACGCTAGAGACCAGCCGTCTCTCCCAACAAGGAAAATGACACAAGCGAGCTACCCCCGGGACCGATAGAGCGACCACTGACCAACAGGAGAGGAGACCCCCATCCATAAACTCATCCGTTCAATAAATACATTCACACAAATGATAAAATTAATTTTTAAATATGACAAAAAACACGAAGACAAAAATATCACAGATCTGGCACTTACCACTATACTACACAAAGTACTTACAAGAAAAAAATCCTCTGCTAGACAATTAAAATCAACTAAATCTAAATAAATCTTCATTCAATTCTTTGAGTCGGCAATATACATAGAAAATCAAATTACATAAAGTTAATTAGACCATTAAATATTGAAAAATTCACTAACAGAATACAGTTCAGCCTCCAACAGCTGCACTTTCACGATCCGTATAAATGGTTTCTCTGACAGGTCGCGGATATCAGTAGGTAAAGCATTGAATAATCTTGTTTTAACCTGATAGGGGTCACATCGCTGCACTACGCTGAGGCGGATAAATGGGATAACAATATTAAATGAATGGGGTTAGTTCCGCTAGTTATAAGAATACAATTATTATCTACGTACCGTATTGGAGAATGTAATAATGTAAGCTAGTTTATAATATATTCATAATTTAGAATAGAAGACCACGTGGTCACCACGTGGTTACCATGTGGTCACCATGTGGTGAAAGTACAATTAGCTAATAGGATTAGTTTTATCTCTCCCTTTCACTTGACATGACAGACAAACAACCTTTCACCACGTAGTCTGGTTACTAGGTGGTCCCCTTTCCTTTCTAATCCTTTTACCTACCTCCCTTTCACCCAGACCATATAAATAGAACGACAGACTGACAAACTTGAGTACTCTCTCGACGGCCTGAAGATGATGTCTTTACATCGAAAGCGCTCGCCTCCTGTACTCGACTTGCTGGTTACGACGGATTCTCCAATACGGTACGGGGACAACAATAGAGAGTTTTTGCTTCACACGGTCGCACCGTGGGAGGCACCGTCCGTGGAAATAACGAGGTCCGATGATGACCGGAAAGGTACGAAGTTTCCCGAAGTTGTCGCGGGGCCGCGCGTTCGTGAAGCCCGCCCGTTTGAAGCGCTCTTCACACGGTCGCCTCCCGCGGTCGGGTTCCTGCCACCGCAAGATGCAACCTTTAGGTAGGTTAGACTCTGATAACAGTTATTACATGCTTTGGTTTTGCGAATCGCAAGATTTCTTTTACTTTCTTCTTCAATTCTTGCCAAAATATACTTTAAAAATGAGTACCTACCTCACATTGAAACTACTTGAGGTTATTACAGAGCACTGCAGTGGAACTTCAATAGAGGTTTATTTAACTCTACAAAAATATATGTATAGTTCCCCCATGCAAAAAGTAATTTTAATATGATAAACATTGCCTAACACATGTTGAATTTTGAGGTCCGAATATAATCACGAATGATGTTGGTAGTTCACTTGATCATAATTTCATTTGATATTTCACTTGATCAATAGTGAAAGAAAACTGATCTAAAAATGTGTTCAGGCAATAACACATTTAAAACTCATTCTAACCCCTGTGCATTTTAAAAAATATAATAACTTTCCCGAGTTTATTGTCATTTATTATATTTCAAAATATAAGTATTTATTAATTAGGTGTAATACCATACGTGAACTCAGAAAATTTTGGGACTTAGAGAAAAACTTATAACAAAAGATAGGCCTAAAATATCATCATTTTTAGTCATATGCTATTTCTAAAATGTCAATTGTGTTCAAGAGTTTATAAGAAGTTTGCCAACAATTTAATTATAATTGCAATTTGATAGTAAAACTATGCATCAAACTGCATATACAAGGTGTTTCACGAAAAGGTTGCACCCCCCTTCATTTCCCCAAAATACAGCGTACAAAATTGGGACCAACGCTATTCTTCATGGTTTTTTGTGAGGAATTCAGGAAAAATACTTTCGCGCAAAATAGAAAAATACCAGTCAAATTTAAAAACGGATGACACCCTGTGATTCAGAGTCAAAAAATGATGGAAAAACATGTGTCACACTAAGGGTCCTCCAAAACCTAATTTTTTGTGCAATTGTGGAGTTGCGCAACTTAGAGCGTTCAAAAAGTCAGGTTGCGCGCAATAAAAAAATTTGGTTCGGATATGAATTTGTCATGAAATTTGACGAATTTGTGATAAGGGGGGGGGTCCATTTGAATAAATGAAGTTGGTGTCAATTGCGCACCTGCATGCAAGTATTTTGCGCGAAAGTATTTTTCCTGGATTCCTTACAAAAAACCAAGAAGAATAGCGATGGTCCCAATTTATTACGCTGAATTTTGGGGAAATGAAGGGGGGTGCAACCTTTTCGTGAAACACCCTGTTTACCACTTCACCTACCAATAATACTCAGAATATTGTTTGGTCGGATAAAAAATTGAAACAGGATTATATAAAAACCTATAAAAATAGAATTTTGAGAATTTGTGAGGGTGAGGTTATGAGTAAGGTATCGCTTTCTTCTAGAAGAATGATGAATTTAGGATTGCGAACAACTGAAGGTTGAGTGTGAATAGTCGTTTAGAATTCCTCAGAATGGAACCAACTGAGTTGGTTCATCACTCAGATTTGGTACCTAACAGCGTTTTCCAAAATCTCAGACAGAAACCAGCCACATATAATTTGAATTTTAGGCGTTCTACAACAGATATTGCATTTTCTCAAAGTAGGAAATGAGGCAGAATTAATTTAAATTTGAGAGGAAAAGAAGGAAATTCCAATAAAATTATCACCTGATTTACAAACTTGAAATAACTTTGATGCTTGATCACTCGAAATTAGGTTTTTGTAGTTAGTTCCATTCTGTACCTTCCACTTCAGCAAGAACGAAAATGGTGGCCAACTTCTCAGTCAAGGTCTCTTGGTGTCAGGTTATGATAACAGAATCCACGGAGCGTCCCGTTTCCTTGGTAACAGTCACGGTCCCGTGGTAAAAAGGAGTGGGGAGGTTAGCATCAACTCTAGTTTTCCGTAGCTTCACGTTCACGGGAGCTCGCCACCGTGTGAAGCAAAAACTCTCTAATATGTTTGCCTGTTCTTGTAGGATACCGATGAGAATTTGACCTTTCAGCAAAGGAACAGTCCGATCACACATGTAACTAACTACATAGCACTACAGGCCGATGTGGCCCCTGGCTTCCCGAACTCCCTTCCGCCACTGGGCACAGTCACCCGCGTGAGACCTCCGCAATTCCACCACCTGGATGTCCCTCAAGACATCATCAAGCCAGCGACTCCGAGGACGACCTCTTCGTCTTCTAGTTTCCATCCTAGCTCGCAGCATCATTCTCGGGCAGGCCTCCATTGGCATGTGGTCGACAAGTCCCAGCCACTGGATGCGCCCAGCTTTGATGAATCGGACTATGTCTTCATGTTTTAATAATTCCCATAGATCCTTCTTATAATCCTTCTCCCAAATATCGGCAGTCTAGCCTCATCCTCAGCCCGCCCGCATGGTTCAAGATCATACATGTAATGGGCAAAATAACAGTCCAGCTAGCAAAGTAGCAGTCCAAATTCAGTCTAACAGGCAAGGTAACAGTCTGATTACAATGTAAAGAGCAAAGTAACAGACTGAATTCAGTTTAACAGGCAAAGTAACAGTCCAAATTGTGAGTGTCAGACAAAGCAGTCCAAATTCAGTGTACATAATGGGCAAAGTAACAGTCCAAATTCAGTATAATTATGTGAAGCTATGTGCTGAACCACTTGCCAAACTTTTTTCACTTTGAAGATTTGCCTCTTGAATGACAAACGGTAGAACGAAAATTGCACTTCCATAGAAAGCAAAATTTTATGCAAATTTTGAATTTCAATTTTAATAGAAACGATGCACTATAAATAAATATGAACGTGGGGCCACGTAGGTACTTTGAGTAGATTCTCGACGGAAATCCTAGTTCACAATTAGGGGTGAAGCAATGCGATACAATCGCGAAGAACAGCGGTCAGGTGGTTGAAAGAATTGATGACCAGGAGCAGTACGTCGGATGGTGAAAGTGTAATCTTGACTGTAGACCTTGTGCCGGTTTCTCGATCTGACATAAGTCGGTTATCATCGGATGGGCGGTCTTAGGTCCTGGCCACTCGCTTAACTGCTCTTGAAATTTTTTTGTGAAGGAATGATTTCGGGCCTTTGGAATCGACCAAGAAAAAAATGTTAACCCGCCCTCAAAATTTATTGGTTTACGTATCAAAGTGCCTATGTAGAATCCAAAAATGAATTAAAATTTTGCAGTCTGTCCACCATACGCAGCACTTTCCTTAGTAATGATGAACCGATTTTAATGAAATTTGGTATATGAGCTCCATTAGGGGTCTAGTTGTGCCTCGAAGCTCGAAATGTTGAAAACGCCCTAGCTCAAAAGTGTCGATATAAAGGTATTGTTTTTTCATAAATTTAAAAAGTATTGCATTTTTAGAATAATAATAATAATGGCAATGACAGAGGTGTGTTCTTTGGAGAAGAGTGATCTATACAGACGGGGGCCGCCATGGAGGGTGGGTCCGGGCCCGGCTTGGTATCATCCCGGCTTTGTGCCTGAGAGTTTCCTTTTCTTCCTCTTCTTTTTTTAGTTTATTATTTGTTTACTCTCTCGTCCTGTCCTTTTGTCATTATTTTGTTTCTCCGTAATTGTTTTATGTTTTGTTCCGAATTAAGTATTTATAATTGACTATTGTCAATGCACGATGTGTGAATTGAGAAATAAAGCAAAAAAGA
This sequence comes from Apolygus lucorum, assembly GCA_009739505.2. Classification (NCBI taxonomy): domain Eukaryota; kingdom Metazoa; phylum Arthropoda; class Insecta; order Hemiptera; family Miridae; genus Apolygus; species Apolygus lucorum. The sequence continues at coordinate 52,320,610 of CM019182.2, forward strand.
AGGTTTTTCCGATACGTTCAACATTGGTTATTCAGTATCTAACTACATCAAGATTGTGGCCAAGTCCGTTCTATAACCATCAGGTTCAGCTCCTGATGATTGTATGTATGTGCAAGATTTACCTCTATATGATCAGTGGACGAGTTCAGCGAGAGGAGTTTGACGGTTCTAGGGAGAGTAGTGGACACTTTGACTTGTGCTAGAGGAACCGATGGCGCGATGAGTCCACAATTTCTGCTCACACTTACAGCCGTCAACATGTTGTCACCTGAGAGCAAGCAAGTAAGAAGGTTAAAGATTAAATTTATAGCAGTACTGGCTAACAGTTGGATGCAGTGCTTTACTAGGGATGTCCTGATAGTTAATGATTTCCACAATTCGTGAAGAGTTTCCTGTCAAAATTTCTAGTAACTGAGCAACAACTTTCATAAAAAACGTATTGGAAATTGGATTACACAATGGAAATTTGGATATGTATTTGGATATTGTATTGTATGGATATTTCGATACATAGGCCCGTAGCTAGGATTTGGTTTCAGAAGGGAGGTTTCACGAGGAAAACTCAAAATCATGGTCAATATTAATACAAAACAAGTCTGCCGAGTGAGTGTGGCACATAGCTTCCTCGTACTCGATTAAGTAGATGATCCGATGCAAACTAGCTAATCTCAAAACATCAAGTCCTTCATAGGGGACCATCTACACACCAATTCGTACAATTCCTAAATAATTCATCGAAATTTTTCGATTTCGGATTTTCCACCTTGGAATACTAAGTAACTACTTACTAATCTATAAGCAAGATCAGAGGCGTCTCCTCCAGGCAAACATAGCAAACACCGTTTGCCTTACTACAAATATGCAAAATAAATGAATAAATTTATGTTGAGATTAATCTATTCTTCTTCTTTTGCAAGTAATATTTAGCCGATTTTGGAAAACTTATAATATTTAGTTACTATTTCATTATTATCAAGGAAGTTAGATGGAATAAGTACGTATTTTGTCTTGTCGGTAACTACGACGGATTGCGGATGATACGCGAACTAGCGCGGAGACCGGCGAGGCAAGGCAAGCAGTCGAAAAAAACGCTGCAAATTATTACACAATGGTTCATTATTTTTCTATATAGATCACTCGTCTACAAAATCACCAACCATCCAATATGAAGAAAAAAAATCAAAAAAAAATCAAAAAAAAAAAAAAAAAAAAAATCAAAATTACCAACCATCGATCGCATTTTGGTCAGCTCTAATTTGAACGGAGATTAGGCCTCTTTTGCGATTCACACTCGTGTTTTGATTTATATATATATATATATATATATATATATATATTTCAATATAAACCCTTAAATTTTCGTAGGGAGCGAACGGTTTGTCCTACAGAGCTCCGCGTGGTCTCAAAAAATTCTAAAAATTCTATAGAATCTTAAATTGAAGGAAAAACAATACCTTTATATCGGAATATTTTGAGTTAGGGCGTTTTCAAAATTTCAAAATTGATTTTGGAACCCTTAGAAGTGACCTACATCAACCAAAAGCTTCGGGGCACAACTAGACCCCAAATGGAGCCTACATACCAAATTTCATCAAAATCGGTCAATGCTAAGTGGCAAAAGTGCCGCGTACGGCGGACGGACGGCCAAATTTTTATTCGATTTTTGGATTTTACGTAACTTGAAACGTAAACCATCAAATTTTGAGGGGTTGTTAAAATTTTTTTTTCTTGGTCGATTCCAAAGGTTCATTATTGAAAATAATAAACCAAAATGAATTTTTCGGGAGTGTTTAGATTGAGAGGCGATGATCGGCGGGGTGGCGGGGGGTCATCGCAGTGTCACGTATTACCATACCCCCACTACCACTCCCCCAGCCATGGCAAACAGTCAAGCAACTGTTTTTTCATCTTGAAAGTAGAGAAACTCGGAAGATGAGCAATGGATACTAATTAACCCACGCATGGCAAGCCATAACATATCCATCCACCCACATTATCTCAAGGAAGGAAAACTTAGTTTTACTATACTTAGTTTTACGGTACTTAGTTTTTTTCGCCACCGCAAATAGCGGCTGCCTGGCGCTGACTGGTGTCCCATTCCCGATTTTACTGTACATTTCACTGTACCTAATTGTTTTTCTAGTTGATAGACTCTTGGGAATAATAATTGTTCCCATATACAATTATACAATTATTGTATACCTAACATTGTAAAATGAAGGTTTCACATCTTATTAGGTCTAATTTCAGAGTCTCCCTTTTTGGTTTATTATTTTCAAGAAAAAGAGTTTGACCACCCTCAAAATTCGATGGTTTACGTTTGAGGTAGGTACGTGTAGATTTTGAAAATCGAATATAAAAAAAACCCGTCCGTCCGCGTAACTTTCCTTAAATATTATGGACCGATATTGATGAAAAGGAATTAGGAATGAAAAGGAATACTTTATTTCTTCGAATGGAATGTTAAGTTTTATTTCACCTAAATAAACTCAAATATGAAGCGACAACTTGGTTGGTAGTTGGTGACAATGGCAAAGCTGAGTTCTTTGCTGGCGCATGATCAATATAGAAAATATGAACCTTTGTGTAATAATTTGCAGCGTTTTTCATTATTGTTCATTCGTCTATGACTGGCCAAGCTGTTTGCCTGACGAATATTATCACCCGACGCCCCTGAGCAAGATAAGTTTGAGATTTAGGATCCGCCGATTTTATATAAAACTAGCTAGAAGTTCTGACGATGCTGAATCTGGAAAAGTGCACTCAACTTCAACACAATGAATTACGAGGATATGGCTGAAATTTACACCCCCTCCCCCCCATACAGCTCTTCATCATGTTATTAATTTTTGAGTTGACTTTCGTACCTGTAAGCATGAGGCATTTGATTCTTGCTTGCTGCAATTCACGGATAACTGGCGCTGACTGCTCTTTCAATGTGTTCTTCATTATCAGTAAACCCAGGAATTCGAGGTCAACTTCAATCTGAAAAAAAAAAAAAAAAAAAAAAAAACACAGGTAAATTGAGTTCTATACCTCACGAATCATACGTACTGATATACAGGGAGGTTTCACATTGAAAAGGATGTTTCTTAATCGACGGATACGGATTTTTATCTCCGTTATTTGAAAGTTTAGGAAAAAGAAAAAAACTAGAAGTGGCGACCCCAATTTTGGTTTTATTATTTTCAATAAAGAACCTTTGGAATCGACCAAGAAGAATTTTTTTTTAACACCCCCTCAAAATTTGATGGTTTACGTTTCAAGGTACGTAGAATCCAAAAATCGAATAAAAATTTGGCCGTCCGTCCGCGGTACGCGCCACTTTCCCCACTTTGCATTGACCGATTTTGACGAAATTTGGTATGTAGGCTCCATTTAGGGTCTAGTTGTGCCCCATGCAACTTTTAGGCTTATAGCATGGAAATTTCCGTCTACGACGTTTCGAGAAACAAACTTTGAAAAAGTGAAAATTTTCGAAACTTTACCAATTTTTTACTTTTGGCTTATTTTACACCCGTTTGTTTCATTTGAAATTTCCTAATACTCCATCAGGGAGATAGGAAATTTGACGCTCTTTCCAATGATGTGATCAAATTTGAATTTACTTCATCAATTAAGGGAGTTATAGCCATTTTAGTGATGTAAGGTCGAAAACACGAAATAAATCTTAAAAGTGAAATAACTCGAAAACGAAGCCTCTAAAAGAAAATTGCTAAGAGACATTTTTTGTTGCAATTTAGTTGTAAAATCGAACCCTGCCCGGTGGTGTGCCTGAAAGGGTGACACCCTGTATAGTGATTACACATCGGCCAAATTCCTACGTCAACTTCCTCAATTTTTATTACAGCCTACCTGTTCTCTCGAGACTTTCTGTGATTGCAACCAATTGAACTTGTAAGGCAATTTCTTGTAGGCCAATGCGATGACTCTGTATCCAGCTGAAGTGTAGTATGACAACGTGATCAAACTGTTTTCTGGAACTGAAACAAAATATTGACACAAATTGATTGATAATCAGGTAGGTCGTTGAATCGTCGATGAACAGTTAAGGCCTTAGGGGTTGATCAGGTTCAAGTATTAGGTGTTGAATAATATCAATCTTGTGAAGAATTGACCTTAAAAAAGTGCCTGTTTCATCTAATCCCGATCAACTTAGAACTCAAACTTAAGTACCTACTTTTAAGAGCGCTGAACTCAGTCAGTTTTACAAAAACGCTGCAAATCATTGCTCAAAGGTTTATTATTTTCTGTATAGATCACCCTTCTGTATAGATCACTGGTTCTCCATCAATAGCACCTACCACCATCTGTATTCTCCCTTGACCTTCCCTCTCAAATTTCAGGTTCCTGCGTTCAACAGGAGAGGAAATGGCCTTGGAGCTCACTCAGCTGATCAGTGACCACTCAGGCACCTTCAGCATTCTCCATTGACCCGCCCTCTAAAATTTCAGCTTCCTGCGTTCAACAGGAGAGAAAATGGCCTTGGAGCTCACTCAGCTGATCAGTGACCACTCAGGCGCCTTCAGCATTCTCCTTTGACCCGCCCTCTCAAATTTCAGGTTCCTGCGTTCAACAGGAGAGGAAATGGCCTTGGAGCTCACTCAGCTGATCAGTGACCACTCAGGCACCTTCAGCATTCTCCATTGACCCGCCCTCTAAAATTTCAGCTTCCTGCGTTCAACAGGAGAGGAAATGGCCTTGGAGCTCACTCAGCTGATCAGTGACCACTCAGGCACCTTCAGCATTCTCCATTGACCCGCCCTCTAAAATTTCAGCTTCCTGCGTTCAACAGGAGAGAAAATGGCCTTGGAGCTCACTCAGCTGATCAGTGACCACTCAGGCGCCATCAGCATTCTCCTTTGACCCGCCCTCTCAAATTTCAGGTTCCTGCGTTCAACAGGAGAGGAAATGGCCTTGGAGCTCACTCAGCTGATCAGTGACCACTCAGGCACCTTCAGCATTCTCCATTGACCCGCCCTCTAAAATTTCAGCTTCCTGCGTTCAACAGGAGAGAAAATGGCCTTGGAGCTCACTCAGCTGATCAGTGACCACTCAGGCGCCTTCAGCATTCTCCTTTGACCCTGCCTATCAAATGTCAGCTCCCTGCGTTCAACAGGAGAGGAAATGGCCTTGGAACTCACTCAGCTGATCAGTGACCACTCAGGCGCCTTCAGCATTCTCAATTGACCCGCCCTCTCAAATTTCAGGTTCCTGCGTTCAACAGGAGAGGAAATGGCCTTGGAGCTCACTCAACTGATCAGTGACCACTCAGGCGCCTTCAGCATTCTCAATTGACCCGCCCTCTCAAATTTCAGGTTCCTGCGTTCAACAGGAGAGGAAATGGCCTTGGAGCTCACTCAGCTGATCAGTGACCACTCAGGCGCCTTCAGTATTCTCCATTGACTTTTGATTATGGAAATTTGATTACTGGTTACGCAGAAGGCAAAACTGTATACAAATCGAAGAAATGAACAGCGATCGCATTTTAGTCAGAAAAATTTCAACGGAGATTAGACCTCTTTTGCGATTCACACTCATGATTCTGTTTTATCGAAGGAAAAGCTTCAAGTACTCGTAGGGACCGAACGGTTTGCCCTACAGAGCTCCGGGTGGTCTCAAAAATTTTTAAAAATTCAGTACTATTTAAAATTAGTGAAAAAACGATACCTTTATTTCGAGAGTTTTCGAGCTAGGGCACTCTTGAAAATTTCAACCCTTAATTTTCACCCCTTAGAAGTGACCTACATCAACCAAAAGCTTCGCGGCACAACTAGACCCCAAATGGAGCCCATATACCAAATTTCATCGAAATCGGTCCATGGTAACTAAGAAAAGTGCCGCGTACGGCGTACGGCGTACGGTGGACGGACGGAAATTTTTGGTTTATTATTTTCAATAATAAGCCTTTGGAATCGAGCAAGAAAAAAAAATTTTAACCCCCCCTCAAAATTTGATGTTTTACGTTTCAAGGTACGTAGAATACGAAAATCGAATAAAAAAATTTCCGTCCGTCCGCCGTACGCCGTACGCGGCACTTTTCCTAGCAACACTGGACCGATTTGGTTCAAATTTGGTATATGGGCTCCATTTGGGGTCTAGTTGTGCCGCGAAGCTTTTGGTTGATGTAGGTCACTTCTAAGGGGTGAAAATTAAGGGTTGAAATTTTCAAGAGTGCCCTAGCTCGAAAACTCTCGAAATAAAGATAACGTTTTTTCACCAATTTTAAATAGTATTAAATTTTTAAAAATTGTTGAGACCACCCGGAGCTCTGTAGGACAAACCGTTCGGTCCCTACGAGTACTTGAAGGTTTTCCTTCGATAAAACAGAATCATGAGTGTGAATCGCAAAAGAGGTCTAATCTCCGTTCAAATTTTATCGGACTAAAATGCGATCGCTGTTCATTTCTTCGATTTGTTTACAGTTTTGCCTTCTGCGTAACCAGTAATCAAATTTCCATATGAAGCTTTCTATTCTTCCAATCGAGTGTGAAGCGTTTGGTTCTTTCTAACTAACTTGATTGTGAAGGTGTGAAGCCAGTATGGTGTGGTAGGTAGTACCTAGCTGGTAGGTAAAAAAAAGTTGGTAGGTAAAAAAAATTGTTGGTGGGTAAAAAACGCTGCAAATCATTGCTCAAAGGCTTCTTCACTCTTCAGATCACTGATCAGCTGAGTGAGCTCCGAAGCCATTTTCAATCCTATTGAATGGAAGTGCTCTTCCAGGCGTCTCCAGCATTCGAGGAGATCTTCACCCTTCAGATCACTGATCAGCTGAGTGAGCTCCAAAACCATTTTTACTCCTATTGGATGGAAGTGCTCTTCCAGGCGTCTCCAGCATTCGAGAAGATCTTCTTCACTCTTCAGATCACTGATCAGCTGAGTGAGCTCCAAAATCATTTTTACTCCTATTGGATGGAAGTGCTCTTCCAGGCGTCTCCAGCATTCGAGAAGATCTTCTTCACTCTTCAGATCACTGATCAGCTGAGTGTGCTCCAAAACCATTTTTTTACTCCTATTGAATGGAAGTGCTCTTCCAGGCGTCTCCAGCATTCGAGGAGATCTTCTTCACTCTTCAGATCACTGATGAGCTGAGTGAGCTCCGAAGCCATTTTCAATCCTATTGAATGCAGGAAGCTGAAATTTTAGAGGGAAGGTCAAGGGAGAATACAGATGGTGGTAGGTGCTATTGATGGAGAACCAGTGATCTATACAGAAGGGTGATCTATACAGAAAATAATAAACCTTTGAGCAATGATTTGCAGCGTTTTTTATTCGATTTTCGTATTCTACGTACCTTGAAATGTAAAACATCAAATTTTGAGGGGGGGTTAAATTTTTTTTTTCTTGCTCGATTCCAAAGGCTTATTATTGAAAATAATAAACCAAAATGGATGTTATCAAATAATTTGACAATTATTGTCTTTGGCGAGAAATGTAGGAGGATAATTTGGGAGTGGGCCTACGAAAAATGAAAATTCATTTCATCACAATCAATGTAATCGAGAACGACTACTGATAATTTACTTTCAATTGGTATACAGAGTTTCCAGCGATCCCCCGAAAAAAAATTCCCTGGGTTTTTCAGGGTTCTAAATCATTAAAAATATAAATAAATGTGATCATAATTTCTCAAAATTCAGATTTATTAGGACTATTTTGAAATGAAAAAGCATTAGACACCGCTGGACACCCTGGTATACTAATGTGCTCAATAATTCGATCAATTGTGTGGATCAAAACGATGGCTATTGTCTGCTTTATCAATGTGGAGAAGCTTTACTGTACGTCCAATTTGACAGACGAATTTGTTCACCTTCATTACTAAATGATTATAAGAAATTCAATTGGAAACGAAAAAAGTTCATAATGAGGTGAATGGTTGAAAGTGCACCTATTGTGTGACCTTAAAGTACGAGTAACAACATCAAGAATGGGGAATCACACGGTGGCTTACAAGACCTAACTTACCAGTATCAGGATTACACATTCCTAGTACCTTCTCTGGAGCGCCTTTTGTGTAAACGACCATATTCCGTGCACCGAGCGTTCTCGCTATCACTGACATACACTGGACGTTACTGTTGAAATGGAATTGCCTCACAATGCCAATTTCAAGAGGTACCTGTGGGAAACATTCACATGTCAATGAAAAGCGTATAATTGGGAAACGCATTCATCTCAGGGTGGGTGAAAGTGAAGAAGACACAGGGTAAAGTTTATATTGAGAATTCAGAGATCTAGAAATGAGATTTGCAGTCGCTTAATGTCTGGGAATAGAGCATTCGATGCTAACAGCAAGTGTGATGATCGACCCAACAAACAATTATCAGTCAACTGATTGGGAATGGGTCCTCAGAATCAAACTCCTCTTTTGCCGAGCTTTCAGTGAATTTATCGCCTTTTTCAGGGCTCAAAGGATGTATTACTGGGTGAGCACCACATCAGCGTGAACCAAAAAACCAGCTAGAGATTCCACCATAGTTGGTGGGAAATGAACTAGGGAACTACTGCAGGTAAAATTAAAAAATTAAAAAAAAGGGGGGCATTTAAAACATCATGTCAGCTACAACAATACTAGGATAAACAGTCTTGGGAAAACAGTGTTACATCTCACACAGTAATACATCTTTTGAGCCCCGAGGAAGGCGATAAATTCACCGAAAGCTCGGCAAAAGAGGAGTTTGATTCTGAGGACCCCATTCCCAATCAGTTGATTGATGATTCTATGCTAATATCAAGATTTTCACCAGCACACGGTAATCAAGGTTCAACAGAGGAAACACGAACTATGCGAGCTGAAAATGAGGAAAACCTAAGGATTTTTGAAAGGAAGGTGGTAAGGAGGAAACATGGAGCAGTAAACGATGGAGCTGGTTGGAGATTAAGAAGAAACACGGAGATAGATGACATATTGAGAAACGAAGAAATTGTGCGGTGCATCGAAGCAGGAAGGATCAGGTGATTGGGCCACATAGATAAAATATCGCAAGACTTAGGACCAAGGATTATGCTGAGAACAAGTATCGAAGCCAGGAGTAAAGATGGACGACCAAGAAACATCTGTTTGGACCAGGAGCTACCAGATCCGGCACCATAGGTCTTGGACGATCGCAGGCTGCTGCTGATCGGATTCACTGGAGGAAGGGAGTACGGGAAGAAAAGGGCCACCTCGGCCTGTAGCGCCTAGCAGTAAGTAATTCAGAAGTCTAAAGTACGAGCGAACCTTCAGGCTGAGTCCAGATTCAACTGTCTCAACCTTATAAATAACTCTGGCCAACAAAATAACATCTCTAAGGGCCGTTCAGGACGCTGTTTGCAAAACCTCTTGTCTTCACTGTTCGGCACGTTGCCTATAGATTAGAAAAGTGTGCAATTTTGAATCTGGAGAAAAGACGGTACAGTTATGTAGCGATAACTGAGTAAGAGAGCGCATCCTTGAACTATTACGGACAAGTCGGTGCATGTAGACAGAAGCTCCGTTTTCTTACAAGTATTTTCTTTGATGTTATGCGGCATCACTAATTCGAATAAATAAGTACCTACGAGTCGTATGTCCATTCTCAGTATTTCTGCTGAACATTTAAGGTTCATCACGCAAATTGCGCAGTAATCTAACATGGGACAAGTCTGCCTTATTAGAAGCCACTTCCGCAACCACTTAACGCCGGGTACTTCTGAGACATTACAATCTGTTGTTTTAATAACACAACATGCCAAAATTGACCAGAGTAGTACCTCCTCCATGACGATATCACACAAAACTGACCGAAATATACAGTTATATGTAGAATTAAGTAGATTGGTGAATGAAAAAAATACTTTTAAATGAAAAAGAAATTCGTAAGACTTTTATTATAACGTTCTAGACAAGCACTAACGCTGGAATGTGCGTCCAAAACCAAGCGGACCCAGCTCCAAGAGAAAATAGGGAAAAGTTATCTAGTCTACCATTGGCGGATGATTTCGGAACATTGCACGGAGCGCCAATCAGAAGCTTCGTTTCAATGGTCTTCAACTAGAGTCCCGTTCCAAGGGATGACGAAGCTCGAGGGGGGATGAACTACGAAGGGTTCTTACCTGAGGGGTAGTGCACCCTAGCGGCCTCTTGATCAACTATAAACATGTAAAATTTAGCAATTCCCGAAATATACATACTTACACCATAGTCACTCTACAAAACAAGGTTATCACATCGTTTCAAGACAAAACGTTGAGCAAAAAAGGAGCGCCTATACCAGCAGGGGCCAGTGAGAAAGCCTGCCATGGAGCAAAAGCGCTTTGATCTTTCTTTGCATATTGTGATAAGCTGCTAGGCTTGCTTTAGTTTTAGTACTTCCATTTCTGGACCTGTAGAGAAATGAAGGTCTTAGTAACCATTAGGTTCAGGGCCAAAAGAATTTGACTCTGATCAGCTTCTGTTTTGTCGCCAATTTCTATTATGGCCAGGAACTAATAGCAAAGGCAGCTTATTGCTCCGAGCTGCGGTCTTGGGAGAGCCTAGGCCATACCAGGTTAGCCTGGAGGTTACCGAGTGTGCAGCAATGGCTTGTGCGCTATTTTCAGCGATTTCAGCTTGATAAATGGTGGCTGTCTTTTCTAGGGGTTTAGCTAGCTGAAATTTGGGACTTTGAACTCCAGGCTCCATCCATCATGGACCCATTTGTGTCTGTCCACCGAGACATCTTCTATGCTAAAAACGTTGGAGAGAGCTGTATCTCCATCTGCCTCCCTTTTTCAACAACCACAAAGTCCAAGTAATTTACATTGAAAGAGTGTTTATGAACTTACCATCATATCAAGAGGAGTGGATGACGAAGCAGATTCCACGCTCTGAAATAATAAAATTAAAGATGAGCATTTTGCGTAGATTTTCATCAGGGAAATATTATTAGGTACCTACTCAAGTAGGTGTACGATTGTTCAACACTAACGTTAAAGATATGTGACCTTGGCAATGTAAAATTCCATAAACCAATCAAAAACCGTCGAGTTCAAGCTGAACTATACTCTATTGGGGGTTTTATTTGAATTGGTTTATTAGATTTTTTACATCTTAATTTTCTTGACACAATTCCTGAATGTAATAGAAATTTTTATTAGCTGGTCTTTTGTTATTCTTTTGCTTCCGAGTCTACCAAGGCATTTTTGACTATAATATTCATTAACCTTTGTATTGTATTTATAATACGAGTTGAAACTCTCATTAATTTTATCCACAATTAACAATTCCAACTTAGTACAATCTCATTAATTACATCTATTTTTGATTTTCGGAAGGAAAATTGCAACTTACGTTTACAAACCGGTGCCCAGTTGGTTTCACGACGACTGGCGCAAGTTGATCAAATCTATTAGTCTCCGCTCCAGACTCTTCCAAGTCCTGCAAAGTACGTCGTAATTTTAGAATTATAAATTAATTTCAGAGAGCAAAATTGCTTTCTTCCATAACAATTATATATATTAATAGTATTTAGCTTTAAGACTTTAACCTATTTCTAGCCGAGGGTAGAAATAACAGAGTAATGAGAGGAGGAGGATGAACTATTTTACAGAATGGCGGCCGAAATAAGGCATAATTTGCTCTCCAATCAAAAGCAAAAATGTCCAAATTATGAATTTAACATTTTTTAGGATTTGAGAGGTCTTAGTTTTCCAAATCAATATGATTTATCCATTTCATTGTTAAAAATCTGAAAAAAAATCTTGGTAAAAATGTAAAAATCTATACTTACAATTATTATCTACGTACCGTAAAAATCTATTTATGGACTGGAATCTGTTTCGACTTATGGCCCAGAATGCCCACTCGCCCAGGATCGAATTTGCACCAACATAATCACGCTTTCGGCCAAAAGGCCTTTTTCAAAAAAATTCCCCAAATCTCATTGAGCTCCCAAATGTCGAAGAAAAATTGTTTTTGAAAAGTTTAAGAACTGCATGAACGAGAAAAATTCTTCCAAAAAGATTTTCCACTATTTCAATATTCAAAAAAAGCATTATTATGGCGATGCAAAAATGTATCAGTGGCCGGAAATGGGTTAAACAGACAAAGGTACACAGAGAGAGTAAATCTGCAAAACCATGTATGTCCCATTTTCGAAAAAAATTGTGAACCCTAGATAGCTGACTTTAGCATCCATTTTCTTAGGGTTTATTAAAATTTCGGGAGGAATCTGCGTGTTAGGGAGATCATCATTGATGTAACTTCCGAAAAACTGAGGGTTATCGCCATTTTAGAGAGATTTGGTCATTTTGGACGTAACGGTTTTGCAGATTTACTATCGATAGATTGTGAAGAAAGTACTTATCTACAATCACCAAGTACTCCCCTACAAAATTTCATTAGACAGTTTTTTTTTAATAATAAGTAGGAAGTCTTTAATGAGTTGATTTACAAACTTCTTCCACTGCCTCCCTAACGACGTCTATTGTGGATGCCTCCAGGCTATATTAGCCTACTAAGTTAAGGTGTTTACTAAAAACCCCTATTCCCCACTTTTTGACAAAGCAGAGAAGATCGGTGTAGGTCACCTTAGAGATGGTGTCAGGAGACATAACTTCCGAGGGATGTGTATCTAGCTCGATCCAGTGCTTCACAGTAGCACATGTCCGCGGCAGATGTCCGTTGTTAGTTTGCCTATCTTCTTTAGGTGATATCGAAGTGGGCAGTGACCTGTTGACAGAGCCACGAGTATTCTGACGTCCTTTTTAGGCATAGCAATGAGTTCGTTAGCCCGTCTCATAGAGAACGTCACAAATAGTTTTGCCTGTCTCAGACCTGGGAGGTTCTGCCAGTATCTTACTCGCTTATTTCTTTCCCAGTCGTTAACCACATTCTGTGAACAGCTTTTTTTGGTTTCCAGGATCGGTTCCGGCAATATTGGCAGGGACTCTAATCAGCAGTACCCTCATGACCTTCATGTCCGGAAATCCAGAGAGGTGATCTGATTGAGTTTGACCTGGGCCACAGTTTTGAGGGTATTCAGGCATTCCCAGACCAGCTTCGAACTTATCGCATATGAAGCAACGGCCTTCAAGGCAGCCTGACTATCTGAAAAAACGTATACTTTGGATTCGTTGAGATGATTGTTCAGCATTTCTTCAGCACGCAGTTGAACTGCATGGATCTATGCCTGAAAGATCGTGGCATTCGTCCCGAGAGACTTTACATGGCTGGTAGTTATTAGATACCTACCTAGTTACTTGCACACAAAAATTCTTTCTGATTCAAGCAAGTACGAGAGTATTTAAAGCTCGTAAACATTCTTGAGGTACTTATTTTTGAGGTGAACTACAGGTAAATATGCGTACCTACCTACTTATCTATGTGTCGCGCCATTGGTAACCACGAATCTCCATATTCAAGAGATGGGTTCAACGAACTTTAAAACGAAACATTTCTTCAAAAACAAAAAATAATGGGTGTCTGTGGTAATAGGTGATGAAGATGGTGTTGGAAAGGCGCCGCAGGTTGGAGAAGGCAGAGAACTCTGTCGCTTTCACCTGTAAACTTCCGCGTTACAAAGAGTCATTACTTGGCTCCCTTCAGAGTAGATTCCTACTCCGTCAGCATTCTTTCTTCATCATCCTTGAAACTCTGGTTCATTCGGTTGTCACTTCATTGTGGAATCAAAATGAGCAAGTATCAAATGTCACGTTCCAGTTGAAGTTTTATGGTTCAATCAAAGTGATTATGGTGAAAACGAGAGTTTCCCACGTTGAAGGTTTGTGAGCGGGAAGGAGGTGCAACAGCCATAACCTTCAGGACCAAATATTTTAAAAGCCTAAAAATGAAGTTATATTAATAAGAATCGATCGCTCAGCTGTGTAAATAAAATGAAATAAGGTCCGTCCAGTAGGGTTTCATTAGTAGGTTTTCCGAAGGACACCCGCAGCTCCAAAAATACAGTACGAATTCAACGTTGACTGAAGAGGATGTTGTAAAGATGTTTTTCGAGCACCAAACAGGTACGATGGGAAGGAGTTTCCACACACAAATTATAAGATCATGATAAATACTCTTTATTGAAACTCCCCTCAAAGGGTACGCTTCAAGAAAATAAATTATTAAATTCATGAAGGGGAAGACGCCCAAGATCTAGGATGAGTAGGGACCTACATTCACTCATAAATTAGGTAAGTATCTAATAACAATGGTTTATCACAATTACCCAAGTTAATCCTGAACTTTACCAATCCAGAAAAGATCGGCACCAAAATCAAAATAGCAAAAAACCAAGATTTTTGGCCTAAATTTATTACTTTACGTTTTTAAACAGGTTATAAATGTCTCGTTCTTACGAGGCTTCCTCAAGGGAGAGAATTTTATAAGAAAAAAATGTCACGTTAGTGGCGGGTTCATGTTACAAATGGTTACGTTAGAACAATGTTCTACTAAGCTGTGACGTAATTGTGTCAAACTAACGGAGTTTCGGCATCCACAAATTTGAGTGACAAACTAGTGGATGAGTCAATCTGAGGGTTTAAAACGGAAGGGTGCGATGTGGGTAGGTTTTCTGGTTTTCCCAAACTTGTCAAAAAGCAAATGGTTCCATCTCTTCGCTATACTTTAGTGGAGCAACCCAGCCTGGGTGCTGATGGTGAGCGGAGAGGTCTTCCTGATGCCAAGTCCAATCCAGTCACCAGATTTTGTTCTACAGAAAGTATGTGTATAGAATTGACATCTTATCTTTCCTCTTATTGGGGGTGTTACGGGGGAACTGTTATTGTGAGAGAGTCGTGTACCTCCTTCCTGTTTTGATGTAGTAGTCAGTTTGCCATTTAATCCCTCTGGATGTTCTCCTGCCTATTAGCAATGGACAATTCCCTTCAGCAAAGGACCATCAAAAGTCTGTTCTTTTCAGATTGGGGAGAGAGTTCAGACGTGGGTTCACCTGGGGAATTATGTGTGGCAATTTGGTACGATGTCGGAGTTATATAGTGGAGGTGGACTCGGAGCATTCTGAAGCACTGGATAAATTAACTGGTTGTTACAGGTGGGTTTCGCACCTTCACAAGTGCCACCCTAGTGTGGTGGAATTAGGTATGTTTCCTGCTGACGTTGGCAAATCTTTGGCTCTCCTACTCCATTGGCTGTTGGTGGTAGGTACCTCTGATGAGGTCCGAGCCAGCAGGGGCCAGCCAAATGCGACTCTGGAGATACACAGATCATTCAGTGACAGGGACCAACCCATCTGAGGGACTAAGTCTTCCACAGTGTTTCCTGATGCCTCAAATCCTAGAAGGGAAGACTAATAGAGGAACGGTTATTGTGAACGGGTTGTGTCCCTCCCCTTTGTTTTGTTGTAGTCAGCTTGCTATGTAATCCCCCTCGCAAAACAGCAGTAGTTGACAGACTGACCAACCATTTTGCCGTTCGAAAAAAAAACTAAAATGTCTGGCTGTTCTCTCTGAGGTCACAACTTGGGGAACTAGGACGAATTATTTTCAACACAACTAAATTAAATTTCCTCATCTCACCCACTCGGTTGACTCGAACATGCTGAGCTCCAGAGGGTCACCGCACAAGACGCCGTCGATCTTCGTCAAAGAATGACAGGAAGCCATAGCGTGGAGCACCGGCGACATTATCGGGAGACTTTGCGGTTTTTCCTCGATGTTGACGAGAGACCTGCCAGTAACAGTCAGTACTCCCCAAACGGTCAAGCCTTCTTCTGTCAACGTGCCGGTCTGAGGAAGAATAAGACGAATAAGAGTTCAGAAGGTAGTAAGAGTTTTAAAATCTCTTTAAAAAGTAGTCGATTTCCAATGCAAGCTAGCCTTCCCTACTCCGTCACATCTGATCAGAACACAGTAATAGGAGGGAGGGGAGGGGATAAACAAACCTACCAAGAATTTTTTTTTCAAAACATCAAAAACTTCACGAAAAATTCATCTTAATAAGAATATTTTGAGCTGACCTAGGCTCGTAGATACTGATCATAGTGCAACACGAGCAGTACTATTGCTAAACTATCTATGTGGGGGGGAGGTAGGTACTTCAACTATACTGTTAAAATAAGCACATTATTCAGACATTCGGGCAGATTTATATTGAACGATAGCCTACCTTATCAAAACACACAAGCTTGACTTTCCCAGCTACGTTGATACGTTCAGACGCTGTACAGTAAATTCCGATTTTCTTCAGTCGACTCTTGGAGCTCATTGTCCCAACTGTTACAGCAGCTGGGAGCGCCGGTGGAACGATTATAGTCATCACGTCCAAACTGCGGAGCAATATCGTCATCCAGCTGGACTGCCAAATAACATGTACATTTTAATCAAAACAAAAATTTAGAAGTTTCAATCTCATTTCTTCGGCGTTAAAATTTAGAGGGTTCGTAAAAATTCTTACCCCACGATCGACGAATATCTTGACGGAGTAGAGTACTCCTACAGCAGCCACACAGAAAAGCCCCACCACAAGAATTACGGCCTCCCGGTAAAAGTCAAATCCACAAGTTTTAGGGTAGAGGATGGATCTGACCAGCTGTCCTTTAGCTGTCATGCTTCCGGTTCTGACCACAACCGCAGTTACCTGAGACAAATCAACAAGTTCGATGTGGTCATTGGTTATTATGTCTCGACGAAAATACCTACAAATTATCTACCTTTACAGGTAGGTAACATTAATCGCAACTTGGAAGAAAAATGTAACAACTCAAAATCGAAATTTGTAAATTTGCAACATTGGACAATGCTGTTTTATTACAATTATCTCGCTGAAAGACACTTGTGAGATCACTACGAAAAGGAGTTTTTCGAGGGGTACCAGATGGTTGTAAAATTGGGTTGACATGGGTGCGTAATGTCCGTAACCCGTTAGTAATGCCCAAGAAGAGTAGTGGGGGTGTTCCGTAATGCAGAAAGTGCGGAAAGAGCGTTCACATGGCCTTTGATTACACAACGGGATGTGCGCATGGGTCGGAAAAACTGTTTATTGTTATTTTTAATCTAAATTAGACCTCATTCTGAGAATTTTGACACCAACCGCGACCTTCTTGCGTGAGAAGTCCTTTTTCTATGATTTTTCAAAGATTTGAATGTTCATGACCTCACAGTGGGCTGGGGGCTCCCATCCAGGCAGGAGGGGCGTGTGACGTCATAAACATTCGAAACTTTGAAAAATCATTGAAAAAGATCTACTCATTTAAAAAGAGAACGGCTGGTGTCAAAATTCTCAGGATAAAGTCTACTTTCGATAAAAAATTAAATAAAAATCAGGCGCACCCCCCATTACGCAGAAGCCCGCAGTACATTCTGCACAGAATTAATTCAGAAACAACCAGAACGCAAAACAAAACAATGGTTCAGTACAAACGAGATGTAAACAACCGACGAGTGTTTGTTACGAAGTATATCAAAGTAGCTCTGTCTGTAATCCTTACTGCGTGAAATATCTAATTTTTCAAATTGATACACCCTGCTCCAAAAGTTGACATCCACAAAGCTCACTCCCACCCCTCCAGCCAATAGCGTCCAATTACGCACTGTGGATTACAGACATTACAAACCCTTGAGAACCTGACTTCAGGGAGCAAATCTTGAAGAGTCGCAACATTGCAAGTTTAAACAAGGCTGTTTAGTTGTTATTTCTTTTTAGACACACATCAAGTTCACCACTAGTGCATTCAAATCAATTGTAAAACTCAAAAATGAATGTTCTCGAGTCGACTAAGTCCATGTACATCGCTACATTGTAATCTTAGGATACTGCAAGTTAGAGGAGCGACGGTAATGCGGTTGCGAGCATGATCACCTGATATGATATCAGAAATGGTAGTTCGTTGAAGTGGCGGTAGGTAGCGCTGAAACATGACAACACTTTCTGGGGGCTAGACTCTCCTATCGAATTTGGTATCGAAAATGTAAAATTGAGACACGGAATTAATCATTATTATTTGAGGTTTACTGAGGTAACAAACATGTCCACAGTCGGGATTCAGCCAAGAGTTAGATAATGAGTGAATATTAATTTCGTTAGTAACAAAACCTAAGGTTTTAAGCATAGAATTCTAACATTTAATCACAGATAATATTACCTACTCCCTCTTTCATCATGTATGTTCCTTCATAAGTAGAACACGAATAAAAAGCTAAGCTAAAATGATCGATATTAATAAGAACGGTTACTTATACGAATCAGCATGATAACAATTAGAGTACCTATTTATTACCTGCTCTAATTATAATGGACATACTTACCCTATCGTGATTGTAATATCTCGTCTGTATTATCTGGGTACCCCCATACAGAGTGTGCTTTGCGTGAACTGATATTGGGTCGTAATCCTCCTCAACCAGAAGAGCTGGAACTTTCGTTACCGGTGTACTTTCGCCTGAAAAAAGTACTGTTACTGTACTGTAAGCATTGTTTTTAAAATTTTAATATAGATGGAATTCAAATTTAAGTACCTAATCGTACCAATTCGAGCTTGAAATTCCATCTCGTGATGTCAGTAAGTAAAAGGAAAATAAAAACGCTGCAAATCATTGCTCAAAGGTTTATTATTTTCTGTATAGATCACCCTCCTGTATAGATCACTGGTTCTCCATCAATAGCACCTACCACCATCTGCATTCTACCTTGACCTTCCCTCTCAAATTTCAGCTTCCTGCGTTCAATAGGATTGAAAATGGCTTCGGAGCTCACTCAGCTGATCAGTGATCTGAAGAGTGAAGAAGATCTCCTCGAATGCTGGAGACGCTTGGAAGAGCACTTCCATTCAATAGGAGTAAAAATGGTTTTGGAGCTCATTCAGCTGATCAGTGATCTGAAGAGTGAAGAAGATCTTCTCGAATGCTGGAGACGCCTGGAAGAGCACTTCCATTCAATAGGAGTAAAAATGGCTTTGCAGCTCACTCAGCTGATCAGTGATCTGAAGAGGGAAAAAGATCTCCTCGAATGCTGGAGACGGCTGGAAGAGCACTTCCATTCAAAAGGATTGAAAATGGCTTCGGAGCTCACTCAGCTGATCAGTGATCTGAAGAGTGAAGAAGATCTTCTCGAATGCTGGAGACGCCTGGAAGAGCACTTCCATTCAATAGGAGTAAAAATGGCTTTGCAGCTCACTCAGCTGATCAGTGATCTGAAGAGGGAAAAAGATCTCCTCGAATGCTGGAGACGGCTGGAAGAGCACTTCCATTCAAAAGGATTGAAAATGGCTTCGGAGCTCACTCAGCTGATCAGTGATCTGAAGAGTGAAGAAGCCATTGAGCAATGATTTGCAGCGTTTTTTTACCCACCAACATTTTATTTACCTACCAACTTTTTTTTACCTACCAGCTAGGTACTACCTACCACACCATACTGGCTTCACACCTTCACAATCAAGTTTATTAGAAAGAACTAAACGCTTCACACTCGATTGGAAAAGTAGAAAGCTTCTTATGGAAATTTGATTACTGGTTACGCAGAAGGCAAAACTGTATACAAATCGAAGAAATGAACAGCGATCGCATTTTAGTCCGATAAAATTTGAATGGAGATGAGACCTCTTTTGCGATTCACACTCATGATTCTGTTTTATCGAAGGAAAACCTTCAAGTACTCGTAGGGACCGAACGATTTGTCCTACAGAGCTCCGGGTGGTCTCAAAAATTTTTAAAAATTCAATACTATTTAAAATTGGCGAAAAAACGATACCTTTATTTCGAGAGTTTTCGAGCTAGGGCACTCTTGAAAATTTCAACCCTTAATTTTCACCCCTTAGAAGTGACCTACATCAACCAAAAGCTTCGCGGCACAACTAGACCCCAAATGGAGCACATATACCAAATTTCAACCAAATCGGTCCATTGTTGCTAGGAAAAGTGCCGCGTACGGCGTACGGCGGACGGACGGAAATTTTTTTATTCGATTTTCGTATTCTACGTACCTTGAAACGTAAAACATCAAATTTTGAGGGGGGGTTAAAATTTTTTTTTCTTGCTCGATTCCAAAGGCTTATTATTGAAAATAATAAACCAAATAATTACTGGAAAATTAGAGAAGTGAGGATGATGTCCACAGAGCATCATCCTGCCTGCAAGTGAATGACCCAAATCAAGGATATTTTCAAACATCCATGCTGAATATGTGGATGCAACGCTTCAAGTATCCACGAACACAGTAACTTTGTAGTTTCCCTTATTAGGCTGTGTTTATTTAGTGAGGATGGGCCATACCACTGGTTTTGTGGATTAGAATGAACTGGTTCATTCCAGAGTGGGATAAGGATGTTTTCCAATGTGATCCGGTATCGATCCAGAGCCACTGTTTCCACCAGGAACCATGCTGGACATCAGGAAGCTTCGATCCATTCTTGATTCATTTCATCGAATTGTTCCACATTCACTCTCACCTCTAATCTCCATCCCTTTTTTCCATGAACGAAGCGGGACAGTCAAGTTCCAAGAACAGATTCAGGCAGGGTTAGATCCAGTTTAGATTTCAATTCTGCAAAGCAAAGGGATCCAAACAGCTGGATCTCTACCTTACAAAGTTCCAATCCTCCTTCGATCTGCGTTTGCATCTTTCTTTCTTTTCTCACAGCTGCAACTGACGAATCTAACCCGTCTGGAACAGTAAGAATTAAAGCGGATGCCGATCCATTCCGATCCCACTGCAGATACGATCCTTGTATCGTTACATCCGAAACAGTCCATCCCTAGTGACAAGATCCGCAGTGATTACGTCATCTCACAACCATGAAGTCACCTGACAGGGTTTCCTATTAAGAATTATTGCCGAAACTCGGAGGAATTTCGTGCTAAAAATTGATACTATTACTTACTTACAAAATAAATTCTAAGCAGGTATGACCCAGTTAGGTATGTGAACCAGGGAAAAGCTTCCATGTAGTATACAATCATGTAAAAGTAAGTAAGTAAAGTAAACAACCATTTCAGGTTGGATTTTTGTCTGACTGCCATTCCTGGCGTCGCGGACATCATCAGCTGTCTTCAGAATTCGTTCTGATGATTTCGCTCATGGCTTCCCATTGGCCTCACCGCCCTGGGTTGGGACGAGGGGGAACTGCGATCGACTCGCCCGAAAAAATGCCGCAGAGGCGGGCCTCGAACTCACGGCCCCTGCAACCGGTTCGAGTCCCGTCTCCAGAGACACATGCCGTAGCTCGCTCAGCCACAGCTGACCCCAGTATACAATCATGTATTCTCCTCATCGACTTTGGGGTTTCCCGTTCTCGTTTGCTCTCCCAAACCCCAAAATCGATGAAATGAACTATCGGCTATTTTTCACGTTTATAGGCGAAATTTCATTAGGTATCAAAATTGGTATGAGTATTACATTTAAATTCTAGGTAGATTAAAATTTTTTTAAATTCTATGTTTCGAAAAGCAATTTTTCTTTATGAAATAACCTCAGAAAAAAACTTTCGTAAAGTACGAAATTGAGAACTATTTTACAGAACAGAAACTAAAACAAGAAACCCTCAAATCGATTAAATGAACGATGTGATAATGTATCGATGATGAAGATCTTATATTTTATATTTTATCTATTTCGGGTGTTTTATTATCAAACCTGTAAGAACTGCTTCGTTGACGATGCAGGTGCCAGTAAGAAGAAGAGAGTCACAAGGCATCGTGCAACCCTGAGGGGGAATAATAATTATATCTCCAGGTACAACGTCGGTTGAAGGAATCAACACGCTTCCTGAAACAAAAGCAATCATTCAACGTATTACAAATCGTCCAAAAAGATTCAATCAAAAATAAAATTCCGAAAAAAATCCACTATCAGAAAGAGATAAGCACAACGCATTGACTAACACATAACACACGATTCTCGAGATTTTACTCGTACATATTTGAGTATTTCGGAATCATGAACTTGGAAAAGTGTTGGATTCTTTTTAATAATTGTTGATTTCAGATATGAAAATACAGAATTCAATTTGGAGATGCAATAGCATATTTTTAATGTAAATTTGTCAGGATGAAGATCACTTACTTCCACTATCATCACAAATAGTCACGAAGTCCATTTCGACGGCTTTGACCATGTCTTTGAGCATCGAAGATTGCTGCAAAAATGGATGATATTAACTTCAAATTGTGAGAACTTACTTAAATGAATGGGGGTTTTCTTAGGAGGTAATCTCAATATATTATGTGATGTTATAATCTCTTTGCCTTTTTATACAGCTCAAGGTCCCCACCTACCCAGATGGGCCTCATGTAATCGGGTAATTGGACATGGACCTAGAGCGACCATTAGTTCCTAAGACATCCGCCAACAGGTCTGGGCGCTATTGTGGGCTGGAAACTTAAGCTGGATTCACATGTGATGGAAAGGTCAGAACGACGGAAAGACGAGAAAACCAGTGGAGGGGGTTCACATGGATGGAATGGACAGAAAGATAACCTTCCTCCAGGAAGCCTCTGAAATGATAACCTCTCTCTGATCTGTAACCTCTGTTGAGAGTGTTTTGAAAGGGTGGTGATCATCCCTCGTTCAAATTCATTAAAAAAATTCAAAAACAAATAGACAAATGAGCGCGAGTGTGGATCCTCAGGGTGGCTGATTGTTGTTTGCTTCAATCAATTGTTTTTTTACAACAACCGATAGTTTTCATGTTTTTTTTTTCGACAAAGGAATAATATTGCTCTTGGAATTTTTCATTTACCCACATGCTCATCTATTTTTACGAATGCCAGCTAAACAATGTTTCTAGAAAATTATCACAGTTTGTTGGGATTCTGCAAAAACTCTGGGAATACATTACCACAACTCCTCAATGCATCAATCGCGTCAAAACTATCTATTGTTGGCTACTATCTACAGTTGGCCACCCCTAGTGCAACCTCCATTGGTGGTTATCATTCCTGACCACTGTGCAGGCGCGTGGAAGATGGACAACGGTATACAAATTTCTTCCACTGATGGATGACCTGTCGTTCTGTCAAGATGGCGGCCACCATTCTCCATTTGGGAAAATCAGCCAATTGGATTGCGTTATTTCCTTCCTTCGTTCTGACCTTTCCATCTGATGTGAATCCAGCTTCACTCGTCTACACATATGATTAGCAGGGGTACCGTAGACTGGGGTGATAGTGATCAATTTCTACAGTTTTTCTTCGAAAACTACCAGTGTAATAATTCAAAACAATCTGAAAAAAATAGTTTATATTCTCCTACATCTTACGAACAGTATCCTATACCAAACTTTGAAATTTTGTTGAATTAAGCTCATTTAAAAAAATAATTAAATTGATCAGTATCACCCCCCACATAGGGGGTGATAGTGATCACTAATTTAAAATTGAACTTAAACATATTAAAAACAATTAAAAATCGAACTTAAACAATTAAAAATTGTTTTTTAGTACCCTGAGGTAAAAAAAACCCTCTAACAACGAATTTTAGAACAATTTTAATTGAAAAACTAATGAAAACCAACTCTTAACTTATATGAATCAGAATAATGCCAAAATTCAAGACTCGTAATATCCTCTTCAGTATTTATTATTATATTGAGACCATTCGTGGCACATGTTTGGTAACTGACAAGAAACAACTTATTTTAAAGCACTTGTTGCCAAAAATAATGATGGACCAATCACTTTTTGATAGTTTCGGGGCATTTCGGCCGTGATCACTATCACCCCCTGGAAATGAGTTGTTTTTGTTTTTAACAGATAACCAACTGTAGTAACACGGAAAAAAACAAACTAATTGCAGATATTTCATGCTTAGCTCTAGTAGAAACAAAATCTTTTCGCTAGAACTTCACCACACAACACCCGACACCGGCACAACAGAAGTTATAATCACAATGTCTGCTGGGCCCGATTTTGAGATTTGTTTATTTCCTTATCAGCTACCATGGTAACCTAGACTTTCGGGCGGGAACGATATCCCCCCAGAGAAAACATTGCTACGAACACATAACACGACCTAACTTTCCATTTCGGACTGTGTGGAGTTCTGCAATCGCATGCAAATAAAAAAAAAGCTTGTTGATCAGTATCACCCCAGCATATCAGTATCACCCCAGTTCACGGTACCTACCTATATCGCCATAGAAACCCAGGATTTTCTAAAATTTGAATTACCATCTGCACTACTATGATGAACGGTATTTTCTACCTGTCCACAATTTACAAAAAAGCACTTGACAACTATGAAGTTTTCCATGAGGTAAAAGATAGCAAGGGTACAGCTTGTGGATGTGCATTCATTGTTGCTTGGAATTCAACGTAATACATTGCAATATTGCATTGTTAAAATCATGATTCTTCATCTGAAACAAGGATATCAGACTAATCACAGCAATTATTACGTTGAGGCTCCTTCAAGTATATTTGAACGATTATTCACTTTACCCAACACGAGCCACATAAGAGGCTCTTCTCCAGTCTAGTATGAATGACTACCAGCGGTCCAAGTAATAGGGTATTTTTTTTATTTATATACTTTTTTCTTATATTCAGTCGATCATTTTTGAGGCATGAATTATTTTCGGGTAACTAAGAGGTCAGTTGACAATCGATTCTTAGGATGTCCTCAGTGAATTTTGGAAATTGTACTCATAGGTATTTTACCACAAGGGCTCGTGCCATTGTGTGCCATCTCTCCAGCCAGCTCTCAAATCTGTAATGGCCGCCATGTTCAATCCTAACCCATTACATAATCTAATCTCTTATTCTCAGCTTAAGTGGACTACAAATTAGCATTGGATGAAGAATAAACCAAGCATAAAAGGGTCTGTTCGGAGAGGCAGTCCAGAACCAGTTCGGAACCAAACCAGAACTGAAAAGAGGAGGGGATAGAGGCGAATGGACACCTCCGGGCTCCTCCAAACCCCTCCGAACCGTTCAGGACTGCCTTTCCGAACAGACCAATAGTCTCTGTGATTTTGAGTACATTTTCAAGTGAACGTCTCGATCTTATGAGAAAGTACCAGGAAACAAATGAGTAGCCAAGACTCTAGTTCCAGCTCTCTAGAGGATAACTTGTGAACTAGAAGTGTGATTAGATTATTACCCACGCATTTTCAATCATATGTACCAGCTTGGACTGGTGTTCGTAGTAATACCTTATGTTTTTCTAGCATGACGATAATACCTACCTTTCTAGATTGGTAGAGAGCTAAAATGATGGCGTATCCCGACAGAATCACGACGCAGATGGCGTAGTGGTAATACTCGTCAAAAATCCACAGAATGACGCTCAGAACTTCGAACAGGTAGAATGGATTCAGGACTTCGTCGACGAGGAGTTTTCCGTAGGACTTGACTTCGATTGACATCGAATTCCTTCCGTAGATCTGCAAGCTAAGCAGTTTGGACATCCAAAGTCTCATTCAATCGTCACTGTGAGAATAAAACACGAGAAAAGTATGGCGGAATTATTGTGAGGAGCTGGAATGACCTATAATCCAGAACCTCAACTGATTTACGTAGGTAACTACAAAAATATCGACTCTGCTAAACATGGGAAGGTACAATATGAAACGTTTTCATATTCTCCAACATAAATTTTTGCAGCCTACAATAAAATAGTGCATTTTACGAGAAATATCTCAGAACAAAGAGCCAAAACTTGTTTTTTACTGCAATCGTGCTCTACCTAGGCACCAATTTAAGCAGGAGAGTACCACATGCTCTGTGTTCTATTCTGTGAATAGGTTGACTTTGCGTGACGTCATAAGACTGTCGATATGCTTCGAATAATCGAACCTTTGGGTTACAACCAGAGAGTTGTCGAAAGCTCTGCACAAATAAAAGTGATTGGAAACAACAAAGGACTGTTATTGTCAAGAAAACCCCCACTTACTTAGTGATCTATCATTGACCACAGCTCTCAGCGTTTCTATGCCTAGTTAGCCTTATTGGAGTGTTTTCTGAGATGAAATCAACTTGCACTTCATCACAACAGTTCAACAGAGAACCAGATCATCACAGGTAGGACCACTCACGTAGATAGTGATAGATTTCAGGTTGGATTTTTGTCTGACTGCCATTCCTGGCGTCATCAGCTGTCTTCAGAATTTGTTCTGATGATTTCGCTCATGTCTTCCCAATGCCTCACCGCCCTGGGTTAGGGTCGGTGAGAGCCCCGGACGCCAAAAAACGCAAGCTGCCGGCGATGAGCCTTGAACTCACGATCCCCGCAGAGGTCGGTCCAAAGTCCACCGCCAAACAACCACGCCCCAACGACTGTAGCCACACTGCTGTCCCAGAATCTGATAAGTTACTTGTCTGATATGTAACTATGTACCACCATCACGAAATTTTCAAGCTTTGAAGACCTAATGCTTCCTCACTTCACATGCACAAAACTTAGTGAAGGGATATCAAGTTTAAGTCTAAAATTCAAGCGGATTGAAGCACAATTAAGACCGATAGATTTCGAGATACCCACCCACCAGGTCCCATTTTGTTCCTTATCAACCAAGGTAGCAGAAGCATTGATTTTGAGAAGTGAAAGAAATAATCTTCCAAAATCAAAATTTCCACACGCATTTCAGATTTAAAACCTTACTGAACAGTTTTAGTTCCTTTTCTGTCAGTGTATTAAATACACCCGTATTTTTAAAAAATACGCAATAACTTTTATTGCGGGCAAACTTTAAGGGTGGAAATACCCTGTCCTCACCTCATGTGAGCTCGCGTGCAGTTTCACCTCACGTGGGTAAACACATTGGTATCACGTCCAATAATCAGTTGTATGTTGACGGGCTCTAAAAGTTCACTCATTGGTTTTTTTGTTCCAAATAGTTGTCAAATCTCAACTCACGTCACACCGAAATATAGCTGTCCAGACTTCATCTCACGCCGTGTGAGCTCACGCCCCCTGAGCTACCGTCAGTGCGGCTGTCGCGAACGAATTACCTTGTGTTCTTATGGAAGAACGGTCAACCGCACTTTGCTGACGTGAGCTCACGTCATGGCACGTGACGTGAGGACAGGGTGTTTGCAGCTTAATTCACAGCCTTGTTTCGATGAAATCTTCAGGTCCAGTTAATTCAATCACCCATCAGATTGATAGAAGCCTCTGAGCATGCGCAATCGTAAATTCTTGTAACAGGCATGACTACCTAACTAAAAGACAACCTCTAGTTACCCCAAACTTTTCAGATCTACTGATTAGTAAATTCAAGAGTGCAAAACTCTAGGTAGATGTCAAAAGGACAGGAAGGTTCTCAAGTTCAATTCAAGACCAACTGTAGGTAGAGTAATTCATTTCCAAGGTATCGCGGACAAGAGTTACGGGGTTCTCAGTCGGTCGCCGTTCGTTCCTCTTTCCGGGTCAGTATTTCACGAAATTGAGGGCGTAAAACTTAAAAAGATGTACCTAAATTTGTCATTTTTCTGTAGCAATTTGTGTTCGATTTTCATGATTCCAGTGGCAATATATCAGTTTTTGAATTCCCTAGGGCCGTGCACTAATACATTTCTAAAACCCTTTAACACGTTGGACGCGGATCGCGTCTATGTCACGCAAATCCCGGGGTCTGTGTGGCTGGCCGCGTCTATGTCACGCAAACACCTCTCGCAAAACAGGTTCAAGAACATCTGCTCCTGTTCTTTCGTTCTCAGTTTCCACTCTTTTCTAGCATTTTCCCCTGATAGATGAACATATTATGAGTTGAACGGTTCAATCCGGAGCTGAATCGGTCGAGGTTGAAGGTAATTGAGCAGTTATCAAAGTGACACCTTATCTTCGTGTGCTCCTCCGGTATTTTTTTTTATGTTTTCACATTTTTCATCCATTTTTACGGAATAATTCACTCTTTTTAAGGTTGATCGACATTGTTTAATTGTTGGTTGTGTCAATAATCAGCTCAATCCTCTCATAAGTTTCATACTTTCAGTTCGTTATCGTAAAAAAGACACAGTGGTTCGACTCCGATTTTTTTTTGTGTTTCACTCGGTTTTTCTGTTTTGAATCTTTGCCAGACAACTCTACAAAGCTCCCAAAAAAGAGAAGACTTGTTCTCTTTCCAGGTATGGAATAACTAGGTATTATATTGTCGTACATGATTGATTCCTACCCATTCTATGCACCATCAACCTGTCTCCCTTGCAAAGGCCGCCAGAATTCGCGTCCAGTGGACGGGCGGCCTGAGCCAACCCACTCACATAGGGGTTGATTTCCCATTCAAACTGGAGCAACTTGACACCACCGCTGGCCGCGTCACGTTGACGCCGAGAATAAATTCTCAAAATTCTCAACTTTTTTTTATGTCAAAATTTTTGGAAAAATGTACTTTTTAATATAATATATTAAAAAGTACATTTTTCCAAAAATTTTGTTGCTAACATTTTATGTTAAAACATAAAAACATATTATGTTGCTGCTATAGCGTTTCGGCGGAAAAAAATTTCTCCGCCACAGGGGACCAACGCGTTTTTTTTCCCGCGTGCAAGGTGTTAAAATTTCAAATTTAGGTACAACTTTTCAAGTTTTGCGCCTTCAATTTCGAGAAATACTAGGAACGAACGGCAACCGACTGAGACCCCCTTAAGGGGGTTCGGTAGTCGGAAATTTTCAAAAATTTCATTTTTCAGATTAAAAAAAATATTATTGTACCTACACATTATCCCCGACATTTTGGTATGTAAAACTTTCATGTTTGAGTCAGGAAATGTCCTGCAATCGTTGCCTGAAGTTGAGTATCTCCGAACCGCTTTTCGGTAGGTACCAGCGGAGTTACTCTGCTATTGCTTGTTCAACATTTGCACAAGCCATTTTTTCCACTTTTTTATGCTTATGGAAGTTGCTGTGAAGCAAATTATTCATGTAGCAATAAAAAAATTCTAAACCCTAAAATTACGAGGTTTCATAAAGGTTCGTGGAAAAGAGAAACAAGTTGGCACGCATCGTGACGTAATCGTCGTAGTAGGTACCTTTTCAGTTTATTGCGTTTTTCTCAAAACTATGTTTTTCAATGCGTTTGACCCTTTATCTCTGAAACTACGCATGATATCGAGATGATTCTTTTTTTGTGTTATGATAGAATAATAGTTCTACACTTTAGCATATGCTTTTTGTAAACAAAATACTTGGAAGCCGAGAAATTTTTTTTTTGTTTGACTCAAAAAAAGGGTTATCTAAAATAGCTGTACAAAAAAGTTTAAAGATATTTTTGGAAAGCAATATGCTTATTTGTTGTCCTTGAGTAGCTGAACAACATGAAAAAAAAAAAAAAAAAATCATGCAGATCGAACTTACCGTTGTCTAGATAATGGGTCACGAAAAAGGTTATTTTTACCCTATGACTACCGAACCCCCTTAAATGAATGTTTCTGCCAGACGTGAGATCCAGTCTTCCGGTCCAGTGTTGAACTATTTGGTAATACACTAACAATTTTAATGAAAAAATGTTTAAGCCTGGCTTATGATCATTTGGAACGAGTCGAACTGTAATTTTAAAAAAATCTGCTATAGAACTTTTTTAATGACTAAAATACGGAGGTTTTTCACTTTACCAAAGTTCCCTCTGTTCTGGAGACAGACCACAAGATGTTTTGGCAAGTTCTGCCAAAGTTCCCGTCTTCCCGAGGAGAAGGACGAAAGACTTGGAAGCTCCGCTCCACACGAATTTTTCATGCTGGTACTCGAAGTATTTCACCGGTTCTTCGACCACCGAGCAGAGCGTAATGAAACCACCTTTGTTCTGTAATAATGCAACACGGAAAAATATTTTATTTCCAGAATTAAACTACATTTCAATCTGGAGGTTCTGGAGGGATTCGTTGAGGCTGTGTTGTACCATTTATATGTGAAACATTGAAACAAAGAGCTGGAAAATGTGTTAATTGGTAACAGTGAAATCAAAATGATGACCAGAAATGAGCAAGTAGATACTTCGGTGAACTTTGTTAGTATTACTCAACAACTCTAATTGCCATTTTCTCGCGAACGACGTACAGTCATTCATTCAGTCTTGAGTTTCTGATTTGTCTGCAACAGTTGAGTTGTTGGGTGAAGGGCCTGAAGTTTGATGGGTAGTTTCCTCACATAGAATAACATAAAATCCCCTTTATGCTGTATGAGTAAATTTACAGTTTCATTTCGACGGAGAAACCTTTTAAAAACTTTATCTTCTGAAACCCATGGAGTACTCACACGTAAAATTGTAAGATTTTTTCCCGATATTCAGTTCTCCATACAACAGTACAGCATACTCCCTGCAAACTGTATGCACAGGGCATGTTTTCAAAATTTCAGTAGTCCATATTCATGCTCTTCTCGTCTCTACGAACGAAGAGTACTTTTCGGCTACTGCATTTTCGGGTACAGCAAATATAAGAAGATTTTCATTATACAGGCTGTCTACAAAGCAGATCTCATTCCTTCAAGGGATCCAAGAGAATTCCACAGCTAGTTTGCAACAAAAAGTGCCTCCTAAAGTTTTTTTTGAACGCTTCTGTTCCAAGTTATTCACGATGTAAGATTCGGCCTTACTTCATTGAAACGGCCATAGCTCCCTCATTTCCAGAGTAATCTCAAATCTGAAGAGACCGTTGGGAAGGTCGCAAAATTTCCTATCTCCTCAATACCAAAATTTGGTATTTAATTATTATTTGTTATTTAATGTAATGGGATCACACTCAAGGGTCTTCCTACATGCATTCGTGCCTCGTCTATCCGACTTATCATTTTTCGTATTACCTACAGCCCCAGTTCTTCCGAGGGAACGGTTTACCCCATAAAGGCGCCGAACCTCTAGCTCCCCTTAGGGACCTCTTCAGAACAGTAGACCTCACTAGGTAAATGTTCCGCCTCCCGCCGGTGAGTCTGTTTTCAGACGCCGAGGTTGACGAATAGATTGTGTACGCACTCGTCCTTACGGTCGGCCACAAGGCACCGCAGATGGAGTGCTGAAGCCCTAGGCTTTTAGGGATCAATCTCTCCGTTGAGTAGGATTCAGGCTAGGAACAAATCAGCGCATCGAGAGGACCATCGCCCTCACTCGACAATACGCAGAACACAACATTTAATAACATTTTTTCGGTTGAATTTTACGGGGAATAAAACAACCTAAAAAGTGGTAGTGGTAGTAACTTTTCGAAAATTTTCCATTTTTCAACACCCATAATGTCCAAATAATTCAAGATAGTGAACTATTGCCGTTAAGCCTAAACTGCGCCAGAATCTCAGCTTTCCAACGGTATAATAAAAAAATGTTTTACAATGGAATATAGTGGAAATTTGTGTTTCAACACGGAAAAACGTGAATTTTTTCAGCAAAATCGACGTTTTGACGGGAGGATTCGGGGAGTCTCCCCCGCCGCCGCTCATCACATCCCCAAATTCTCTCGTCAAAACGTCGATTTTGTTGAAAAAATTAGTATTAGGTATTAGGGAGATAGGACATTCAACGGCCATTCCAACGGTCACTTCAGATTTGAGATTAATCTGGAAATGAGGGAGCTATGTTAAATTTTGATATTTTAGAATCGACCCCTTCAAGTGATGAGATCTGTTTTGTAGACACCCTGTATTTATATATAAATTGTTTAATAAATAAATCGGTCTAAGGGTGTAGTTCGTTATCCGCCCCCATTTTGTTCTCTCTTTTGCAAGCACACCCGACCTCCTTTTTCAATTTTTGAGGAGTGTTCCGTAAACTAGATTTCATGTACTGTATGAATAATATACCGCACTTATGTTTTCAAATACTCCAAGCAATGAAACTAGACATTGAAAAAAGTGGGGGGCGTATACCGAACTATTTCCCTAGAGAAAAAGTTCGATAACCGCCCCCACGACCGAATTGCATTGATTTGGCCTGGGACGTTTTCTTGGGAGAGATAACTGGTGAGGCAGAGAATAACTTTGGTCGAAAGTTAAGAGGTTGAGATGCGATGCTCATAAATAAAATAAAAACGATGTTGACTGTGGTGAAATCACTTCCGACCGTAGGTCAACGTTCGAGAAGCGATAGGGTGAGTCGTCATAAGGTCTTGAAGCGAAAGACGTTGTGTTCTAACATGTCGTGGCAATCGGGAATAGGGAGGGACTTCCTTATTTCAATTGTAATAATAAGTAATAATCATATTAATAAATGAATTATTTAAACCAAAAAATTAATTGGTTGCCTGTAAAGTCGGTATACGGGCGAAAGTTTTATTACGTGACAACGACTTTGAGTGGTAAAATAATTTTAATGTTAATATTCATTCGTATAGTAGGAAGAAGGATAATATTATTATTATAATAAATTTTTTTATTATAATAAAAAATTGTATGCAGGCGCCTAAATAGAAGCGCAAGACATGAACCGGTGTGTATGCCTATCTCTCTCACTCTGTCTCTCTCGCTCTTAGGCGGAAGAGAGAAAGAGCGAGAGAAGTGAAAGGGACGCGTGCCTCTCACTCGCTCTCATTAGAGAGTTTTTGCTTCATGCGGGCGCACCGTGGGAGGCACCGTCCGTGGAAATTCAGCGGTCGATGATGACCGAAAAGGTACGAAGTTTCCCGAAGTTGTCGCGGTCGCCGTGCGTTCTCGAAGACCGCCCGTTTGAAGCGCTCTTCACACGGTCCCCTCCCGCGGTCGGGTTCCTGCCACCGCAAGATGCAACCTTTAGGTAGGTTACGCCCTGATAACAGTTATTACATTGTTTTGGTTTTGTGAATCGCAAGATTTCTTTTACTTTCTTCTTCAATTCTTGCCAAAATATACTTTAAAAATGAGTACCTACCTCACATTGAAACTAGGTAGTTTAGGTTATTACAGAGCACTGGAATGGAACTTCAATAGAGGTTTATTTAACTCTGTACAAAAATAAATGTATAGTTCCTTCATGCGAAAAGTAATTTTAATATGAAAAACATTGCCTAACACACGTCGAATTTTGAGGTCCGAATATAATCACGAATGATGTTGGTAGTTCACTTGATCATAATTTCATTTGATATTTCACTTGATTAATAGTGAAAAAAAAACTGATCTAAAAATGTGTTCAGGCAATAACACATTTAAAACTCATTCTTACCCATGTGCAATTTTAAAAATATAATAATTTTCCCGAGTTTATTGTCATTTATTATATTTCAAAATATAAGTATTTATTAATTAGGTGTAATACCATACATGAACTCTGAACATTTTGGGACTTGGAGAAAAACTTATAACAAAAGATAGGCCTAAAATATCATCATTCTTAGTCATATGCTATAATCTAAAATGCCAATTGTGTTCATGAGTTTATAGGAAGTTTGCCAAAAATTTAATTGTAATTGCAATTTGATAGTAAAATTAATAATTAGGTATGCATCAAACTGAATATACAAGGTGTTTCACGAAAAGGTTACACCCCCCTTCATTTCCCCAAAATACAACGTAAAAACGCTGCAAATTATTACACAACGGTTTATTATTTTTATATAGATCACTCGTCTACAAAATCACCAACCATCCAATATGAGGAAAAAAAGAAAAAAAAATCAAAAAAAATTTTCTAAAAATCAAAAAAAAAAATCAAAATCACCAACCATTGATCGCATTTTGGTCAACTAAAATTTGAACGGAGTTAAGGCCTCTTTTGCGATTCACACTCGAGAGGAAAAGAAGGAAATTCCAATAAAATTATCACCTGATATACAACAAACTTGAAATAACTTTGGTGCTTGATCACTCGAAACTAGGTTTTTGTAGTTGGTTCCATTCTGTACCTTCCACTTCAGTAAGAACGAAAATGGTGGCCAACTTCTCAGACAAGGTCTCTTGGTGTCAGGTTATGATAACAGAATCCACGGAGCGTCCCGTTTCTATGGTAACAGTCACGGTCCCGTGGTAAAAAGGAGTGGGGAGGTTAGCATCAACTCTAGTTTTCCGTAGCTTCACGTTCACGGGAGCTCGCCACCGTGTGAAGCAAAAACTCTCTATTGTGAGCGCATAACGTGAGCGGCTTTCTTGAAGTGTCACCCGGCAAACCAATTTATAAGACGTTGTCACGTCAAAATGTTGTGTTTTCCATTATTAACTATGTGGGGGCGCATACCGAACTTTTTCACTAGAGAAATAGTTCGGTATTCGCCCCCACTTTTTTCAACACCTAATTTCCCAATCTTAACCAATCAAAAATTATAATTCGTCACGATTGTGCTCAAGAAGATGAAATCTAGTTTACGGAACACTCCTCAAAAAATGAAAAAGGTGGTCGGGTGTGCTTGCAAAAGAGAGAACAAAATGGGGGCGGATAACGAACTACACCCTCGGTCTAACCCTACCCTCCTAGTAGGTACTAAACAAAATTTATGATTACGACTTATCACTTATGAAATTTACGATTGAAAAAAGTGTTACTCACTTTGACCAAGATCGTGTCTGCTTCAGACAGTTGGGTTTTATTGTAATACAAAAGAGCTTTGTACTTGGGGTACCACCGAAGCA
This sequence comes from Apolygus lucorum, assembly GCA_009739505.2. Taxonomy (NCBI): domain Eukaryota; kingdom Metazoa; phylum Arthropoda; class Insecta; order Hemiptera; family Miridae; genus Apolygus; species Apolygus lucorum. The sequence continues at coordinate 52,354,967 of CM019182.2, forward strand.
AGAGGTAAAGGACTCCCCCAGTGAGGACGCACAGCAGGTTGATGATGGGAGGAAGGACGCTGCCTCGCTGGTATCCGCAGCACTTGACGGTGTTGGAGCCAGTCTCCAAGGACTGAGATGTGCCATCGTTGAACGTTTCGTACTGGTACTTTTCTGAAACAAGAGAGGAATAATCAAGAAACGAGTTTGGAAGTTTGAAGGTGAAAGCAAGAGTGCTGAGCCACAAAGCGTTCTCGCATCCATGAAATGATTCATAAAAAAAAACCTATTAAAAAACTACAAATTATTACATAGGTAACAGTTTTTTATTTTTCTGTAATAATCACTCGCCTGCAAAAAACACGGCCTTTCCGACAGAAAGTTCCAACCAGACCAACCGTCATCCCAAAGTTGTGGGTGCCTTTAATTGATTTGTTTCATGGTTGTTAAGGAAGCACAAGTGAGTGACACATTAAATTATATTAAATATAAATAAATAAATCTTTTTTCTTTTGTTCAAATTTTGAACAAAAGAAAAAAGATAGAATTTGATCAACTGATGGTTAGCTCACTTCCGTCAGCGAACATTCATGTGCAATTCACACACGTGTTTCTGACTCATTCTTCCAACAACGTAATGGAGACAACTTAACCAACTTTGCGACAGAACTGTCAGGGGGGGGGAGGGGGGATGATTTGGGTCCCCTACGAGCTAAAGACCTACCACGGTTGGCACCTAGTCTTCTAATAAATTTCGCGATAAAAGAGCATTTAATAATTTTTGATCGTATGGGTGGTATCGTTCGTTTTGATAGATTTACACCATCTAAAATTTATGAAAAACATGAACATTCAGAAATTAGGAAATGGGGTGTGCGCATGGGTTCGAAAAACTGTTTATTGTTATTGCTTCCGAGTCTACCAAGGTAGCGGAAGCTTTGTTTTCACTTTTCAAGGACGAAAAAAAAAGTTCTCCAAAATCAAAATTTCCACTCGCGTTTTGCGTTTTAGACCTTGCTGAACAATTTTGGTTCCGTGTCTGTCTGTCTGTCTGTCTGTCCGTCTGTCATGAATTCCTTGTAACGCGCATAACTATACGAAGTTATTGTCCGATTTCTATGAAATTTTCAGGGATTGTGCGGGTTGGTGTGTAGACGGTCTCCTATGAAAATCATCATCCCCGGACTGATAGAAGCGACTGCGCATGCGCAAACGTGAATTCCTTGTAACGGCCATAACTGTTACATTTTCCATCCGATTTCAATGAAATTTTCAGGGATGCTACAGATCAGTATTTAGATGGTCCCCTATGAACATCGCTACCTTCGGACTGATAGTAGCTACTGCGCATGCGCAAGCGTGAATTCCTTGTAACGGCCATAACTTCCACATTTTCAATCCGATTTCAATGAAATTCTCAGGGATGTTACAGATTAGTATTTAGATGATCCCCTATGACAATCACCACCTTCGGACTGATAGAAGCTCCTAAGGTCGCGGGTACGAAACCCAGCTGAGGCCATGTATTTTTTTGATCCAATCACATACACCTACTCACTTAATTTTTCATCCGAATTTGATGAAATTTTCTAGGATTGTCCAGATTAGCGTGTAGATGGTCCCCTATGAGGGTAGTGAAAGGTACTTAGAGATTGGTGTTTTCAGATTAACTACTATGCATCGGATCATCTATACAATCGGGTTATGGATACGAGGAAGCTATGTGCCACACCCACTTGGCAGACGTTTTTTAATCTAAACTAGACTTCATTCTGAGAATTTTGACACCATCCGCGACCTTCGAGCGTGAGAAAACCTTTTTCTATGATTTTTCAGTTTCGAATGTTTATGACGTCACAGTGGGCTGGGGGTCCTGCCCAGGCGGGGGGGGGGGCGTGACGTCATGAACATTCGAAACTTTGAAAAATCATAGAAAAAGATCTACTCATCCAAAAAGATAACGGCAGGTATCAACATTTTCAGAATGAGGTCTACTGTCGATTAAAAATTAAAAAAAAAATCAAGCCCATCATTTATCCTCAATAGTTGGTCCCGCAGAGCAGAGAGGAAAAAAACCTGGACAATAAAAATTTTTGAACTACGGCGTTTTGAAAATGTTTTCCCCCACTTTATACCCCTTAAAAGTAACTGACAATATCTGTACATATAATGACTGACAAGGTGGATTAGATAAGTTAGGAAATAGGTAGTTGTTCACACGGTGAGCCCTACGGCAAATAGAACTTCGGCAGGGGAACGTAGGCAGTCACTTGTAATCCGATTAAAATCATAATCGACTGAAATTGTACACTATCCATCGTAAAAGCTAACAATTGGTCCCACAAAGCTCTGGGTGTCGAAAAATTCTTTAAAACCGTGACAATATTAAATTAATTAAAAAACAATACCTACCTGTAGGTATTTTGAAAGTTCGAGCAGCAGCGTTTTGAATATTTTCCCCCACTTTTAACCCCTTAATCGTGACTGACAATAAAAAAACCTTCGGGCCACAACTCGACCCCAAATGGAGCCAAAAACGCCCTACCTTAAAAAATTTCGATATAAAGGTATTGTTTTTCCATCAATTTAAGATAGTATTGAATTTTTGGAGACCACGCGGAGCTCTGTAGGACAAACCGTTCGCTCCCTACAAGAATTTAAGGGTTGGACTTACGATAAATCAGAAACACGAGTGGGAATCGCAAAAGAGGACTGTTCACGTTTTTTTTCGAATCGAGTGTGAAGAGTTTATTTCTCCAGAATAAACTTGATTGTGAAGGTTTGAAGGTAATTGATTATGTAGTAGGTAGGTAGTAGGTACCTACGGTTGGTGGGTAAAAAATAGTGACAGTGGCAAAGCTGTGATCTTCGCAGACGAGTGATCTATATAGAAAATAATGAACCTTTGTGTAATAATTTGCAGGTTTTTTTTTCGATTTTTGGATTCCACGCACCAACCTTCAAACGCTATCTATCAAATTTTGAGGAGGGGATAATTTGTTTTCTTGCTAAATTCCAAAAGTTTATTATTAAGTTTTCGCCATAACACGGATTTAGGTTACAACTGTCCATTCAATACGATGATTAAATCATATGGGAAACTGAGACAAATCGCTGATACAGGGCATGCTTGCCGATAAGATAACATTGTTTGGACTGTTGATAATAATAACTGATTATTCATAACTGTCTGCATGTCCGTTAATTTCGCACCGATAGAGTCAAGTTTGAGCGGCTGCAGCAATGTCGACAAATTTGTCTATTATATTGCTTTCGAGTCTACCAAGGTAGCGGAAGCTTTGTTTTCACTTTTCAAGGACGAAAAAAAAGTTCTCCAAAATCAAAATTTTTACTCGCGTTTTGCGTTTTAGACCTTTTTGAACAATTTTGGTTCCGTGTCTGTCTGTCATGAATTCCTTGTAACGCGCATAACTATACGAAGTGATTGTCCGATTTCAATGAAATTTTCAGGGATTGTGCGGGTTGGTGTGTAGACGGTTCCCTATGAAAATCATCATCACTCCCGGACTGATAGTAGCCACTGCGCATGCGCAAACGTGAATTTCCTTGTAACGGCCATAACTTCCACATTTCCTACTTGAATTCGATGACATTTTCAGGGATTATGCAGATTGGGTTGTAGATGGTCCCCTATAAAAATCATCACCCCCGGACTGATGGTAGCCGCTGCGCATGCGCAACTTCCACATTTTCTACCCGATTTCGATGAAATTTTCAGGGATTACGCAGATTAGGTTGTAGATGGTCTCCAATGAAAATCAAGGCCTTAAAATCTACAGAAGCCTCTGCGCATGCGCGTTCGTAAAATCCTTCTAACAGCCATAACATTTACATTTTTCATCCGAATTTGATGAAATTTTCTAGGAATTACCAGATTAGCGTGTAGATGGTCCCCTATGAGGGTAGTGAAAGGTACTTAAAGATTGGCGTTTTGAGATTAACTACTATGCATCGGATCATCTATATAATCGGGTTATGGATACGAGGAAGCTATGTGCCACACCCACTTGGCAGACGTTTTTTTTTTTTCAAATTAATGGTTACCTTCGCAGCTCACAATAATGCATACGTCTCAATATACATAGGAACATACTTTGCCATTAGTTACATTTTCAGCGTTTTTCTGCGACCCTAAATTGCAAGTTTTCCTGCACAGAATGTGTTTCTGCACAGAATAATATTCTGAAAGGATATTATCCTTTCACCTTCACCTAAAATATCCTTTGCAGCAAAACGTTAGCATTAGACCGGTTTTCAACCACATGAATGAATTATTTGTAATCGATTAACTCGCAATATATTCAGTAAAGCGACCAAAACACGTATTAAAAAATGCCAAACGTAAGATAAGATTTTCAAGGGCGATCGGTTTTACGCTGATCTTGGCTTTCAATTGCGTAACCGTTCTTGTTTGCGTTCAGTCAGTTCAAGCTGCAACGTTTGCTATCGTTGGTTACAATGTCTAACGAACGGCTGATTTCTTAATAAGATAATATGTATATTATCTTATTAAGAAATCAGCCTGTTATGTATACAGCAGTTATGTATACATAACATGAAATTGATTATTACGGGTGGAGTCTCTTTTTCAACGGTTTATTACCTCAAAGGTACATGTTTCGGCGAAACTTCGTCGCCTTCATCAGCCTAAAATACATATAAAATATATAATACATACATATAAAAAAATTTGGTAGAATAAAATAAAAACATGACTTTTTAGGGTTGAAGAACCGGCGAGGGCGCCCTCCATGAATGACAATGGGCGAGGTATTATATGACGGAAAGGGCGTATTCACTAATCATAACTCAACATTATCACACCACTTGCATTGCTCTACACTAGCATTACGATTGAATTTAACTCATCAAACATTACTAGACCGACATCCCTTCGCGGGGTTCTCCCGAACTGCCTTTCCCCCTCTCGATACATCGATACACTCGTCCAGTATCGATAGCTGAGTCAATAGGCTTCTCGTTCATTCGATCCATCGAGAAGCTGATTCAGATATCTTATTATATTCCGGTAGCGCTTAATTTGAATACTGGCGATGCCGCCGACACGGCCAGCCCTGACAATGCAGGCGCCTCGACTGCGGTTGGGAAAGCAAGAGTAATGGATGAGTAGTAGCAGGTTCCTCGAAACTTGGGGAACATAAAATAGAATATTGCTACCTACATCATTAGTGAAATCTAGCAACAGTTACTGTCCGCCGACACTGGCTATCATGACACCACCATCCAACTAGCACTCGGCTGTCCTGACAAACAAAAATATTCGTATAATCACACAGAACCCGAGTTTACGGGCATCAAATTACAACAAGTGCAAGCAAAACTTGGCAAGGATTTGGAAGGTGCAAACCAAAATCCCTTGCAAAGGAAACGGGTTGCCTCAATCACAGAAATTGGATATTTCTAATAAAAAAATGAAAAACTCACATAGAGAAGACCAGAAATCTCACTGAGACGCTGACAACCTCACAAGAAGCAAAGTAGAAATCTCATATTGAGCACACAGTATTAGTCACACAGAGGATTTGTTAAAATCACAAGGAGCAACTTTGAGTCTCACACAGAGTAACTTCATGTCTCACACAGAGTAACTTCAAGTCTCACACAGAGTAACTTCAAGTCTCACATAGAGCAACTATAAGTAAGTCTCACATAGAGCAACTATAAGTATCACGTAGAGCAACTATATGTATCACATGGAGCAACTAGAAGTCTCACGTAGAGCAACTATAAGTATCACATAGAACAACTATAAGTATCACATAGAGCAACTAGAAGTCTCACGTAGAGCAACCATAAGTATCACATAGAGCAACTAGAAGTCTCACGTAGAGCAACTATAAGTATCACATAGAGCAACCAGAAGTGTCTCGTAGAGCAACTTCAAGTCTCACATAGACAAAACTGCAAATTAGACGTAAGATTAGAAATCTCAATTAGAAACTTAAATTCCCACACAGATTGTAGTTGATATCTCACAAAGCTCAAATAGGATGTTGTTGAAGTCTTACACTGAGTATTTCATAATATCAAATAGAGCGTATTATAAGAAAAAAAACTCAAATATGGCATTGTTGAAAGTTCGCACAGAGTATTGCAGAAATCACAAGTAGAGAATACTGAAATACCCACACAGAGTGCACACAGATTAATGTTGTTGGAATGAAGAATTATTCCGACGTCCAACTATTAATTAAGAACTGCTTTCGGCAACAACGTCTGGGAAATGAACTTCCAATTTAAAGGAAACTGATCAGGGGACAAACTTTGACAGAAAAAAAACAACGATACACGTACCAAGTTATAGCTGATTGTTGGCAACCAAGGTCCCAAGGTCCCATGTGTACAAAACCCACATCATCGAGTACCTCAAAAGTCAAGCTTTCAAAATCTTGAGTGCCCCAATATCGATAAGAAGTCTCCTTAACTCATTAGGAGATAGTTTCATAATTGGTACCGTAGATCAACGCTAGGAACACTTACTGGGACTCCTAACTACAACCAAACATAAAGAACTAACCACACGAGGGAGCAACTCGTGCGATCTTCATTCAACCGGAAAGTTTACGTATTGGCTTACGAATGCTAATAAAATTCCAGATGTGTTATACTTCTTTATAAGTAGGCGGTTTTACTACAGGATATTTACAAGTAGATGATAGTGATGACCTAGCTTCAGAACACTCGCCTGTTATCCTTACAATCAGCGAGCGAGTGATGCAGAAAATGAGAATTAATTAATCAGAAAGTTTCTCTAAAATCAACTCAACAGCTAGAAGAATGCATATATATTTGCTAATATATAACATCCAGCAAGATGCCTCGCAAAGCACTTCTAACAGCAATACAACTGGCAGTAATGCATTTGAAGAAGTCCACAGGAAGAAAAAAAAAAAACTGGTGAATCCCAAACGAAAGCGAAATATTGACCGGGAGTAACCAAGAAAAAGCCCAATTTATTGTTCCCAGACCATTTGTGTGAAACATTCTAACCCCTTCTGAATAGGAGTATCTATTTCTTCAAATAAAAATACAACACTAGTTTAAAAAAAAAAAAATGATGAATATGAAATTCTTCCTTTTACGTTGAGAGAACACAAGATGAAATCAAGCGTAGCATCAATCCAAGACTCCTGGCTATCAGTTGGAATCGCAAAGGTGCCTCTAGACAAAGAGACCTTCAAATTACTGCATACTATCAAAGCTGCGCTTAGGCTGCATCATGTACGTAATATCCCAGTAGAAATTTGCGAAAGTCACGATTCTCAATCCTGGAAAATCGCTTAACGAGAAGACTAGATATCGATCAATATTCTCTCTCCCAGTTCCTGTCAAAAATTCTTTCTCAAAATTACGACTCCGGTGGCTTACACTGATAACAGTGCATAGAAAATTGACTCTGCCTAACCCATTCGAGTTCAGACAGAAACACTAATACCAAACACAATTTAAGAAAATAAGCACTCAGGATTAACGCCAATAAAGGCAGGAAAGCGAGCAAGGGCTTGTACTGTACCTCAAGTACACTCGAGACCCACCTCAACCTGAAGAAACAGTGATGGCTAAATTTACTGAAAATTCTGCTATTCGATCCATTATAGACGATGTAGAAGATACAACTCAACTCAAAAACTACAAACCTCCACCAACCAGGTTGCTATTTGGTCAAAGAAGTTTAGATTAAACTAAACGAATCAAAACCAGTACATTTACCAATAAAAGTACTTTACCAATAAGAAAATCCCCACAATACAATCCACAATTGAACCAATCAAGATACCACACGCTTATTTCCAAACTAAATGGGAAAATCACATTGAAGAAAAAAATTGAATAATTGAGGATAAAGCACAGAAAAATGAACAACTTCCAATTTCTCTCCACAAAAAATAAATACTAAAATAAAATGCAAAAATGCTCATTTACAAATCAACATATTTATGGACTCACGGGACCTATTACAACTCGGGGTTTATGCAAAAAAAATCGAATACAAAACGAGTCACCAACCAAAACAAAACACTACGACTTACGGCTAGAACACCATGGTATATGTATGAGGAATGACGATACTCATCGAGAACTGAGAAATGCTGTACATACCAGACAACGAATGACAAATTCGTCGCCTCAAACGAAACAAACCACATGATTTGATAGTGCTGTGTAGCTAGTGTTACTTAGCGCAAACAGTGACAATTAGTGATATTGTTCCTGCAAAAACATGGGCTAGTAGTTGCTGAACGATCTTATACTGTGACTGGAATCATTATGCAAACAAATGTTGCTATGAAATGTAAAATTTTGTTTCAGCCGCAATAACCAGTGTCATGAAGAATTTACGGATCTCAGACAAAGAAAATTGTTCCTGACAGTCAGAGAATTACAGAATCTCACTTAGAGAAAACTTTAACTGGATCACAGAGAGTTATGGGATCTCACTTAGGGCCGGGGGTACAAGTCATCGTTTAAACGGGGACATGGCTAAGCTTAGCTTAATTTTGAAACACCGTTTAAACTACAGATCCCGTTTGGCGGGTGTACAAGTCCTTATCAGCTCGGTTTAAGAAACTGGAGTTTAGGAATCCAGAGACGACGAAGATGAGGAGGAAGAGAACAAAACGGCATGGAACTATAAAGGTTCCATGCTGTTCCATGTTCGTAACTGCAAATTTTTGTTGAATTTCAAGGCAGAAGTTGGAATAAACATCAACTTCACGTTAATCAGGATAACCTAAAACCTCAATGTGAGTTTTGCTAGAATAAAAGTGCGGACGACTTTTACTTCAATCGGCTCAAAAACCTTCATTTTAGCGTTTCTATTTATTGTTATACACTAGTGGTGAAAGAAAGGAGTGTCGAAAAATAAATAAAAACAAACCAACGATGAAAACGATGTATTAACTTTCATGACCGGCCCAAAAATCGGTTATTCAAGAAAGTCTTCCCGTCCAAGAACCGGTTTTTCGAAGATGTGGTGAGTACTTTCGACATATTAATTTTATCCTATTTCTTATCATTAAAAGAAATTTTGCATGCCGAATACTTCCGACGATAATGTGAAAGTGAGTAGTGATAACTACTATTTCTTTCACTAGCAAGCAACTTTGTTCCAAATATTGGTTGATGTATGTAAATAATCATAACGATCGGTAGAATACCTGATAGAATGTATTACCAAAAAGCACTCCTACAAAACCAGCAAGTAGGTACCTACAGCAACTCATGTAGCTCAAATTGCTCGTAATACTATAGATGCATTCTTTCAAGTACTTTCTCACGTCTTCTTCATAGTCTCACGTCTACTTCACAACTCTTTTCATCCCACCCCATTCCTTTTTTTCAGGTGATTACCATGTTCAACTGAAGATACGTCTCCTACGTAGGGTGCTGCCCTGTTCCTAATGATCGTTTCCTCCTACCTTCCCATTTTATTTTATCAATACAATATTATTCTGTAGGTATCAATTATTGTGTAACTGAGTAAAGGACCTGACTGATATCTATTTATTAAATGACTGTACCTATCACAAATCGATAATGTTATGAGATATTCTGTATATTTTTTCCGAAAAATACACAAATGTACCTTTTTATAATTTTTGTGACTTTACCTCTGTTGATTCCGTTCTTGAAATAACTATCTTTAGTTCATTGAAACTTGAATAAAACGCTGGAATATTTTCCTATTTTAATGTTCAAATTGTTGAATGCTTTTTCCGACTAGGTATTCCTTAAATTTAATGCATATTTGTACAGACTAGCTTCTACACTAAAATCTTCAGTGAATAATGTAACAGTTGAGCAGCTACTACAATATATTTAATAAAATTCAACCTCAACCAAAATACTTTACCACATTGGTAACAATATTTCTCGTTATTACCCACTAAGCTCAGCTTAAACGGCCATCAGCGACCGTTTAACTTTAGTCTTAGTTTAGCTCTTATCAGGAACTAAAAGGGTAGTTTAGGAACTTGTACCCCAGCCCTAAACTGCATTCTCCGTTTAAACAGTAGTTTAATCGATGAGTGACGTTTAAACGGGTATTGTACCCCCGGCCCTTAGAGAAAACTGGAAATGACACACAGAGCATTCTATAAATTTCACACAGAGAATTCTGGAACTTCACACAGAGAATTCTTATAAATCTCATACAGATAATTTGGGAATTTCACACGGAAAATTTTGGAATCTCACACAGAGAATTTTATAAATCTCACACAGAAGTTCACACAGAAATTTTTTGTAAATCTCACACGGAGAAAAATGAAAATCTCACACAGATAATATGGAGAATCTCACACAGAGAATTTTGTAAACCTCACACAGAGAATTAAATAAAACTCACACATAGAATTTAATAAAACTCACACAGAGAATTGAATAAATCTCACACAGAGAATTTAATTAAACTCACACAGAGAATTGGATAAATCTCACACAGAGAATGATATTTATCTCACACAGAGATTGTTATTTATCTCACACAGAGAATTGCACAAACCTCACATAGAGAATGTTATAAATCTCACACAGAGAATGATATTTATCTCACACAGAGAATGATATTTTTCTCACACAGAGAATGATATTTATCCCACACAGAGAATGATATTTATCTCACACAGAGAATGATATTTATCTCACACAGAGAATGTTATTATTCTCACACAGAGAATTGCATAAACCTCACACAGAGAATGTTATAGATCTCACACAGAGAATGATATTTATCTCACACAGAGAATGATATTTATCTCACACAGAGAATGTTATTATTCTCACACAGGGAATTGCATAAACCTCACACAGAGAATGTTATAGATCTCACACAGAGAATGATATTTATCTCACTCAGAGAATGTTATTTATCTCACACAGAGAATTGCATAAACCTCACACAGAGAATGTTATAGATCTCACACAGAGAATGATATTTATCTCACACAGAGAATATTTATCTCACACGGAGAATGTTATTTATCTCACACAGAGAATTGCATAAACCTCACACAGAGAATGTTATAGATCTCACACAGAGAATGATATTTATCTCACACAGAGAATATTTATCTCACACGGAGAATGTTATTTTTCTCACACAGAGAATTGCATAAATTTCGAGTTGACTCGAAATCTAAGCAGAACGTTGAACATGCTTTTGCATGTATCTAAACCGTTAATCTTACACAATATTGAGGTTTAACAACTTATTTCAACTTTCAAGCATCATTTTCAATTCGCATTAAAAATACACGAAAATCTTACATAGGAACATTACGGTCAACCATACTGAATTTGGCATTAAAAGGCAAGCAACAATAATTGTTGACAATTATTGTCTATGTAGTTCTAGGTAAGTAGGTAGGTAATGAACAGAAATTTGAACAATTCATAATTTAAATTTTCAAATAATCAGCATAATAATAATCAGACTTAGTTGTTATTCAAAATCTTGTCAGCCGAATGAGCCAGCTTGTCATTACAGAATAATCAAGTTCATTGGGTGACTTTTTCCGAGTTAGACTTGACTTCTGAAAAGCCGATTTCGTGAAATTTCATGCTGATTGCCGAACACTTGTAATTACTGTTTTTGGTACGTGCTATCAGTACCAATTACCAAAAAGACACACAGAACACTGCCAATTCATCACTTTTACAACAGGAGTTAAAGATCAATCTCCGCAATATCAGAAATAAATTGAACGATGAGACGACAAATTTAGTAGGATTTTAACAACTACAAGGTACAACAAATCCACGGCATAGGTAATATTTTAAATTTATACTTATCGAAAGTACCCCACCAGAAATAGGACAATCTTGATGTCCCTGCTATCCGTCTTGCGACCTCTCAGTCGACAAACCCGATAAAAGTTGGAACTCAACTCTTGCTAGAGCAGAACTCCAACTACCTGCTGCAGCGTCATCGGGACCTCGATACATCACCATTCGGGAAAACATTGAAGAAGATTCTGATGTCTGTTGAACTTTACAATGTCTCGGAATCTAGAATATTAGGCTGTGGCTTCATATTTAACACCTTTTTTGAATGATTTACATAAGACTGTCTAAGTCTGTTTTTCTACCATACATCTTCCTATAATCTAGTTGACCTTTGTAATGCCTTTAAGCTCCCAAAAATGAAAAGAATTAAAATCACTATCACAATCTTAGATGCACAATAAGTAGTCAACAATTTTAGACACAAAATACGAAAGTGCAAAATTTAAAAAAAAATTAAAATGAATTTTTAAATTGGAGAATTGATCATGAAGGTGCAATCTTACTTGAAGATGCAGTTGACAGGTTTATAAAAGTTAAGTAGGTACTGTGCATACCTAGGTCACCTAATTCACACAGATAAATAATTAGCTGGTGTAAGTCGGAATTACTTTCTCAAGGTGGGTAAACGCATAATTATACAGTTCTGAATCAATATGATTGTAAATGGCTTGGCTAAATCCAAGGTCAACACACGCAGAATAATCCATTTTTGAAAAAAAAAAACTTTCAAAGGAATGTGAGCAGAAGAAAAATTGTCATATTTTGTTGTGGCCAATAATTGAGTTTTCCGGACGAATTCGAACGTTAGGAACAATGCGGAGCCGACTAACACGACTCTTGTCGCAGTGGATGGTTGGCCATTATGACGGGATCGCCGAAAAACCACCAAACAAAATGCAAGTACGATTCAGCAGTTAAATGAACATGAACAGAAAATTTTCAGCATAATTCAGGTTCAACACATTGCAGCTACAAGGAGAAGGGAGTAATTTTCTGTAATTCAAATCAGTAAAATCTCAGCTGGCAACAAAAAAAAAACGTATCGTGATATTTCAGAAACGTAATGAGAGAATCGGAGATTCACGAGCGAGGAAATATTGTTATTCAAGCTGGTCCCTTAACTCACCTATGAGCAGTTGGCTTATTTCAACCGAATAGCAGATGGTTTATACAAGGGCATAAAAAGTTCCTCAGTTCCCCAGTTACTCTGGTCCTCTTTTTAATGTCACCCGATTCACGAAACTATTGCGAGGAAGAGAGGTTTTGATTGGTCCTACTAAACACGTGACAAGGGTGTGTCCTGCCAAAACGCAAGGCTATTGGTTGCAAAACGTCACGTGACAAAGGTGTGTTCCAGAACGCAAGTTGGTTGCTGGAACGTCGGGAAGCTACCTACCTTCCCGGCCTTCCCACAACCTCATAACTAGGTTCTCCGCGGCAGGAGACATATCTCAAAGTCATTGATTGAAAGTTCATTAGGTGGATACAATAATGTGTTACATTAAAAGAGAATGTGAGATTAATTTCCAAAATGGGAAGGGAATGAATCTCATAACAGATTTCAAGTAGAGAGGTTAGGTACCTGTTTTAACTCTTATACGACAATTTTATCAATGATGGATGAAAATTTCCAATAAAATGTAATCATGTGTAAGGCAAAGTAAAACTCGTTCGAATTTCAATTAGATTTGTCAGGATTCAGAGCTTAAAATTGGATTGTTTCACCTGTTGATTTCGAATGGTCTTTGGAGACTCCATGGTTTTTGTTGTCTTCAAACTTCTTATACTAAATAAAAACTCACACCTGGTTCGACCACTTCTGATGACGGAAAGGGCGTATTCACTAATCATAACTCAACATTATCACACCACTTGCATTGCTCTACACTAGCATTACGATTGAATTTAACTCATCAAACATTACTAGACCGACATCCCTTCGCGGGGTTCTCCCGAACTGCCTTTCCCCCTCTCGATACATCGATACACTCGTCCAGTATCGATAGCTGAGTCAATAGGCTTCTCGTTCATTCGATCCATCGAGAAGCTGATTCAGATATCTTATTATATTCCGGTAGCGCTTAATTTGAATACTGGCGATGCCGCCGACATATAGATGCAACAGGTTATATCCCCAAAATGATGTTCAAATGTCAGTTGAAATAAATAAATAATGAAACATTGACGAAAACTGCTATGCAGTTTGGAATTAGATTATATATATGTTATTATTATTATAATATAATATAATATATAATATAATATAAATATAAATAAAATTATATACATAATATATTATATTATGTATATAATTGTATTTATATTTATATTATATTAGTTTTATCATTTATTTCATTGTAACTATAAGTAACTTATATAATGTATATCAGGCTGATGAAGGCGACGAAGTTTCGCCGAAACATGTACCTTTGAGGTAATAAAAAAAAAGTTGAAAAAGAGACTCCACCCGTAATCATCAACATGGTCACTCCATATACCCACCAATGTAACATGAAATTAGGACAGACCACTTGAAAATTTAGGACATAAAGCACCCAACGTTGGACATTGAAGTCAATAATTACGAACTATGAACCCACATCGGTTACCTTCTTCTGGAAGTACAAAATAGGTGTGCGCAGGGGTCGGAAAAACTTTTTATTGCTATTTTTATTATAAACTGGACTTCATTCTGAGAATTTTGACACCAACCGCGACCTTCTAGCGTGAGAAGACCTTTTTCTATGATTTTTCAAAGTTTCGAATGTTTACGACGTCACAGTGGTCCCGCTGGTGTCAAAATTCTCAGGATGAGGTCTATTTTCGATTAAAAATTTGAAAAAAAAAATCAGGCACACCCCATTGTTCCCACCAACACAAATTTCGATATTTCCAACTTCAATTGATGAATTCTCACAATCCCCATTCCTGATTGGGACCAACACCAAAATAGTAAGTAGGGCATCAGCGGATGAGCAGATTCATACTTTGAAGATCCCATTGCTCTGCATTCAAACACTGATGGTGAAAGAATATTGATTACAGATCAATCAGGAGAAATATGAATGAGCTACTTAGGGCATTTGATAAAACGTTGGTTCGCTTGCAGTATCACACCTTATTTCAATAAGCCTTCAATATTCGTACTTGAGCTCAGAAACTCATTTCTGTATCCTACCTCTGAAATAATTACCCAATAACACCATAGTGAGTACTTAAAACAGATAAATAAGACGATAATGATGAGGGTAGGGATGGCAACGATATATCGATATATGAAATATATCGATATATAACGTTTGATATATCGATATATTTATATCGATATAGAGAACCGATATTATCGGTCAATATCGATATATTTAACGATATATCGCGACCTGTTTTCAAGTTAAAAAATTTTTTTTTTTTTTTAGTAAAAATTAAATATTGAAATGAATGGACGAGAAGGGACGCCTGTACTTGTAAAAACATCAAGTAATTTTGTTCCCAATTTTGTAGGTACCTACAGTAGGTACCTATGTATCAGTAACTGATGGGTTGATTTCAGACTGTTGACTTCAGCTCAGACATGATTGTGTACATAGCATTCACCTACAGTGGCTCTCAAGGCTCAAATACTTGACTTAAGTCAAAATTAATGGAGGCTCGTCCAGCTTAAAACTACCTACTATACGAAGTGAAGCAGGTTTTCACAACAATTATTTTCAATTTTGAAGGATCATGATCGTCCACAGTACCTACCTATATCCCTGTCAATTTATAAATTAATTTAACATTGCAATGACATTTTCGCACTTTTTTCCAGTTTTTAAACAATGAATTTCGATCATTCATACCTAGTAACTTTTGGAAGTAGGTTAATACGTATTTCACACGGTTTTTCCAAATAGATCTTCCGATATGTCGAGTACCTATATCGATATAATTCCCTAAAAATGATGTTAGTAACTTTTCTATTCACCTACCTACTTACTTCTTCAAGTTTTTCCTAGTAGATACTCCGATATGTCCATAAATGTCATCCTAAATTATTTTTATATTGTTTTAAAACTTTTAAATTCACCTACCTACTTCAAATGTGACATTTTAAAGTAGATCTTCCGATACGTCGAAAAATCGATATATTTTCTCCGATATATCGAAATATCGATATATTTTCTCCGATATATCGAAGGTATCGATATCTCATTGACGATATATCGTTTGATCGATATATCGATATATTTCATTCGATATGCCATCCCTAGATGAGGGAAAAACTTCGGATTTTCGTACGCCAAGAATGACGTGGCCCACGTCACGTGGGGATTTCAGTTTATTCGAGTGACTCCATAACAACTCGTGATTGTGAAACCTACAAGTAGGCGATAAAATACTCGTAGATGCATACCTCATCAAAATGGTGTGTTGAAAGACTTATAAAACCACTTCGTCAGTACATAACCATTGCTTTATGAATAAAACACGTCATAACTAACACGGCTTTCTTTCCGTTGATTCTGACTGAACAAGGAACAAAATATATCCAATTTTCATTCAAATATTGAATTCAAGTCTTGTGAAATCTATACTTAACAAATAATAACTACCAACCGCATCCTAACGTTGTTTTAGTTTCTTGAAGTAACTGAACAAGGAAAAAGAACATACGACAACCGTTGGAGTTTGGGCAGGAAGGAGCGCGAATAGTAATAGGGAATCTCATTGTTGAAATTCCAAACTAGACGTTATTGGGATTACGGTCCTGGTTTCGGCTTTCGACGAACAAGGCCGAACATTGCCAAGAACTCATGAGTTCTTGCGATGAATCGTAAATAACCTCTCTCCTAGCAGGGCCTTCCGTGCTCTACGGGCTTGCCAACTCTACTGATTTTTCCGATTTCCGCTGATTTTTGCTTCCGAGTCTACCAAGGTAGCGGAAGCTTTGTTTTCACTTTTCTAGGAGGAAAAAAAAAGTTCTCCAAAATAAAAATTTTCACTCGCGTTTTGCGTTTTAGACCTTTCTGAACAATTTTGGTTCAGTGTCTGTGTGTCTGTGTGTCTGTGTGTCTGTCTGTCTGTCTGTCTGTGTGTCTGTCATGATTTCCTTGTAACGCGCAGAACTATACGAAGTTATTGTATACGAAGTTATAGAACTATACGAAGTTATGCATATAAATGCATATTCCTATGGTTTTCGTGAAAATAGCTTGTTTTTCTTCGAATTCCCCTACCGAATTCGGGCCCTGACCATCCATAAAGTTCGAAAACAAGAATGTCTGGTGTGAATAATAGAACCGCAGGTAGTTAACCTTTAGTGGGGCCATTCCCACACCCTAATTGACCTCTCCCGGATTAGAATGCGACTCCGAAGATGTGCGAGGGAAAACCTTGACTCGTTTTCCACTGATGGGAAAATTCTTTTCTGCAAAATGTGCAAAAAAGAGGTAAGTTCTTTTCGATTTTGACATTTTCACATGTACCTACTTCCTTAAATATTTAAGGGTCAAACAGTTGAAATTTCAAGTAAGTCGTATGTGAGTTTCAAGTAAGTCGTGTCTACTTACCTACTAGGTAAGTAGAGATAAGTCTAGGAATTCGGAATGTAGACCCAGTAGATCCTCAGTTTTCACCTTCGAAGGCAGAAATTGACATTTGGATTTGCTGGTTTTTCATGGGATCATTGAGGGGGTGCTCGTATTTCTACTGCAATATTTGAAAATACTTTCATAGTCCACAATGCTTTGTTTTTGTTCTTTCAATATATTTTTTCTCACTTACGCGTATTTACCTAAGTATTTTTTTTTTTTCAGATCAAGATTTCGGAGGGTTTTCAATTCTCCCAACATAGAGTCACAAGTGGGCACTCAGCATCATGGAAACGTTTATTGACTGATTTGAGAAAATCATTGACAACTGAAAATATGGAAAAAATTCTTGTTGTACAAACCAATGCAGATTTTTTACTTCATTGACTCGCATATTTCTATGATCCTTTTGTAAATTAACTTTTAAACTGTGTCTTTTATAAGAAAACTTCTCTTAGGTATATACAGGGTGTCTACACTTTCGATGGGCATAACTTCGGTGAGCATAAAATAACACCTTTCTACTCAACAAAAACACTGAATTTCTAGCTGATTGAAGTTTTTGTTGAGTTCAAAGGTGTTACTTTATGCTCACTACCACATTTACGAATAATGAGTATTTTATGTACGAAAAACGAAGGTTTTCTTTAAAAAATCCACTTTCTAGCAGTCGGAATCATCCGGAAGTATCACTATTGGATTCAGCGTAAATAATTAAATAGAAAATGATACCGAACTCGTCAAGCCGTCTTGAGATCGAGGGGGACCATAAACCGCTTTAAACACTGGATTTGCTTGTAAAACACACGTTTTTTGGCATTCAAACTTAATTTACTCTTCCAATGTGAATGTTAAAAAGAAAAATTGATAGACCGTTGAAAAGCTGACAATTTGAGCATGTTTTCTCCGAAGAGCGCCCATCGAAATGGGCAGGGGTTTAGAGTGAAAACTTTGGTCGAAGAAAGTCAAGTTTCGAAAATTTTTTAAAGTTGGGTTTTTGACTTGACTTTTGGAAACTATTTTATAGCTGAAATATTTTGATTTTGGACTAGGTAGCTTAGGAATTCAACGCTCTTTCTAACGGTGTAGTCAGATTTGAATTTTCAGGAGAAATAAGGGAGTTATGACGATATCAGTGCCGTAAGGTCGAAAACGCGATGAAAAACTTTAAAGTGAAAAGAAGGAATTTTGAGTGGCTTAAAAGAAAATTGCTAGGAGACATTTTTTGTTGGAAATACCTTGTAGAATCGAACCCTGAAGTTATGCCCATCGAAAGTGTAGACACCCTGTATATGTGTATTGAAAATTTAGTGCGAATATAGCAGTGTATCACATACAATTATTATAGAATATAGCTCGAACACAAAGATAAGTTATTGGTTTTTCGTTTCACTTTTCTTTCTATAGTTTTTAACGGTGTTTTTCGAGCATATTCTGCATATTTAACCGCAGATAACGGGTTTTTGGAGCGTATCTATCGAGCATATAATAGGTTTTTCGAACATATCTATCGAGCATAAAACACGTGATTTTCGAGCATATCCGGAGATTTTATCGAGCATATCGATCCCACCCCTAGTGATAACACATAAATGTTACAAAGGGGGGCATTGATGGGCAAACCACCACTCGCGTTTTACGTTTTAGACCTTCCTGAACAGTTTTGGTTTTGTGTCTGTCTGTCATGCATGTCATTGGTGTGTCAGCGAATCCTTAAACGTAACGGGCAAAACTGAACGGAGTTACGGTTACTGTCCGAATTCGATGAATTTTTCATGGATTGTACGGGTGGATAGTCTCCTACGAAAACCATAGCCCCCGGATTAATTGTGGCCTCAGCCCATGAGCAAGCATAAAACCCTTATAACATCCACAACTTCTACTTTTCCATGAGGGTAGTGCAAGGTACTTGGAGATTGAAGTTTTGAGATTATCCACTAGGTATGGATCGGATCATCCATATAATTATCTTCCGGATACAAGGAAGCTAAAAGTCACACCCTCTTGGTACCCAACCTACTATTTTCAAGGAGCGACTGTTAGAAGAAAATACAAGGCTGCACAAAATTGAGACCCTCTTGGTTGGATATTTCATAACTTATCTGCGTAGAAGAAAAAAAAAAAAAAAACAGGAAAAAGAGACAAAAGAATATAAAATTTAGTTGAAAAAGAAGTAATTATGTCAATAATAAACTATTAAAATTACAATTTACCTGAAAGAAATCTATTTTCTTGAAATATAAATCAAGAAAACGATCTGAGTATGAAACAGATTAAATTAGCTCAATATCATAGTACTGTGGTATTGACCGTTTAAAGAGGTTTTCCGTTGACGAAGGCACATAGTATGAAGTCTTCATTACACACATGCTGTTTCTTCTCAAGTTGAATAAAGAAGTCTGCAAAATGACTGAAGCACGTAGCTTCCTCTATCCATAAGATGATTATATCCCTTGGCTAGTAGAGAATCAAAACCTCAATCTACAAGCACTTACCTCTACACATAAAATTTGATTATCACATGACAAAGACATTTATAGGGAACCATCCGAACTCAACCACACAACCCATGAAAATTTCATCAAAATCGAATGGAAACTGTGTGTTAAATGCTTAATGAATTTCAATTTGGCATGTTGGCATCGCAATGCGTTTCAAAGGGGAAAATTTCATCGAATTTGGATGGAGACCATAGAAGTTATAGTTACCTATATTAACATCCTTCCAGATCCTAATGCGCACATTCTCATTTCATTGGATTCGGATGGAAACTGAAGAAGTTACGCTTGGTTCAAGGGTTCTGCGATTGCGCATGCGAAGAAGCTCCTATCAATCCGGGAGCGATGAATTTCGTAGGGGACCACCTACACAATCCCTGTTTATATAATCAAAAACGGACTGTAACTTTGTATAGTTTAGCCGATTACTACGATTTGCGTCAGACAGGCAAACCAAAATTTGACCAAGATAGTCTCGGGAGCAATAACCATTATTTACGGATTGTTTGAAACTCACCGATATGTCTCGTTTTTGTCATGATCTTTCTGTTACCGGCGCATATTAGAATCAAAAGTCACAGAGCGAAACGTCGTCCTACATCACAACACAACACAAACTGCTCACTGACGGTCAGTCAAATGACTGATCTCGCTCACTGACCGATTATCTCTAGTCCCCGTCTCTCCGACTCCCCGTTATCTTTTCCTTCCGACGACATATTTTATTTCCAACTTATTAGAGATACTCAGTCAAACACTTGAGAACTGATCGCTAATGGCTGGTAGATTTCCTTCAAATCCCCGGGAGCAGGTCACTGCAAACAAAGATAATGAGATTGGAGCAGGGAACCACTCGATTGCCCCCCCCCCCCCTTCCCACACGGCTACTGTTCACTTCTTATGTTTACGTGTGAATGGAGACTTTGGGACTCTCGTGGATAACAGTAACTAATTAAAACCTTACATCACTCACCTGTTGTTTACTGAAGAGTTGAGGAGATTTACTGTACTAATTAGAACTACCGCTTTTACTAAAAACGTCTGCCAAGTTGGGTGGGCAATATAACTTACTCACATAATATAACAAGGACCTATGGAATTAGTTGATCTTCAACTATACAAAACGCTTCAAATTAGTACACAATGGTTTATTATTTTTTATTTTTCTATATCGATCACTCGTCTGCAAAGCCACCAACCATCCAACATGAAGAAAAACATCGATTGCATTTCGGTCAGCTTTAATTTGAACGGAGATTAGGCCTCTTTTGCCATTCACACTCGTGTTTCTGATCTATCGTACGTCCAAATTTTAAATTCTCGTAGTGAGCGAACAATTTGTCTTACAGAGCTCCGGGTGGTCTAAAAAAATTTTAGAAATTCTATAGAATCTTAATTTGAAGAAAAAACAATACCTTTATATCTAAATTTTTTGAGTTAGGGCGTTTTCAAAATTTCAAAATTGATTTTGGAACCCTTAGAAGTGATCTACATCAACCAAAATCTTCGGGGCACAACTAGACGCCAAATGGAGCCTACATACCAAATTTCATAAAATCGGTCAATGCTAAGTGGGGAAAGTGCCGCGTACGGCGTACGGCGGACGGACGGCCAAATTTTTTGGATTCTACGTACCTTGAAACGTAAACCATCAAATTTTGAGGGGGTGTTAAAAATTTTTTTTCTTGGTCGATTCCAAAGGTTCATTATTGAAAATAATAAACCAAAATTAGTTGGATCCACTTGGCGATTTTGGTTTATTATTTTCAATAATGAACCTTTAGAATCGACCGAGAAAAAAAAAATTTCAACACCCCCTCAAAATTTGATGGTTTACGTTTCAAGGCACAAAGAATCCAAAAATCGAATAAAAATTTGGCCTTCCGTCCGCCGTACGCGGCACTTTTGCCACTTAGCATTAACCGATTTTGATGAAATTTGGTATGTAGGCTCCATCTGGGGTCTAGTTGTGCCCTGAAGATTTTGGTTGATGTAGGTCACTTCTAAGGGTTCCAAAATCAATTTTGAAATTTTGAAAACGCCCTAACTCAAAAAATTTCGATATAAAGGTATTGTTTTTCCTTCAATTTAAGAGTCTATAGAATTTTTAAAATTTTTTGAGACCACGTGGAGCTCTGTAGAACAAACCGTTCGCTCACTACGAGAATTTAAAGTTTGGACGTACGATAAATCAGAAACACGAGTGTGAATCGCAAAAGAGGCCTAATCTCCGTTCAAATTAAAGCTGACCGAAATGCAATCGATGTTTTTCTTCATGTTGGATGGTTGGTGGCTTTGCAGACGAGTGATCTATATAGAAAAATAAAAAGTAATAAACCATTGTGTAATAATTTGCAGCGTTTTTTAAATACATACAAAATAGGGGCGTTTCATAAAAGGATGAAGGGTGTGAGAAGGACATTCTGTAAAGGTAGCTACGTATCACAATGTTTCTGGTTTTGGTTCATCATTTTCAAAAATGAATCTTTGGAATCGACCATGAAAAAAAAAAAAAAAAAAATGTTTAACCCACTCAAAATGTTTTGGTTTACGTTTCAAGGTAACTTCCTTGAACCGTAACCTCCTTAACTTTCCTTTGTTACCAAGGACCGATTTTGGTGAGATTTGGTGTATGGGCTCCATTTGGGGTCTAGTTGTGCCCAGAAGCTTTTGGTTGATGTCAGTCACTTCTGAGGGTTGAAAAATAAGGGCTGAATTTTTCATAACGTCCTAGCTCAAAAACTTTAGGTATAAAGGTATTGTTTGTTCTTCAATTTAAAAAGTATTGAACTTTTAGAATCGAATGAGACCATCTTGTAGGTCAACCGTTCGCTCCTTAGGGGATCTTAAGAGTTATTCTTACTAAAAATCAGAAACACGAGTGTGAATCACAAAGAGGTCTAATCTCCGTTCAAATTTTAGCTGACCAAAAAATGCGATCGTGGATCGTTGCTCGTTTCTTCAAGTTTACTCAGTTTTTCCTTCTTAGCAACCAGGGTTAAATTTCCTAATGAAGGCACCCACAAATCCATATTTTCTTCAAAATAAACTTGATTGTGAAGCGAAAATATGGCTGGAAGGTAGTGACAATGAAAAAGGTGTGTTCTTCGCAGGCGAAAAAAAACTGTTATGTAATAATTTGCAGCGTTTTTCGCTAAAATTCCAATATAAATGTATTCACAAATGTTTTGGTACCTACTTACCAACTTCTAGATTCCTGGCTAACGTATTCATCCTTCCTTTCGATTTTATTGACACTGATTTTTTAATCATTCAAATTAACTCATGACGGTGCATAACCAGTACTTTTCCACTTCTATTTCCACTGAACATGCTGCTGCACTACATGTACCATGTAATCAATTATTTGTACATTATCACGGAGAAGCTTCCATACCTCCCCGCGAGGCAATCCCCCGACTGTCACAAATATACGAGACGCAGACGAACTGATAATAGAAACTACAATCGCAAAGGCTACTAATAAACTGAATTTCATGTTACAACATTACGGAGGATAATTCGATCCAGGTTGAAATATTCGTTTCACGAGAGAGGTATAACTAGGTGTGGATTTAAGATTACTCCGAGTACCAACGACATGAATAACAATAGAGATGAGATCACTCTATAAATATAACATTCATAAATTAACATAGTAACGACGGATGACAATAACTTTGAGTTTGAAATGGGGCCATTCAGACCCGCCAAAATCCAACAAAGATTTCAAGTGAAACAAAATGTTTCAGCTCTATAAATAAATTTGACTCAATTACCCATTGGCCACAAAATTTGACCGTACTTTATATTGAGGAACTTTGCGCTGGCTGCAGAGGTTTTCACTTCTATTTTCGATAGTTCCCGTTGTCAGAATAATGAAGTGTTGTACACCAAAATGTTCAGAATTTCATAGAGAATCCGATTCTGCTAGTAAATTGGAAAGTGAAAATTTAAGGGTCACGGGGAAAACGGATTAAACTCCTCTTTTCCTAATTCTGAGAAAATCGAAAAACCGAAGTTTGAATTCGTCCCAGGCAGACGCTATGTATAAAAAAAAGTGAACTGTATGGGCCAACTGACCGGGAACTTAATTATATTTAAGTGACAAGAAAGAAAATTAAGTAGATTGGAGATAATTTCTAGAAATAATTAAAAATGTCAAAGAAGGTATGGACTTTGACCTATTTCCCCCACTTTTTAGGACGTCCCACAGTAAGAATTGGGCGTCCTTATGCGATAGATCTGGGGTGCAGCTGGACAACACTCAACAGAAAAAAAAATAACCACACACTAATCCGTTTTAGACCATTCTGAATCCAAATCCGAAAAAAACCCATAGGTGAATGTCTGTGTGTGTGTGTGTGTGTGTGTGTATGTTTAGGTGTAGGTGTGTGTGTATGTGTGTGACAAAATCTTGTGTCGTCTGCCCAGGCCTTAGTTCTCAACCGATTTTCCTGGTTCTTTTTTTGTTCGACGCGGAAAACTATCTAGTTGTGCACTACGTCGCCGGAATTTCGAATTTTGATTTTTAAGGGGGGGAAGGGGGGTTAATGCTAACAAAACTTGCGTTTTTGGGCCTAATGTTGTGTACTCTGCCCAGGCCTCAATTTTCAACCGATTTTCGTGGTTCTTTTTTGGTTCGACGCGGAAAACTATCTACTTGTGCACTACGTCGCCGGAATTACGAATTTTGAAGTTTAAGGGGGTGGGATAGGGGGGGGGGGGGGTTAATGCTCAAAAACGTGCGTTTGCGGGCATAATCCTGTAAAATTTGCCCAGGCCTCAATTTCCAACTGTTTGAGTGTTTATTTTGTTCGACTCATAAATCTTCCAAATAGCACACTATTTTACTATTTTTACACACAATTTTTAGAGGAGGGGGAGAGTGGGGGATGATATTCACAAAATATCCGATTTTTCAATATTTCGGTACCTTTATTGCTTACTAATTGTATCTAAGCTTTGAAATTGAGAAAAAATTCTCATTACACCTCCGGATTTTCATGAATTATTCTCTGTCCCACCATGGAACTAATAGCGGTCTCACCATGGTGCCAGGGCACCATAAACCGCATATTTCATGGGTTTTTAAAAGTTTTTTTTTTGTATTTTGCCTTGAATACGGAATTGAACTTCAACGGACTGCTTACCAGAACAAATAGATGAAAGTTCAACGTAACGAAGTATTACCGCTTTGGTGCCAGAATGGCACCATTGGCGGAGGGGGGGGGGGGGGGCTTCGAATTCGCATGTTGGGTGACGTAGTTCATGGTTTTTAAAATACTCTTCAAATTCGAGGCTCCCACGCCGCTAGAAATGTTGTGGTAGATAATGATGAGGAGGGGGGGGGGGCACCATTTCTTGCCTATAATACTAAAAAAATTACATCGAGTGAACAGTTTTTTCGCTTACCAACTGGTATTAATTGGCTTAATGCTTATCCAATGGGACGTCCCCTGGTTATTCGCGTTCTCGAGTCGCCATAATACCTAATATTATATCAACAAGTTACCTATTGTTTATTCAAATCTCTTAATTCACTTTAGTAAGTTTACTATGGTTTGTAGCTACCTTACTGTTACCTCCAGAAAAATGATCAGCAAAAAGTGGCTTTATAATCCAAATTAGGTATAGTTTTGTACAAAACATTGTTGGAACAGCGCAAAGACGAACATACTCAATTTAAAAAAATCATTAATCTAAAGGGCCGTCGCAATATTAAATGACATCATCTCCTGGACCCGCTGGACAGTGACTCAGAAAAGCTCAGTATCGGGGTTGACGAGAAACTCACACAGGTGTTTTAAATCCTTTGATTTTGCAGGTTTGATGGGTATGGGGCCGTTGTGAAGGTTTCCCAATGTTACAGCTGCTGTTGGTTCTGAAGTCTTCTTCTCCTAGGTGGAAGGGGTTAATACAGTTGTCTGATATTTTCCGAAGTAGCAGCTTTTGTGCTTTATGAATCTTTGGTGTGATGCCGTACAAATCATGCAAAGGCGAGGAAAGGAGTCTTTAAATCGGACACTGATCCTTCTTACCCCGAGCCTCGTATTTGTTTTAGCTTTAAAACGAATGAATGCGATCTTTTTCCCCCAAAGTGGAACAACTGTTCGGATCGACTCCTCCCAAGCTACTCGATGGCGTGCTCATCTCAATTCGGCCGAAAAACGGAGTTTGATCCTTTTCCCCCGTGACCCTTCCCCAAAAAATTTCGACGCGGTGAACCCCACGACAAAATTGACAACCCATTTGACTGTCTTCAAGTCCGGGACGTAAGATTAACATTTTATTTCTGACGACACCAGGTGGTCCAGGATTTCAAAACCGTAATATGGTTTCGAAGCACATTTTAAATCTTTTGAATAAATTAAAGAGTTTGGTGTAATAAGCCATTATTTTAGGAGTGTGCACTGGTGAAAACTTCTTTTGCGTTTTTCTCAAAACTCCGATTTTGGACACGGTCCCTTTGCGCCTAATATTATTAGGCTGCTAGAGGTCGCATGGCGGAAAATCCGATGGTCTAATGGGAGGGGGGGGGGATCTTAGCGGGTACAATTAAAGGAAAACGAGCAACTATCTAGCTTTTGCACTATATGAGAGCAATCTGCTTTGTATTCGTGCAGCACGTCAAAAACGTTGAGCGTACCAATTGAAATATTTACTCGCATTTTGAGTTTCAGAGGTTTCGAAAAAGTTTTGGTTCCTTGTCTGTCCGAGGCATGTTTTTCGGGCAAAACTTGACAGATAAAATTGTGCAGGTGTTTTCAACTTGATTGTGAACTTCATGTCTCATATCAAAGAATATAGGTAGGTACTTATTAATACCTATTGATACTTTGATCAATTCAATAATTTTCGAAACAACAGATTCTATAAGGCCGTGTTATTGCTTCCGAGTCTACCAAGGTAGCGGAAGCTTTGTTTCAACTTTTCAAGGATGAAAAAAAAGTTCTCCAAAATCAAAATTTTCACTCGTGTTTTGCGTTTTAGACCTTTCTGAACAATTTTGGTTCCGTGTCTGTCTGTCTGTCATGTGTTCCTTGTAACTTCCACATTTTCCACCCGATTTCGATGTAATTTTCAGGGATTATGTGGACTAGGTTGTAAATGGTCCCCAATGAAGATCATCAACCCCGGACTGATAGTAGCTGCTGCGCATGCGCAAACGTGAATTCCTTGTAACGGCCATAACTTCCACATTTTCCACCCGATTTCGATGACATTTTCAGGGATTATGTGGATTAGGTTGTAGATAGTCCCCAATGAAAATCAAGGCCTTAAAATTCACGGAAGCATCAGCGCATGCGCAAACGTAAAATCCTTGTAACAGCCATAATACTTACATTTTTCATCCGAATTTGATGAAATTTTCTAGGATTGTCCAGATTAGCGGGTCCTATAAGGGTAGTGAAAGGTACTTAGAGATTGGTGTTTTGAGATTAACAACTATGCATCGGATCATCTATATAATCGGGTTATGGATACGAGGAAGCTATGTGCCACACCCACTTGGCAGACTTTTTTTGTATGGAAGCTGTGATACATAACCAACTTGGCAGACTTTTGACTAATCGAATAGTATGTTAAAAATTATAGCTAATACAAACTCACTCTGACTTGGGATTGAAGTCTCTAGCAAAGCATCTGCGTTACTGAATGCAGGGAGATGTTGTTTTGTCAGCGGTGTAACCATCAGGTAGAAGACGAAACTGTTCAGCACAGAGTGGAATCACGGTCTACGGCTCACTTTTGTTCACCGGTTGATTCTCCGGTATGTTCCAGTTTCAATAGTTAGATTTGAGTGCCTCAGTAATAGCAGTCGTTGACGACACTTACGAATTTTATGACCGATTCCATTTTATACTTTCGGTTTATTATTTTCGCTAATGAATTTTTTGAATCGAACTTTTATCGATGGTTTACGTTTCCAGGAATGTTGATTCCCCAAATCTAATAATCTTTCCGTCCGTCTTCCGTATCCCGTACGAAGCACTTTGCCCAGTTCCCATGGACGATTTTGATGACATTTTTAAAATCTGCTCCATTTGGGGTCAAGTTATGTCCCGAAGGTTTTGGTTACTGTTGGTCACTTCTAAGGGATAAAAAAATTTCAATACGCTCTAGCTCAAAAACTTCCGAGTCTACCAAGGTGGCGGAAGATTTGTTTTCACTTCTCAAGGTTAAAAAAAAGTTCTCCGAAATCAAGATTTTCACTCACGTTTTACGAGTACATTTAAGACCTTCCTGAACAATTTTGGTTCCGTGTCTGTTTGTCTGTCAAGAAATTCTTGCCACAGCTATAACTTCTACAATTCTCTTCCGATTTCGATGAAATTTTCAGGGATTATGCGGGTTGGCGTGTAGATGGTCCTCTATGGAAATCACCACCCCAAACTGAAATTAGCCGCTGAGCATGAGCAAACGTGAAATCGTTGCCACATCCATAACTTCTACATTTCTCACCCGATTTCGATGACATTTTCGGGTATTACGCGGGTTGGCTTGTAGACGGTCTCCTATGAAAATCATTGCCCCCAGACTGATAGTAGCCACTGCGTATGCGCAAACGTGAAATCCGTATAACGGCCATAACTTTTACATTTTCCATCCATACAGAGATTGTTCCGATTGACGTGTAGAGTCCCCTATGAGAGTAGTGGAAGGTACTTAGAGATTGATGTTTAGAGATTAACAACTACGCATCGGATCATCTATATAATCGTGTTAGGGCGAGGAAGATATGTGCCACACCCACTTGGCAGAAGTTTTTTTTTAATTTTAAAATTTCAAGAATTTTTTGACACTACCAAGAATTTTTTTCGGAAACAACCGATCGCTTAATGAGGATAACTAATTACGTAATTATTGAATGTTCCATGATTTTCTTCATAAATTTAATATATTGTTAAATTTTGTAAAAAACGAATGAGATCTTTCAGAGCTCTGAAGGATGAACCATGGTTAAATAAGACTTGATTGTGAAATAAATTAAGATTACAGGTGACCAACGACCCTCTGTGTACCTCACACGCCTCCTACCAACTTAGGTCCCTCTGTGTTGACTCGCCAAGGTACTGTTAGCAGATTGAAAGAATGCGGCTGACCTATTTCCCGAAGGGTATACTTGCTAACATAGACGACCATCTGTTCCAAAATTTTAGGTAGCCTGGTGAGTTGGGCTAGGGAAAGGGCCGAGCCTCCGTATCTCACCCCTTTGTAATCTGGGCATAGAGAGCTACTTGAGTCATAATGAGGTAGATAATTCGGTAGGTGAGGTAGATAATTGATTATGAAAGTAAATAATTGATTGAATTTGACGCCCGTTCCCATAATGTCCTTATTTTTACATTTTTATGGTAAATTAAGGTAGTTATGGTAATTTTAGTGACAGAGTCAATAAAAAACTTGGAAAAAAATGGTTAACAAAAGTGCTAAGAGACATTTTCTTACTCAAATTAGTTGTACAGTCGATTTTTGAAGTCTGGTCTATCTCAATAGTAAACACCTTGTATTTTACGTCAAACATGAAAGCCCTGGCAGACCGCGAGCAGCCTGTAATAAATAAACCCTTTCACTTCATCATCGGTCGGAAGTCAACAACCCTTGGTCTCATTTTGGTTTATTATTTTCAATAATGAACCTTTGGAATCGACCAAGAAAAGAAAAAATTTTAACACCCCCTCCAAATTTGATGGTTTACGTTTCAAGGTACGTAGAATCCAAAAATCGAATAAAAATTTGGCCGTCCGTCCGCCGTACGCGGCACTTTTGCCACTTAGCATTGTCCGATTTTGATGAAATTTGGTATGTAGGCTCCATTTGGGGTCTAGTTGTGCCCCGAAGCTTTTGGTTGATGTAGGTCACTTTTAAGGGTTCCAAAATCAATTTTGAAATTTTGAAAACGCCCTAACTCAAAAAATTTTGATATAAAGGTATTGTTTTTCCTTCAATTTAAGATTCTATAGAATTTTTAGAAATTTTTGAGACCACGCGGAGCTCTGTAGGACAAACCGTTCGCTCCCTACGAAAATTTAAGGGTTTATATTGAAATATATATATATAAATCAAAACACGAGTGTGAATCGCAAAGGAGGCCTAATCTCCGTTCAAATTAGAGCTGACCAAAATGCGATCAATGGTTGGTGATTTTGATTTTTTTTTTTTGATTTTTTTTATTTTTTCTTCATATTGGATGGTTGGTGATTTTGTAGACGAGTGATAGAAAAATAATAAACCATTGTGTAATAATTTGCAGTGTTTTCCTGGTTTGAGTGGCAGGTAGAAGAAAAACGATGTTTTTGGGACTGTAATACTCACGGACACCTTACCAAGCCATCCGCATTCTTTCAATCTGCAAACAGTACCGAAAATGCGATCTCATGCTTTCTCTCGCCTCTCGCTCTCTGCGCGCCGAAAATGCGATTTTTCGTTTCTTCGAATAGAATTTATTGGTAAAATTCAGTTCCTCCTACCTTCACAATATTAATAACCAAATTTCGTTATGAAGGCACCCTTCATAGAACCACTACTTTGAGATGTTTTGCTGAGAGGTACTTTCTGTCAGAATTAACTCGATTATTAAGCTCGCTACTGTGAAGCACTGGGTCGAGCTTGATACACTATCCTCGGAAATGATGTCCTAGCTCCTGACACCATCTGTAAGGTGGCCTACACCGATCCTCTCTGCTTTGCTAAAAAGTGAGGAGCAGGGGTGTTAGTAAACCCTTCTTATTAGGCTAATGCATATCCTAAGGCATTCCACAATTAATAGACCTCGTTAGGTCGCAGTGGAAGGAATTCGTACTTCAACTTCAACTTATTAAAGACCTACTTCAAAAAGAAAAAAAAATCGTGCGATAATATGGGTGGTTGGTACTTTGATGGAAAACCCGTGTTTTTGCAGACGGGTGATCTTTGAAAAATCCGTTGTGTAATCATTTGCAGCTCCTTTCCCTTCTATGGGGTTGATACATCTGCTCTCTGGTGGTTATTCTTGGTATGATGCCTTCTGCAACGCACCATACTTCAAAATGACCAAAAATTGAGAAGTAGGTACCTAAATAGTATTTTAGGACGATTGCGATATTTTCAGCTTACGATAGCTTTTTATTAGCAATTTTCTTCGGAAAGTCACAACCTGATGATGTTGAAAAAAATCTGTACCTGCCCATTGCAATACCTAGGGTAGATGGAGGGAAGTTTTTGCAGGTTCAAATTTGTTCCCGTTTAAAATTACAAGCCAGTGCGAGATCAATACATAGTTAGAACTTTCAGTTGTTTTTTCTTTTTTGTTCGACGCTTGGTCACGATTCCTAACAATTCCCAACTACTGGGAAGTAACATGGAAGTATTTAGAATTTTTTATTACGCTTAGTACAAAACGTGCGGGAACTTTCCTCGTGCGGGAACTTTCCCCCACCTAGGTACCTTACTCATCAAATTTTAGGTCGAGGAAAATAAAAAAAGGCGGATCTATTTTTAGTAGAGAGGAAGAATACTAGACCGCACTTCTGGTCGTGACCGATCGGGAAAACTTTGGACGATGGAAGAGCAGGGAGATAAGCGCTGGTGACTTACGATCCACTAAACCAACAAAGCGCAAAGGATTATCGATAAGTCTGTTTGAACTCGTTGAGTTACGAGGGACCTTCAAGATTGGGCTTCCTGGCGACCTTGATGAAAGTCATTCGTATACTCTATTCATACATACTTCCCTACAATTCAGGAACAAGGAAGGAACTGTTTCCGTAAAGTCTGCATACAGGTGAGCTAAAGTGTGGATCTCTTGAACATATGAATAATTTATAGTTTTTGGTCCAATTGAGAGGGTGAATAAACATATTGTTTAGTAATGCATGCATTCCAGGGGCCGTCCCATTGGATAAGCATGAGGTCGATTAATACCAGTTGGTAAGCGAAAAAACTGTTTAATTTATTAAGTATTTTAGAAAAACTCGGCGCTTTGCGCCTCGGCGGGGGGCTCCGCCCCCCTGCACCCCCCGGTTTGTTTCTTTTTCCATACTCTGTATGAAATCATAGGAACACAGAATGTGTTTTTGCGATGCTAGTCATCCGTTAAATAAAAAACAACAATAATAAATGTGGAGTCTTTGGCAATAATAAAATAAATAATTGTTAGACATTTAATTTGGTCTAAAACCCTATAAATGTTATATAAATAAATATGTAACTACAAGAAAAATACTATATAAATTGAGAGCTTTCCAACGAATGGTGAACAATTTCTGTGCAATGAACACTGCGGGAGTTCTATTTCCTTACCAACGGCTTGGTTGCACGTGAAAATCATTATAAAAGGCGCGTAACGGTTTTTTCTGTCGCTTTTTCGTGACGATTTTTTAACACAGAATGTGTTTTTGCGATGACCTACCGAAAAAAAATCGTCACGAAAAAGCGACAGAAAAAACATCTGGTGATATGTTTATTGGTTGTCATGTTAATGTCAACTCCACATTTATTATTGTTGTTTTTTATTTAACGGATGACTAGTATCGCAAAAACACATTCTGTGTTCCTATGATTTCATACAGAGTATGGAAAAAGAAATAAACCGGGGGGTGCAGGGGGGCGGAGCCCCCCGCCGAGGCGCAAAGCGCCGAGTTTTCGGTAGGTCATCGCAAAAACACATTCTGTGTTAAAATAGTGACCCCCCCCCCCCCCCTCTTCAAACTTATCAACCATAACATTTCTAGTGGCAGGGGAGCCTCGAATTTGATACCCAACATGCGAATTCAAGTCCCCCTCCCCTCCTCCAATGCCAGTCTGGCACCAAAGCGGTAATACTTCGTAAAGTTGGACTTTCATCAATTTGTTTTGGTAGGAAGTCCGTCGAAGTTCATTTCCGTATTCAAGGTGAATCACAAAAAAAAAAAAATTGAAAAAACCATGAAATATGCGGTATATGGTGTCCTGGCACCATGGTGGCACCACTATTAGTTTCATGGTGGGACAGAGAATAATTCATGAAAATCCGGAGGTATAATGAGAATTTTTCCTCAATTTCAAAGCTCGAGTACAACTAGTAAGCTGTAAAAGAACCGAAATATTGAAAAATCAGATATTTTGTGAATATTATCCTCCCATTCGCCCCCTCCCCGTGCTAATTTTGATACTCAGGTGAAATAGTGTGCAATTTTGAAGACCTCTGAGTCGAACAAAAAAAGAAACACTCAAAACGGTTGGAAATTGAGGCCTGGGCAGATTTTAGAAGATTATGCCTGCGAACGCACATTTTTTGAGCACTAACCCCCCCTTAAAATCCAAAATTCTAAGTTCCGGCGACGTAGTGCACAACTAGATAGTTTTCCACGTCGAATAAAAAAGAAACATGAAAATCGGTTGGAAATTGAGGCTTGGGCAGAATACACAAGTTTATGCCCAAAAACACACGTTTTTTAAGCATTAACCCCCCTTTCCCCCCCTTAAAAAGCAAAATTCGAAATTCGGGCGACGTAGTGCACAATTAGATAGTTTTACGCGTTGAACAAAAAAAGAACCAGGAAAATCGGTTGAGAACTAAGGGCTGGGCAGACGACACAAGATTTTGTCACACAGACATTCACCTATGGTTTTTTACGGGGGTTCGGATTCAGAATGGTCTAAAACGGATTAGTGTGTAATTATTATCTACGTACCGTATTGGAGAATCCGTCGTAACCAGCAAGTCGAGTACAGGAGGCGAGCGCTTTCGATGTAAAGACATCATCTTCAGGCCGTCGAGAGAGCACTAAAGTTTGTCAGTCCGTCGTTCTGTTTATATAGTCTGGGTGAAAGGGAGGTAGGTAAAAGGATTAGAAAGGAAAGGGGACCACATAGTAACGAGACCACGTGGTGAAAGGTTGTTTGTCTGTCATGTCAAGTGAAAGGGAGAGATAAAACT
Source organism: Apolygus lucorum (assembly GCA_009739505.2). Classification (NCBI taxonomy): domain Eukaryota; kingdom Metazoa; phylum Arthropoda; class Insecta; order Hemiptera; family Miridae; genus Apolygus; species Apolygus lucorum. The sequence goes on from CM019182.2 coordinate 52,388,746, forward strand.
AATCCTATTAGCTAATTGTACCTTCACCACCTGGTAACCACGTGGTGACCACGTGGTCTTCTATTCTAAATTATGAATATATTATAAACTAGCTTACATAACTAAATTATTGATAAAATGATTAACTTATATCTATATCTATTTCTAACTTTTTTTTTTTTTTTTAGTGTGTGGTTATTTTTTTTTTCTGTTGAGTGTAGATCGATCGCATAAGGACGCCCAAGTCTTACTGTGGGACGTCCTAAAAACCGAAGTAGCTAGAACGTTGTCTATTTTCACAAAAATAACAAGAATAGAAGAAGTTCTAGTTTGTAGCTGATGACTTAACTTTCTAAATAGATTGAGTACTCGAATTCTTCGTCAATCCTTCGGATTGAGTTTCAAGTCACTCCCTAACAACCAAGAAGAACATTTCGTTATGAATATGAGGGCACTCAACTTTCAGATAACAATGTTTTGCTGGTTGGTCCATTGTGTTTCAAGATAAACTTGACAATGAACCTAATTGAATGAAAATATGGTTGGTAGATACTGACAATGATAAAGCCGTGTTAAATAAACCGTTGTGTGATAATTTTCAGCGTTTTAAATTGAAATGTAATTTCCCAACTTAGTCGCGAGTGAATAGTTCGTTTAGATCTGAAGTCTACGAGAAGAAAATATTTCGAAATATCGAAATTGTATGGTTTTGATTCAAAAGAACAAGTAATCAAATATTCAAAATACACAGATCACTGGAGTCGAACAAATGAAAATGAGGGTTGGAATTGAATAGAAGTGTCTCACCATGTTTATGAGGTCGAATAAAAATAACGGTTTGAATTAAATAAATTGTTCACCTTTATTCCAAAATATGACGTCAAAATGCCTTCATGAGAGGGAAGTTTTCTGATCCAGATTCTTACCAGATTCTTCTTGGTTACTGAGCAAAAGATCTCAGTAGTTGACGATCTTTAATCCAAAAACATACTGTGAGTGAAAAATTTTCCGTTGTTGTGCCTACTAGATGAAGTTACCTATTTCATAAAATAGATTTCATTGTTTTGATTCAAACGATTTCAAAGTAATCAAGGTTTCGAAATGGACCGATCTCTATAGTGGATAAAATGGAAATGACGATTTGAACCAAATAGGAGTGTTTCACTATTAGTAATTACCTTCCTTTCAAGACTGCCTACTTTATTGACATCCTTTGTCATTACAATAAACAATACAAATTATTACACAATGGTTTATTATTTCCATGAGTATACCACTTACCTACCAACAATTCATTTTTTTATTAACATTTTTTTTTCAATAATCAACAATTTTTTGAATTTTTTTTTGAAATACAAGGAAAGAAAATTGTAAATTTAATCAAAATTCTACCTTGATTACATGTAATTATCTATGCTCGGGTCAACAATAGACCTCAGACAGAGGTTTAGATAAAATTTTGATTTTGGTTTATTATTTTCAATGATAAACCATTGAAATCGAGTAAGAAAAAAAGGTCCCCCCCCCTCAAAATTTGATAGTTTACGTTTCAAAGTAGGTATGTAGAATCCGAAAATCGAATATAAAAAAAACCGCCCGTCCGCCGTACGCGGCATTTTTCTTAGCAACCATGGACTGAATTGGTTGAAATTTGGTATATGGGCTCCATTTGGGGTCTAGTTGAAATTTTCAAGAGTGCCCAAGCTCGAAAACTCGAAATAAAGGTCTCGTTTTTTCACCAATTTGAAATAGTATTGAATTTTTAGAGACCACCCGGAACTCTGTACGACAAACCGTTCGCTCCATACGAGTACTTAAGGGTCTCACTTACGATAAATCAGAATCGCGAGTGTGAATAATCAAAGAGGTCTAATCTCCGTTGAAATTTTAGCTAACCAAAGTGCGATCGATATTCGTTTCTTCGAGTTGTATTTATTACCAGTTTTGATTCCTTAGCAACTGGTAATCAAATTTCCATATGAAGGAACTCCAAATCCCTATATCTTTGAATCGAGTTCATTTCGTCCAAATAAACTTGATCATGAAGGTAATTGGAAGGTACCTAATACCTACAATTGGTAAAAATAAAAAATAAAAATTAAAACTCAAAAATAAAAAAATTAAATTAAATTAAAAAAACTGACAATGGCAAAGGTGTGATCTTTGCAGACGAGTGATCTATACAGAAAAATATTGAACCTTTGTGAAATAATTTGCAGCGTTTTCTGAAGAAATTTTGAAAAACAGTTGTCTCATAGGTACCGTTCAAAAAACGCTGCAAATTATTATAAGTATGACGATTTTAAAAAGTAGACCACCCTTCTGAAATGTAGAAGGTTTTTTCATCATTAGTGCCAGGACTAGTTACTAAAGTACCCAACAGCACAACTGAGATTTGGGTGCCTTTTACAAAATTTTGTTATTGGTTGCTACAGAAGCACAACTGAGTGACTTTGGAAGTACCTTGAAACGTAAACCAAAAAATTTTGAGGAGAGTTACATTTTTCTTTTCTTGTTCGATTCCAAAGGTTCATAATTGAAATAAACCAAAAGTGAGGGTGAACTTGAAGGACTTTTTTTCCTCGGGACAACATGGCTATCACTGATGGTGCCAAAAGAGCATTATATCCTTTTAGTATCGTCTTGCGGAGAAATAGAAAGTATACTATGATTTACACCCAAAGCAAGTTGTAATATTCCAAATTCTGACCCCCTTTCCTCATTTCTTCCGATATTTAGCCGATTGATATTCAGGAAGGAGTTCACGGGCACGCGACCCTTCTCAATAAATTAAAGTACCGACTCGACCGTTTACTCACGTTTATGCACTCACGTCCAGTCTGCCGATAGCGGCGAGTGACACTTTATTGGCATTTCCTTCCAGCGACGAGGGGGGCGCCGAGGTAGTTGATGGACAAGAGTTGATATAGTTTTTCTGTCCCCTCTCTGACAGCCGAGCAACTTTTCCTTGATGGTCGAGGCAAATCGTTTCCACGAGGTCGAGCAGGCGGGTTGATCCAGTCATGATGCTTCGTTTACTTCGCTCAGTAAGTCCCTCTTTCACCATCCGTCAGGTTTTTAAGTGAAATATCTTAATTTTTTAACCCAATTCATGCCAAGGGTAGAAATAACATAGTAGTGTGAGGAGGAGGATGAACTGTTTTACAGGATGGCGGCCGAAATACGGCATAATTTGCTCACCAATTAAGAGCGAAAATACTCCAAATTTTATGAATTTTGCATTTTAATGGGATTTAAGAGGCACTGTCTTCCAAAGCGATGTGATTTATCCAATTCATTGTTGTTGAAAAAAAAAAACACCAAAATCTATTTTAAAATAGATCTATTTGAAAAAAAATTAAAAAAATTAAATTAAAGTGAGTTTGAGAGAAGAGTTCGTAGAAGCATTTTGTTTTGAAATGAAAGTTAAGAATTCTACCCCATCGTCCCCAGCTCCCTTCATCTTCAATGTGTTCATTTCTTCAGTTCAATATGGTTGTTCTGATAATTAGAAACTACGAGTAACAATTTTGAGTCTCGGGTTACATCCAAGTACTCCACTGCATTACTATGAGGTAGTTTATTTGGGTTGATCAACTCTAGAGAGCAATAGAAGATGAGAGATTAGAGATAGTCACATCAGCGATCGGGAGAAAGTCGGATCAGCTATATGAGTGATAAAGCTAACTTCCCTCTGAAAAGACCAAAATCTACGATTCTTAGTAGTTGTTAGGAGCACTGAAAGTGATCAGGATGAAGTCAGATCAGCTTGGAGATTATTGAGCTCCTGTTCTAGAAGCAATCTAAGCATCGACTTGTGAGACGATAACCGGATAGTTATGTTATAATTTCAATGAAATTTTCAGGGATGTTACAGATTAGTATTTGGATTGTCTCCTATGAAAATCATCACCTCCCGACTGATAGTAGCCACTGCGCATGCGCAAACGTGAATTTCCTTGTAACGGCCACATTTTCCTTGTAACTTCCACATTTTCCACATTTTCCACATTTTTCCACATTTTCCTTGTAACTTCCACATTTCCTACCTGATTTCGATGAAATTTTGAGGGATTATGCAGATTGGGTTGTAAATGGTCCCCTATAAAAATCATCACCCCCGGAATGATAGTAGCCGCTGCGCATGAGCAAACGTGAATTCCTTGTAACAGCCATAACTTCTACATTTTCCGTCCGATTTCAATGAAATTTGCAGGGATGTTACAAATTAGTATTTAGATGGTCCTCTATGAAAATCACCACCTTCGGAATGATAGTAGCCACTGCGCATGCGCAAACGTGAATTTCCTTGTAACGGCCATAACATTTACATTTTTCATCCGAATTTGATGAAATTTTCTAGGATTGACCAAATTAGCGTGTAGATGGTCCCCTATGAGGGTAGTGCAACTTAGAGATTGATGTTTTGAGATTAATTACTATGCATCGGATCATCTATATAATCGGGTTATGGATACGAGGAAGCTATGTGCCACACCCACTTAGCAGACGTTTTCCATTTTGACCTTTCGACATTCGATAATGATGGAACTAGGTATATAAAATACACTTCCCATTCCTTGTTATGAATTGACACAAATGAATCTTGAGTGATTTAGCCGTCAAGTAATAATGTTTGTTGGTCTTTTTCTCCCGTTTTCACCTAATGGACCTCGTACTTACACACAGCTATTTTTGCAAAGGTGGTCGTTTGAATAACAAATATGATCTGTTACCAGTAGTAACATGTGTTAATAGTAGTATCTTACAACTTTTATGGGATACGCACTACATTTTCACATACGTTAATTCCACGTGTTCAAGTACTCCAGAGAGCAAAATTTAGTACCTACATGTCTTTTGAGAAGGTGAAAAAGGAGTATTCCTTAGATCATGTACTAGCATAAATTTTATATATCACGGATACTAATAAGAAAATACCCCATCATCAATATTTACGAGGGAAAAACGCAGCAAATTACCAACCATAGGTACTACCTACCTACTTCACAATCACGTTAAATTGGAAGAAATAAACTCTTCACACTCATTCCGAAATCTTCTGCAAAGATTACAGCTTAGACATTGTCACAACTTCTTTTAACTACCTAACCCTTAATAACCCTTAACCCTTAACCCTTAATTTTCACCCTTCAGAAGGGACTGACATCAAACAAAAGCTTCGCGGCACAACTAGACCCCAAATGGAGCCCATATACCAAATTTAAACTAAATCGGTCCATGATTTCTTAGAAAAGTGCCGCAAACCAAACCATAGTGAACCAACAAATTTTTAGGAGGAGGAGTAGGAGGGGGGGGGGATTTTTTTCTTGGTCGGTTCCATAGGTTTATTATTGGATATACCTAATTAACTAAAATTTATAAAAATAAAAATTTCACTGAGGTGGCATCAGAAATACCTAATTTTCAACAGACCGCAAAAATGGACACCAACTCGTGCCACCATAGACTACCGGTGTGATGCAATACTGACTCCAAACGTGATATTTTTGTTACCTACTACTTATTTGGTTTGTATGCTGTAAGACTATGTTTATGAACTCCCAATGAATATCGAACAGGACATGAACAACATCATTCAACATATAAATAGGAAAATATTATCCCTACAGACGTTTTTAATGGAGAATACTCGTTACATACGTTTTTTTTTTAAAATTGATATCAATCAATACTATCGATGATTCCTCACGAGCCTACATTGAAGTGCAATCAGCAGGTTTCTTCTCAATAAGTCATTCAAATCGATCCGTAGTTGATTATCATATTTGATGACTTCAAATGAATACCAGACGCCATTGGTTTTTCAATTAGATACTAATTAATGCATATTCAACTATACGATCAATTCTTTGAGTGACTTCACCACAGCTCTTTGGTTTTACCATTACAAATCAGTCAACGATAAAGTCACAAAACGTACCTCCTCTACTTAAACTACACTCTTACTTTAAAAATAATATCACTATATTATTATATGACTCACCGATGGTAATTACTCAGCAAATTCGTGTGAATCTTCCCATGATATTCCTTCCTAGAAACAGACAGAAGAAATAAATCAATAATATATAATTCGTACTCTTACTTGGGATCAATAGAAAACGCCGAATATTCAATCATCCTCAATCATCATAGGTTGAATATATATAGTTGAATATATTTGAATATATAGTTGATATAGATATAGTTGAAATATATTCAACCTTCCATAACTCAAGTTCAAATCTACACTTTCAGAATGATGAAATAAAATTAATTTTTACCAACCATTATTTTAAGTATTCGAACAATGAGATTGGGAACGTTAAAATGTTTGAAATAAAGCTTTTTGTACCCCTTTTGTGAGTTACGAAATGTACCTATTGTACAAATTGTTGAACCAAAAAAAGGTTGAGTAATGGATGGACTAAAATGGACAGAACCGCGTCGTGTAACGTTGACAGCCTTAAAGGAGTATTCAAAAGCTGAGGACTCCAGTTAAAGTGGCGAATATAATCGTGTGGAATCTGATTCAGGGAAATGTGGCGAAACAATTATTGCGATAGTCTCAACGGTTTCAGCATGGAAAATTTTGTTGTTGGTAATCCGTTTAGGATCATTCTAAAAGATTTTCAGAGATCCAAAAGATTTTAACACCTTCATTATCGTGAAATACGTATCGAAAATCGAATAATAAAAATTTTGCCGTCCGTCCGCCATATGCCGTCCTTTCCTTAGTTACCACGGACCAATTTTGATGAAATTTGGTATATGGTCCCCATTTGGAGTCTAGTTGTGCTCCGAAGCTTTTGGTTGATTTCAGTCAATTCTAAGGATTGAAAAATAAGGGCTGAAATTAAAAACGCCATAGCTCAAAAACTTTAGATATAAAGATATTGTTTTTTCAACAATTAGAAATAATATTTAATTTTGGAAACGAATGAGACCATCCGGAGCCCTGTAGGACCAACCGTTAGCTCTCTATGAGAACTTGAGGGACGGACTCACGATAAATCTGAAACACGAGTGTGAACCGCAAGAGAGGCCTAATCTCCGTTAAAATAAATATTAGCTGACCAAAATGCGATCGCTGTTCATATCTTCCACTTGTGTGCAAAACTCAGTTTTGCATCCTTAGCAACCAGTATTCAAATTTCCTAATGAACTCAACTCCCTATTTCTTTGAGTCGAGTGTGAAGCGTTTATTTCTTCCAAATAAACTTGATTGTGAAACGAAAATATGATTGGTAGGTAGGGCAATGGCAAATCTGTGTTTTCGCAGGCAAGTGATCTATACAGAAAGATAATAAACCGTTGTGTAATAATTCGCAACGTTTTGCGAACATGAGACGAAATGTCCTAAAGAGAGGTTCCTCAGTATATCCTCGAGTTATTAGCTGCATTGCTGCCCTGTTTGCACGTATAAAACAACTTTGCCTCGTAATAACGGTGACATGAGAAAAAGCATTACCATAATGAGTTGGGCGCAAACGTCTAAGCTGATTGTTGAAGCACTACAAACTATAGTTAACGTGGGAAAAAAGTTGTTGCGTACGACTTGCCTGCACAATTACTGTTCCACGAAACCAACAAAGTGAAGCGAACTGCATGGAAAAACCTTGAGATTAGAAGATTATCAGGGATCACCGAGTCAATGATACGTAATTTCGTACATCTTCCTTGTAATTCAGGAACAACGATGTCTTTGTAACTTGCGAAATTGTTGAGGAAGAGTATTTACCCATTTTCATATTGATACACACGACCAGCTGAAAGTTGTACCTACAGGGACAAATGCTCAAGGGTCGATTTTGAAACCTTTTCGGATTTATGACAGACTTTAAAAGCCCGAAAATCCTAAAGAGGGAACTCAATTCGGGTTGTCATGGGACGGCAATTATTTATTTATTTATTGTATGTTTGCACACCTTGTTTTTTTATTCTGCTACCAATCTGCCTGATTCTTTTAGGAATGAGTTCTACCAGCATTCATGGTGGTCCCTTTTCAAACGGATTCAATTTTGTGTGTTGAATTGTTGATAACTTCCCCTGTAATTTTCGACTGAGTCGTTATCGGACCATTTGTGTATTTTCCAATTAAAGGTCTGATTGTAAGCCTCAAAACGAAATGTATATCGAAGGGGTTACAATATATGGATGATGGGGAGGGGGGGGGGGGTTATGCTGGGTTATTCGAACAGAACCTACATTTAAGTCTCATTAAAAGTGATTGAACGAGTTCATGCACGTTCAAGTAAGCTTCTCCACCACATATGAGGGAAATCAAACTATTAGATGATGCGAGAGTGCTCTTCCAAGTGGGTGGCACATAGCTTCCTCGTATCTACATAAATGACCCGATTAATAGAAGTGTTATTTTTGCGTGTCATCAAGTGAAGGAGATGCCCTCCTCGATGCGGCGTTTGTGTTTTCTTTAACCCCTACTCAACAAAGAGAGAAAAGTCCCTATCCTAGCGACTGCACTTTCGCACCGGCGGCTAACAGCCCGACCGACGTGCGGAGTGCAGGGAGTTCAGGCTAGCCCGACAGCCCCGGCGTTTCATAAAAAACCTACCGACGGGATGCGGGAGATTTACCTATTGAGCCTAATACTTCGAGGAGATCGCTTGTTGAAGGAGGATGTAGAGAGCAAAATGAACAAGACGATTGACTGGACTAGAAGGCATACGGGAACATCCCTGAGTGAGCTTATATACTCAGTGAGATTAGTTGAGGGAGAGAGAGGTGGAAGGGTGACGTCATGTTGACGTGTTCTCCCCGTACCTCGTCCCTCCCTTGCAGGTGGTGGCTCACTCAGGGATCCTCTTGTACTTCTTTATTTAAGAACTAATTAGTATGTTAAAATGTGGATCATAACAAGAAAGAAGTAACTCTAAAAAATGCAATCATATCAAGATCATTTATGACGATTAAATTTAAGGGGAACCAACCAGAGTCTCAACCCAACAATTATCAGGGATCACCGAGTCAATGATACGTAATTTCGTACATCTCCCATGTAATTCAGGAACAACGATGTCCTTTGTAACATGCGAAATTGTTGGGGAAGAGTATTTACCCATTTTCATATTAATACACACGACCAGCTGAAAGTTGTACCTACAGGGACAAATGCTCAAGGGTCGATTTTGAAACCTTTTCGGATTTATGACAGACTTTAAAAGCCCGAAAATCCAAAAGAGGGAACTCAATTCGGGTTGTCATGGGACGGCAATTATTTATTTATTTATTGTATGTTTGCATATGAGGGAAATCAAACTATTAGATGATGCGAGAGAACTCTGCCAAGTGGGTGGCACATAGCTTCCTCGTATCTACATAAATGACCCGATTAATAGAAGTGTTATTTTTGCGTGTCGTCAAGTGAAGGAGATGCCCTCCTCGATGCGGCGTTTGTGTTTTCTTTAACCCCTACTCAACAAAGAGAGAAAAGTCCCTATCCTAGCGACTGCACTTTCGCACCGGTGGCTAACAGCCCGACCGACGTGCGGAGTGCAGGGAGTTCAGGCTAGCCCGACAGCCCCGGCGTTTCATAAGAAACCTACCGACGGGATGCGGGAGATTTACCTATTGAGCCTAATACTTCGAGGAGATCGCTTGTTGAAGGAGGATGTAGAGAGCAAAATGAACAAGACGATTGACTGGACTAGAAGGCATACGGGAACATCCCTGAGTGAGCTTATATACTCAGTGAGATTAGTTGTGGGAGAGAGGTGTGGAAGGGTGACGTCATGTTGACGTGTTCTCCCCGTACCTCGTCCCTGCCTTGCAGGTGGTGGCTCACTCAGGGATCCTCTTGTACTTCTTTTTTTAAGAACTAATTAGTATGTTAAAATGTGGATCATAACAAGAAAGAAGTAACTCTAAAAAATGCAATCATATCAAGATCATTTATGACGATTAAATTTAAAGGGAATCAACCAGAGTCTCAACCCAACAATCCCAACGAAATTGAAAGGAAACCGTGTAAAAGAAGTTATGCTAATCATGGTTTTCGCAGTGGCGCCACAATCAATAATCCGATTATAATTAAAATTGTCCTAATATTAGCGAATTTTTAAGGAAATTTTTATCGATTTTGTAGAAAATGTAGTAGTTATGGCTGCGCAGAGGCTATCAATCCGGGAGGGGATTTTCGTAGGGGACCATCTAAACGCAAACGCTCACAATCTCTGAAAATGTCATAAAATCGGGAAGTAACTTCGTACAGTTATGCCCGCTACAAGGATTTGCGTACACACAAACAGACACACACAAAACCAAAATTGTTCAGAAAGGTGGAAATTTCTATTTTAAAGGAATTTTTTTTCAACTTTAAAAAATGAAAACAATGTTTAACACTATCTTGGTGAACTTGAGAGTAAATTCGATACTGTAATATAATTGTAAAGGTCTGGTTTCTTTTGAATTTATTTCTTGGTTGTAAATCGCGTTTACACTCAGAAAAATGCGTTCTTTGAGGGAAATTGAATGTTCCAAGAGTTGAATGATTTGAGGTATCGTTTTCCATGTTTTTTATAGGCTTAATCAAATGGTGAAATTCCCAATTCATTCGGACTGATAATGATTCGGTTCTTCTGGAAAGTAGAGCATTTTTTGAAGTAACTGGATAGTGAGGAAGCAAGATTTCGGCCTTTTCAACAATATTTCGGTCCATGATATTGTGGTCAATAGTTGTTCCCGAGAAAAGTACGGGAAACTATGGCAAAAAAACCTTGATTTGCAGGGTGTATCATACTCTACCCTCCATAATGGAGGGTTTCCCCTATAATCTCAATTCAATAATTTTTATTTTGAATTATGGAGGGTAGATTGGGGCTACGGTACATGTAAATACTATGCAAAATGGGAGGTGCGCCTTGATTTTTTTTAGATTTTTAATCGAAAGTAGACTACATTTTGAGAATTTTGCACCAACCGCGACCTTCTAGCGTGAGTAGATCTATTCCTATGATTTTTCAAAGTTTCGACCATTTATGGCGTCACGCGCCCCTCTCGCCTGGGCGGGACCCCCTAGCCCACTGTGACGTCATAACCGGTCGAAACTTTAAAAATTCATAGGAAAAGATTTACACACGCTAGAAGGTTGCGGTTGGTACCAAAATGCTCAGAATGAGGTCTACCTTAGATTAAAAATAACAAAAAACAGTTTTTCCTACCCAGGCGCACACCCTATTATTACACAACGGTTGATTATTGCTTCCAAGTCTACCAAGGTTTCGGAAGCTTTGTTTTCACTTTTCAAGGATGAAAAAAAAAAAAAAAAAAAAATGATGGCCAAAATCAAAATTTCTACTCTCATTTTACGTTTCAGTCCTTCCTAAACAATTTTGGTTCCGTGTCTGTCTGTCTGTGTGTTCGTCATGAAATCCTCGCAACGGGCTTAACTATATGAAGTTACTGTCCGATTTCGATGAAATTTTTAGGGATCATATGGATTAAGATGTAGATGGCCCCTTATGAAAATCATCGCTTTCAGACTTATAGTAGGTACTGCGCATGCGCAAACGTGAATTTCCTTGTAATAGCCGTAATTTCTACATTTTCCATCCAATTTCGAAGAAATCTTGGATTCGAGAAAGCTATGTGCCACGCCCATTTGACAGACGTTTTTTCTGTGATTTCACGATCAACCCTCAAGTCTTACAGGGAACGAACGGTTGATCCTAGGATTTCTTGGTGGTCTCTAGAAATTTGATCACTATCTTAAATTGATTAATAAAGACAGAATATTCATTAGCAATTCACACTATGTTTCTGATTTTTTGCCCATCATGACCTTACTGGGTTTTACTTTTGAAAATAATTAACCAAGATCAAGAAATGGGAACAACATTTCAATAGTATTGATGATAGAACTCTAGTGGAGAAGGACTAGATATTTCATCACAGTTCACTGACCGTGTCGTCACGGTAGTTTGCATGTAAAATAGTCCACAAGGCCCAGTTTACTGACAACGAACAGGCCGAAAAAGTGCGTGCGTCGATTACTGAAATTACAGGTGTGTGTATCTCACTACAGCTTTTGGTCAAATTAGAGAGAACGATACCACATTAATCTTAGACCCGGTGGGATGCAATCGGGGAAATGTACTGCCAGAACTCGTTGAAATTGTTTTTTGGAGATTGCTGGGTAAGTGCTTAATGTGATGGGAAACACATTTCATCGAGGCCATGATGATACATAATGAGAATAGTGGAAAATATAGATTCAAGTTACATTCAGCATACATTTCAAAGGATGTCGCTGTGATGGAATAGAGAGCTTAAAATGCCAATCTAGAAGTTGTATAACTTTATTGATTAATGGATACCTAGTAGTATACAACAATGTTTCCTCATCCTGAGGAGGTCCCGATTTTTCGGCAGGCAGGTGTCAAATTCTTCAAGATCTACAGGTGGAAGAATCTCGTGAGATATCTAAAGGGTCCGCGTCTTCAGGTTATGTGGGTTTCAAAAGAGCACCCTATCCTATGCTAATATCAGCTCATAACCGGCATTCAATTCATGTCGGATATCAACCTTTCAACTGGAATAAATTTCAAAATCCAAGATCAACTACAGGTATTAAAACGTCCAGTTATCATCCTTTGGTGATCCCAGAGTATGGCGTTATGAATTTCAATTAAAAAGTCAAACAAAGGCCTCAAAATGTTGTTTACTATCTTATAAAGAGTGTTCTTCGTGAGTTTTTTCATCTAAAATAATTTTAAATAACTTTACACGTTGAAGGTAAATTTTTCCTGTTCTGTCGATAAAGGTGTTTTTAAGGTCTCAATAATTTCCGAAACTTAATTCTCTGCCATTCATTGAAATGAGCAAGAAAAAACTGTCCACTGATTAACCTCTTTGAAACAAAAGTTTCTTGGTTGAAATAGAAATAATTTTAAATTCTGTTCAGTAACGAATGACTCTCCTAAACTCTTCATTTTGCTTCCGAGTCTACGCTTACTTACAATATTTTTCCAGTTGAATTTTTTAATACGCTTTAGTTTAATTGAGATTGTTCCTTTTACAGGAGTAAATATCAGGACATAACTAAATTACTTTTAAAATGCGCGTTTATTTTTAATGCGCATTTCATGTACGAAAAACGAAGATTTTCTTCAAAAAACCCACTTTCTAGCAGTCAGAATTATTCGGAAGTATCACCAATGGATTCAGCGTGAAAAATTACATAGGAGTTGATGCCAAACTCGTCAGGTCATCTTGAGATCGAACACCGCGTAAAACACTTAATTTTCTAGTGAAACTCGCGTTTTCTTGCATTCAAACTTGATTTACTCTTCCAATTTGAATTTTAAGAGGAAAAATTGATAGACCGTTGGAAATCTGACAATTTGAGTATGTTTTTTCCGAAGAGCACCTATCGAAATGGGCAGGCATTCAAAGTTTAAACTTCGAAAAGAAAAAATCAAATTTCGAAAAAATTTAAGTTGGTTTTTTGACTTGATTTTTAAGAAATGGTTTATTTCTAAAAGATGTTGGTTTTACACTAGGTAGCTGGAAATTTATCGATCTTCCCAACGATACCCTCAAATTTGAATTTACTTGTTAAATAACAGGAGTTATGACAGTTTTAATGACGTAAGATCAAGAACGCAAAAAAAACTTCGAAGTGAAGAAGAAGACATTTAGAGTGGGTTAAGAAAAAATTGCTAGGTATGAGACATTTTTTGTTGGAAATACCTTGCAGAATCGAACCCAGAGGTTATGCCCAACTTGAGCCTAGACACCTTGTATATTGCATACATAATTTATTGTTGTATCTTGGTCGTCAGTATGGAAAACTACATCAAATTTCCTGTTGAAACTGGCAGGTAGATACCTCTTAGTGAATCAATGGGGGGTGCGCCTTGATTTTTTTTAGATTTTTAATCGAAAGTAGACTACATCCTGAGAATTTTGGCACCAACCGCGACTTTCTAGCGTGAGTAGATCTGTTTCTATGATTTTTCAAAGTTTTGACCGTTTATGACGTCGCGCGCCCCTCTCGCCTGGGCGGGACTCCCCAGCCCACTGTGACGTCATAAACGGTCGAAACTTTAAAAATTCATAGGAAAAGATTTACACACGCTAGAAGGTCGCAGTTGGTACTAAAATTCACAGAATGAGGTCTACCTTAGACTAAAAATAACAATAAACAGTTTTTCCTACCCAGGCGCACACCCTATTCTTCAACAAGTGTCTTACAAAGGTAAGCAAGACAGGAGTTCAGTGATGTTCGAGGAGTAAGGTTTTGGAGATATGCATTTCCTATTTTTCGGGCAGCTAAAGGATGAATTTATTTTAAAATCACCCTTATGCAACCATCGGTGGACGCCATTGGTGGTGTCAGACATACAACTTTGAATTGTGGTTTCACACTTCCACAGGTGGGGGAAGCTTTGTGCAGCAGGACAAACAAATTTGGGGCTACAAAACCAATATTTGGCGTGAAAATGTTGACATGTCAACTTTGTTGTTGACAGATGAGCGCAAATGAAGAGGGAGCTGAAGGCTGAGGCGGTGCGTCATTTCACCCGTCTGGTGGTCAAAAAACCCATGGATTTGCTCCCACGACTCAATCGAGGTCGAGGGGTCTTCAACTTGGAAGAGACCAGTTCAGGACGGAGTGACAGCGAAGCCAAGCCGCCTCGTGCTCAACATAATGTTTTCTACCAACAGTTTCGTCCTATGATCCTCGTACTGACGGCTTTCGGTCGACTTGCTATACAAAGAGGTTCTGACGGTGGGTAGTTCTAGTGCAATTGATATTTTACATATTATTATATTGCATCAGAGAAAGGATAAAACGTCTATCAAGTGGGAGGACACTAATACCTCAAATATTACTACTACTACCAATATTCCACTAGTAGCTTCCTCTACTAATATTCCACTAGTAGCTTCCTCAAATATTACTAATACTACAAGTCTTACACTAGCACTGCTGTTTAATATAACTACTACTGCAAATACGAGGCATGTCCAGAAAGTAAGTGTACTCAATTTTTTAGGGTTCAAAAAAATGTATAAAAAAAAATTACGTGGTTACATAGGTATACATCTAAGCTTTTTTTCTACGTGGTCGCCATTTCTCTCGATGCAGGTGGGTAGCCGAGGGATCAATTTTTTGATGCCTGCCTCGTAGAAATCTGCCGCCACCTCCTTCGTTCACTTGTCGACCTCCCTCTTCACTTCCTCGTCGTTGAAAATGTCGAAAATGTCTCTTGGTATCTGGTGTATAGTGTGCAACCCAAGTTTCATCTCCAGTAACTTGAGAAAATCATCACTCTCCAGTTCATACCTGCCGTTCCAAAATCTCTTTAGAGGTCTGCACTCGATTCAACTTGTGTTGTTCAGTCAGCTGTTTTGGGACCCATCTTGCGCACAGTTTATGAAATCCGAGGGTTTCTGTGATTGTTTCGTGCAGCAGTGATCTGGATATTTGTGGGAACTTCGAAGAAATTGCGTCCAGAGTCAATCTGCGATCGTCACGGACCGCATTCTCAATTTTTTCCACAAGTTCGTCAGTCACAATCGACGGTCTCCCACTCCTCAAATCGTCATGCACATTCGTACGCCCGTTCTTAAACTCCCTACACCACATGTACACACTCGTACGATTCATATGTCCTTCACCATAAATTGCCTTCACCTCATTAAAAATCTCAATCGGAGATTTCTCCTTCACGAGGTAACGGATTACCGTGCGGATTTCGCACTTGGCGGCAGAGTCGATCGACATCTTTCACGAGAAATGCTCCTGAGACCACAGTTTTCAACGTACTGACCTCGTTTTGGTCTTGTTTTGAAGGGGAGGAGTCAGGCTACACGGCAATGTGCAAAACGTAGCAAAAAGAAAAGAAAATTCCCTACGGCCGCGGGAGCTTCAGTACACTTACTTTCTGGACATGCCTCGTATTCCACTAGTAGAGGTACTACTATTGAATATAACCACTACTGCAAATATTCCACTAGTACTACTGTTGAATTCCATAATACAAGTAACTACCTAAATACTAGGTAGTACTTCCTAACACGTAGGATCGAAGGAACTCCCACTTAACTACCAAAACTTGATAGCCATCGGTCCTGGTTTCCCAAGACAAGATTTGGGGTAAGGGATGGATTTATAACCCATCCTAGGTTTGTACAGTCGTGTGAATTACAACCACTCAGTACAACGTAACCTACCCAACTAGGTATATCACTACCATCTAGAGAACTAATACAAGTCAGACAAAGAGAAAATACATTTGTCGGGTAGGTATACACCTTACCTACAAAGATAAGAAGTAGGTAAAACACACCTAAGGCGAAACTACTTACTACTGGATGCAGATGTACCTTGGTTTTCAGAAACCAATGGTCAGGAGATCCTTGTTGTCTCATAGCACATCCCAATCCTCAATGTCAATGCACACGACACTAACACACTGGGGATGTATCAACACTCCTACACCACAAAGAAATCCAAGAGAAAGGAAATGCTCGAAACAACTAGGGTAAGTGCACCAGTGTTCGACGTCTTAACGATTTTTTCCTAGCTTTTTAATCACAGCACCTTTAGTATCCAACCAATTTTATGATTTCACCACTTTTCTAATGGGCCAACATCTCAGGAATCGGAAACCAATTCAATTTTCTTTAATAAACAAGAATTTAAGCTTTAAAACCTTCAAAACTGAATGTGGTTTTTTGTACCAGTTGTCGACATGCGATGCCCAGTTTCCGACAGCGGTTAGACCCTGTATTCGACACCCACCATTTTTCCATGGTTTATGAGGTAGTACCTATCAGGTACATGCAAATAGGTAGTACCTATCAGGTACATACAAATAATAGTCCAAGAAAACAACTTCAAAAACAATTTTAATCATTTAGGAAACTCAACTGTTATAAAAATTGAAATGACACTATCAGAGATCATTTTTCAGAATGGAAATATTGAACTTAAAACTACTCACATAAAAAGACAGCCTCATTTTCATACATTTTTTTTAAACCCATACATAATATATCAGCTAACAGTCTTTCAAGTATTACGCATTAGTCTTAGAATCAGACTAGAAATTTGTGTGAATAAAATCACTCGCGATGAGATTGTGGAAAACCATTTTAATCAAAACGGAGTTGAGTAGAACGTTGTCTATTTCCACAAAAATAATGTGTTACAAGTTGAATCGATTTCAACGGTTAGGTCATCATCAGTAACAAACAATAACTAAAGGCCTTGATTGGCATTTGATTATCCTCCCAGGTCCCTTCACTTCTCTGAGCCAATAGGATTCTCCTTTCACTTATCTGATTGGGTATGACTTTCACTTTCTCGACCAATGGCACTTGTGACTATATAGTTACAAGTGCCATTGGTCGAGAAAGTGAAAGTCATACCCAATCAGATAAGTGAAAGGAGAATCCTATTGGCTCGGAGAAGTGAAGGGACCTGGGAGGATAATCAAATGCCAATCAAGGCAGACAAAGTGAAAGGGAGCTCAAACATTGGTGTGGGTAACATTGTGAAGGGGAGACCAAGCTATTGTAGGAAGGAACTCATCAACGGTGAAACATGTTGAGGGACCACCTCATTCAGACATTTACCAGACCTATCACTCTTAAGAATCTCGAACATTTCAAGCACATCCAACATACCTCCCTCCGGGCAAAAATGAGGAAATTCTATGTACTGTCCGTTTGTTAGATCAAAACTAAAGTTATGATTGGATTCTCTTAGGTGATTCGCAAAAGCAGAATCACCTTTGTCATCACTGAAATCCTTCCCATGCTCTTTTATTCTTTCCCTAAATTTCCCACCAGTTTGACCACAATACTCAAGCCCACAAGAACATTTCAGCTTATAAACCCCACTTTTATCTTGAACGCTAATTTTATCTTTAATAGAACCCAACGAAGCTTGAAGATTATTTTTATTTTTAAACCCTACTTTGAAACCTCTAGATGATAAAATTTTGCCAATTTTGTCAGAAATCTTAAGATTTCCATAATATGGACATTTCCGTGGGTTTCTTCTTTTTCGCCTTGCAGTTTCCTAAAGCCTCGCTCCTTCGCTTGACTGCCATTCCTAATAAGATCATTGGAACAAACAAAAGTGTCATTCTAAAGTAAATTCATGAAGCCTGTCGGTCACTGGATCATCAAGGTGTCGATTACTGGATAATTCATTTCTCAGTTTTCGACATCAGATAAACCAGTTTCCGACACCCCCTGTCGAACACTGGATCCAGTTATTATAAAGTATAATCTCAAACACCATTGGAATCACCGTTCATCAACGGTTCACGCTGCAATCAAAACTAAAAATTACTCTGAACCCCAGTATTCGACACTTGCGTCGATAACTGGTAAACAACGATTTTCGAGTACCCAGTTTCCGACACCCCATATTTTGCTCTATAAAACCCATTTTAAAGCATGCAAAGAAAGGAACACATTCCTTCAAGTATAACTAACTAGAATAACATCAGAAAACAATGATATTTTCAAGAATACAGGAGAGAGACAGCAAAATGTTCACTTACCTCCTTACGAGAAACAATAGCACAGGTGGAAGTCTGGATCACACTAACTTTAACACGTTTTCGCACAGTGAACGTCCCAAGTAACTCCTTCGAATTGGTGGGATTCGGCTTAGAAATGTTCAAAGCTGTTGAAGACGCCAAGTTTAAATGGGTAAATAGCACCAAACGCTTATTTTTCCAAATTAAGTTCGTGACTGTCGAATACTGGTTCACTGTCGGAAACAGGAGCATTTACCCTAGTCCAACTAGTGAGGCAATTTCGAAAACTTGTGAACATGAACAAGAGAAAACCCGTTATCTCTTATCAGGATGGTTGCTGCATGGAAGAACCATAGACTACTGACTTCTTCCATGGGCTGAAGAAGTAGTTGATATTCAAGGTAGCAGCGCTTTCTAGCTTCGAATAGACGAAGCTCACTACAGGACCTTCTAAAATCCAATGATCGCAGCAGCACAGTCGATGCATGAACTGTTCCATAATTTCGATCAGTTCCATAACTGTGTCGCTAAAAACATGTTGCTTTTTTTAAACTATAATTTCTTAATTATGATAATTTCAATTATGCAACTGATCAAGGAAGATTAAATTTGCTACTGTTAGAGACCAACCTGAGTTCTATCGAATAGTTGCGAAGATGCAGAGTAGGTACAAGTTATTCCTACTCGATGGATTACACTAGATTACAAAATTTAGGGGTGGTCTGGCTGCCTCGTTCTTTCACCACTTTTCTTATGGTATTTGGTGCGCTGAATCCGAATCTGACGTCAGTTGTTTTTGTTTATGTCGGATTTTCAAGATATAGCTAGTTTTAAGATTTTTCTAGTTCTCACTTTTCTTCATTTTTTAGTGAAAACTCATCTTGCTCAAATCTCCTCAAAAAGTACTCGGACTTATAGGAAATTTCATGTAGAATCCGAATATGTACTTAGTTTTTAAGTAAAACTGTGTTAAACCCCCTATTTTCTACAAAACGTATCAAAAAACACCGGTTCTCAACGTTTTTCTTCGGGTTTTCCCTTACATTTTGCCACTTGAAAAAAAAATTAAGGCTAAAAAAAATTTTCTCGGGCCTTTACTTTGTAGGGGGGACACCCCAGAGGAGAATGAGACCAATCGCAGCCTCCTAAACCCATTAATATCGAAGGAATGAGCTTTTTCATGGCACTGAGATGAAAACTCACAAAAACCGTTAGTTAATTTTTCGAGATAATTATGTGCGTTCCTAAATCTGTTTTCCTCAAATGAATTTTCCTTTCTTCTACATTTTTTATGCTTGTCACCTATTAAGAGTAAGATCGAAAATAGGTACTCAAAGGGGGAGTAAATCATAATTGGGAAACTCTTGTTTTGTTAAGTGATTTTAATTCAGTTTTACAAACGAAACACAATAATCTGCAGAAAAGTTTACGGTGTAAATCTGTTTCATGAAGGCTCAGATGAATCAAAAGTTGGTACAATGTTTGGTTATTCCTTCACCTCGGAGGTTTCATCGCCGGCATCTATGTAGAGAAAACTTCGCCGCCTGAGGTAAATCTCTTTTTAAGGTCCTACAATAGTCCGCCATCATGTGAACTTCCCAATACCCTTTGTACCGTTCTTCCATGGTTTTATATCTTGGTGGAACCTCTGAGGTGGAGGAATAACCAAACATTTTACCAACTTTTGATTCATCTGAGCCTTCATGAAACAGATTTACACCGTTAACTTTTCAGCAGTTTATTGTGTTTCGTTTGTAAAACTGAATTAAAATTACTTAACAAAACAAGAGTTTCCCAATTATGATTTACTCCCCCTTTGAGTACCTATTTTCGATCTTACTCTTAATAGGTGACAAGCATAAAAAATCTAGAAGAAAGGAAAATCCATTTGTGGAAAACAGATTTAGGAACGCACATACTTATCTCGAAAAATTAACTAACGGTTTTTGTGAGTTTTCATCTCAGTGCCATGAAAAAGCTCATTCCTTCGATATTAATGGGTTTAGGAGGCTGCGATTGGTCTCATTCTCCTCTGGGGTGTCCCCCCTACAAAGTAAAGGCCCGAGAAAATTTTTTTTAGCCTTAATTTTTTTTTCAAGTGGCAAAATGTAAGGGAAAACCCGAAGAAAAAACGTTGAGAACCGGTGTTTTTTGATACGTTTTGTAGAAAATAGGGGGTTTAACATAGTTTTACTTAAAAACTAAGTACATATTCGGATTCTACATGAAATTTCCTATAAGTCTGAGTACTTTTTGGGGAGATTTGAGCAAGATGAGTTTTCACTAAAAAATGAAGAAAAGTGAGAACTAGAAAAATCTTAAAACTAGCTATATCTTGAAAATCCGACGTAAATAAAAAAAACTGACGTCAGATTCGGATTCAGCGCACCAAATACCATAAGAAAAGTGGTGAAAGAACGAGGCAGCCAGACCACCCCTAAATTTTGTAATCTAGTGTTATCCATTGACATGTTGGCAGTGAGCCTCCCACATTTCCATTGAAAAATGTGAAATGAGTAGTGGCGGTATTCTTTCAGAAATTCTTTATAATTCGTATCAGGAAGCCCATCAAGAAGAAATCAGATAAAAAGGTACCTCCTCGAACTCAACAGATATAACATGTTTCGTTATACATTATTAGATAATTATGATTCGCCGTTATTTCGTTCCTGTTGAATAGAACGGACAAGGAGTCCATTAACCACTTTAACAAATCAAGGCAGTTTCACATCTCTCCAATTGTAATTTTCACCATAACATTGTTACTCTGAAGATAGAAAGTTTGATAGGCATAGAAAATTCATGATCATGTACCTACCAATTTCCGGTTAGTGGTCAGAAACACGAAATTGAATTAGGTACAATTTATTAAATAAATTGTATAGGTAAATTAAATTGAATAGGTACCTATCTGAAACTGAGTGAATCATGGTTCTGGTAAGAGGACTTTGGTCACTCATCAACTTGATAGTGATTGACCACTATGAACGCTTTTTGTAAATTTTAAAAATCACTATGAATTATAATATCTTGTTTAAGTTCAACCTTATGAAGGCTTCCCCAACTATAAAATAACGATGTCTATTTTTGCAATATCCCGGTTCCTGTTACGGATTACTTGATTGATTCATTGGAAATGACTTTATGTGCAGGTGAATACAGGTGGAAATGGTTTTCGTGGTTGAGTCTCTTCTGCTTGCTCAATTATGCAGTCCAAACCTACTTCGCCGTTGCGATCTGCCGTCAAAGAATCAAAGCCGTTTTTGAATCCAGCAACTACGATGAATTCATTTTCGCCATCCACATCCTCGCCTACATCCAGATGCACTTTCACGTTCCAATTTCCTACTGGGTGCAAGGCCCTTTGTATGCGCAGTACCTCAACCAATGGTCTCAATTTCAGGTGAGTTGTGCATAACTAGGCCAGTTCTAGAGTTCTACAACAGACAACCAATGTGGTTGAGCGTTTTTAGTTGTGTTGTAGAAACTTCCGGCAGTCGACTTTTTGCATCGAAATTTGCTAAAATATTGAACTGTGTATACTGAAGCAGTATCATTTGAACAAATTTTGAATGGTCGGGCGCACCACCGGGCAGGGTTCGATTCTACAACTAATTTGCAACAAACAATGTCTCCTAGCAATTATTTCTTAGAGGCTTCGTTTTCGAGTTATTTCACTTTTAAGATTTTCTTCGTGTTTTCGACCTTACACCACTAAAATGGCTGTTACTTCCTTAATTGATGAAGTAAATTGAAATTAGATTATGCCATTCGAAAGAGCGTCAATTTCCTATCTCCCTGAAGGGGTTTTAGAAAATTTCAAATGAAAAGAACGGGTGTAAAATAAGCCAAATTAAAAAATTGGTAAAGTTTCGAAAATTTTCACTGTTTTCAAAGTTTGATTCTCGAAACGTCGTGAACGGAAATTTCCAAGCTGTAAACCTAAAAGTTGTATGTGAATCCCAGCTTTCCAACGGTGTAGTCATTTTTTTAAACACCACTTATTCAGTTAGAAAATGACGTTTTAAGGGCAGAAAACGTTCATTTTCGGGTGCAAATTGGCGTTTTTCACCAAAAATGCTTTTCAACTTAATAAATCATTTGACATGAAATTTTAAGTACTTCTTGTCGCTGAATCGAATGGTAATACTTTCCGATCTCCTCGACAAACAAAAAGTACTTTTCAAGCCCTTTCTGGGTTAAACAGGATACAACTGAGTCCTCGACTCCCAACTTGTTATCTATCGAAAAGATAGAGCTTTCCGCAAATGATCGGGACGATATTTTCAAGACAGAGGGCAAAAATTGGGTAAGTCAACAAAGTGGGAGAGTGCGAGTCATTAATAACCCAGACCTCCCTTAATGGCAATTTTGGATAAAACGAACAACGAGATTGAGCCCTTCGCCCAAAGGAAGAGGCTTGAAAAGTACTATTTGTTTGTCGAGGAGATCGGAAAGTGTTACCATTCGATTCAGCGTCAAAAAGTACTTAAAATTTCATGTCGAATGGTTTATCAAGTTGGAAAGCATTTTGGTGAAAAACGCCGATTTACACCCGAAAATGAACGTTTCCTGCCCTAACAACGTCGTTTTCTAACTGAATAAGTGGTGCTAAAAAAAATTACTACGCCGTTAGAAAGCTGGGATTCACGTGCAACTTTTAGGTCTACAGCATGGAAATTTCCTTCACGACGTTTCGAGAATCAAACTTTGAAAAAAATGAAAATTTTCGACACTTTACCAGTTTTTTACTTTTGGCTTATTTTACACCCGTTCTTTTCATTTGAAATTTTTTAAAACCCCACCAGGGAGATAGGAAATTTGACGCTCTTTCCAATGGTATTATCAAATTTAAATTTACTTCAACAATTAACGGAGTTATAGCCATTTTAGTGATCTAAGGTCGAAAACTCGAAAAAAATCTTAAAAGTGAAATAACTCGGAAACGAAGCCTCTAAGTAAAAATTGCTAGGAGACATTGTTTGTTGCAAATTATTAGTAGAATTGAACCCTGCCCGGTGGTCCGCCCGAAAGGGTGACACCCTGTAGAGTTAACAAAATCTCAAATCTCTGAAGATGATAAATAATGTAAGGTGCCGAAATACTGTCAATTTGTGTTTGAGAAGTAGGTAGGTACTTGAATAAATAGTGCTTGACGAGGCTTTATTAGAGAGATAGTGCCTGCCTTCACGAGTCATGCCAACGAGAATATGAAATAGGTACTTAATAATTTTATTGGAATCTGAGGGTTCATAGGAAGGTGGCACAGACGAAAGCTGGGGTTGGGTGAAGTATTGGACAGATGGCGGGATTGAATGAATGTGAATTCATTTTTTCAATTTTATGTCATTATACATAAAATGTATATAACAATCGTCAATAAACAGTTATAAAATCAAACAATGGTAAAATTATTCCTTTGAAAAGTAACATGTCATAAAGTAAATAATAATGTACCTAAAGAATAATTAAAAAAAAGAGGAAACCGGCCATTCAATGTAAAAACAAGACAATAATGAAAATAACAAGTTGCGTGATGCGCTATAGCCGCAGAAAGCGGTGCGGGGCCAGAGGGGAGTCCCGGCCCCGCCCGGGCCCACCCACCATGGTGGCGTCCCAAAACCAAAAACGCAAACGCTGGCGATCCGGCGTATGAACGCACCAGAGGCCGCCACCCCCGAGCGAGACCGAGGCCCCTACCGACCCGCACACCCACAAACATACGACAAACACGAAAAAAATACATTTGTCAATGACATAAAAACAGTTAATAATTTATTACAAGTTCAACACTCATCTTAAACCTAATATCACAGAATTATCACAGTTCAAACATCAATAAATAGAACTACTAAAACATTCAAGTATCACAGAAAGACCAGTTAACTCTAGATATGTCAAGTGCAAGCAAGAGTACTCGATATTCCTCTGCTGCTTTGATGACTATTATGACTAGGACGATAATGACATTAATTAACAAGATGCTAGAACTATTAACTGTTAGGAACCGTATTTACCAAAATTTACATCATAACATCCACTTCACTCCACGAAACTCGTCCAGTGAATACATTTCCGCCTGTAGAAGAGACTCCTTCACGACTTTCGAGAATCATTTTGGTTTATTATTTTCAATAATAAGCCTTTGGAATCGAGCAAGAAAAAAAAAATTTTAACCCCCCCTCAAAATTTGATGTTTTACGTTTCAAGGTACGTAGAATACGAAAATCGAATAAAAAAATTTCCGTCCGTCCGCCGTACGCCGTACGCCGTACGCCGTACGCCGTACGCCGTACACCGTACGCCGTACGCCGTACGCCGTACGCCGTACGCCGTACGCGGCACTTTTCTTAGTTACCATGGACCGATTTCGATGAAATTTGGTATATGGGCTCCATTTGGGGTCTAGTTGTGCGCCGAAGCTTTTGGTTGATGTAGGTCACTTCTAAGGGGTGAAAATTAAGGGTTGAAATTTTCAAGAGTGCCCTAGCTCGAAAACTCTCGAAATAAAGGTATCGTTTTTTCACTAATTTTAAATAGTACTGAATTTTTAAAAATTTTTGAGACCACCCGGAGCTCTGTAGGGCAAACCGTTCGGTCCCTACGAGTACTTGAAGCTTTTCCTTCGATAAAACAGAATCATGAGTGTGAATCGCAAAAGAGGTCTAATCTCCGTTGAAATTTTTTCTGACTAAAATGCGATCGCTGTTCATTTCTTCGATTTGTATACAGTTTTGCCTTCTGCGTAACCAACCAGTAATCAAATTTCCATAATCAAAAGTCAATGGAGAATACTGAAGGCGCCTGAGTGGTCACTGATCAGCTGAGTGAGCTCCAAGGCCATTTCCTCTCCTGTTCAACGCAGGAACCTGAAATTTGAGAGGGCGGGTCAATTGAGAATGCTGAAGGAGCCTGAGTGGTCACTGATCAGCTGAGTGAGCTCCAAGGCCATTTCCTCTCCTGTTGAACGCAGGAACCTGAAATTTGAGAGGGCGGGTCAATTGAGAATGCTGAAGGCGCCTGAGTGGTCACTGATCAGCTGAGTTAGCTCCAAGGCCATTTCCTCTCCTGTTGAACGCAGGAACCTGAAATTTGAGAGGGCGGGTCAATGGAGAATGCTGAAGGCGCATGAGTGGTCACTGATCAGCTGAGTGAGCTCCAAAGCCATATCCTCTCCTGTTGAACGCAGGAACCTGAAATTTGAGAGGGCGGGTCAATGGAGAATGCTGAAGGCGCATGAGTGGTCACTGATCAGCTGAGTGAGCTCCAAGGCCATTTTCTCTCCTGTTGAACGCAGGAAGCTGAAATTTTAGAGGGCGGGTCAATGGAGAATGCTGGAGGTGCCTGAGTGGTCACTGATCAGCTGAGTGAGCTCCAAGGCCATTTCCTCTCCTGTTGAACGCAGGAACCTGAAATTTGAGAGGCAGGGTCAAAGGAGAATGCTGAAGGCACCTGAGTGGTCACTGATCAGCTGAGTGAGCTCCAAGGCCATTTCCTCTCCTATTGAACGCAGGAAGCTGAAATTTGAGAGGGCGGGTCAATGGAGAATGCTGAAGGCGCATGAGTGGTCA
Organism: Apolygus lucorum; assembly: GCA_009739505.2. NCBI lineage: Eukaryota > Metazoa > Arthropoda > Insecta > Hemiptera > Miridae > Apolygus > Apolygus lucorum. Next base: position 52,414,823 of record CM019182.2, read on the forward strand.
CTGATCAGCTGAGTGAGCTCCAAGGCCATTTTCTCTCCTGTTGAACGCAGGAAGCTGAAATTTTAGAGGGCGGGTCAATGGAGAATGCTGGAGGTGCCTGAGTGGTCACTGATCAGCTGAGTGAGCTCCAAGGCCATTTCCTCTCCTGTTGAACGCAGGAACCTGAAATTTGAGAGGCAGGGTCAAAGGAGAATGCTGAAGGCACCTGAGTGGTCACTGATCAGCTGAGTGAGCTCCAAGGCCATTTCCTCTCCTATTGAACGCAGGAAGCTGAAATTTGAGAGGGAAGGTCAAGGGAGAATACAGATGGTGGTAGGTGCTATTGATGGAGAACCAGTGATCTATACAGAAGGGTGATCTATACAGAAAATAATAAACCTTTGAGCAATGATTTGCAGCGTTTTTCATCTAGTTGCTGTAACTGTAGTGGGAGCACATCAAAAAGCCTTGTTCCCATTTGGATCGGACAGCAATGCACCGAGGTGGGCGAATGGAGGTTTCAAGTTTTTCCGGCTTTTCGTGGGGTAATCATGACTGTCCGATGCTTTTGAAATGGATCTGATATTTGCTTTGATGTAGTTGAGGACAGACAATACATACATTCCCGGTACAGTAAGTATCCGATTTCGAGAAAAGGAAACCTCTACAAGTGTGCTTCCAGGTTAAATTGCTTATAGTTCTCACTGCTATTTTCTGAAGCCTGAAAATTTCAGTTGCATTCAGTTTCAGGCTGGTACCGAATAGCTCAGACTGCAGACAGAGATCTGCAGAACTAAGTCGCTGCAAAATGCGCTTGGTGGCCACCTTGCGGAGGAAATACCTTGGCATCTTGAGAGCGGTATTCAAAGTAGTTGACTCTTTTTACATAGAATAATGCACCCCTTCACCTCGCTCGGGCGCTATTTACTCCAGATTTCATATTGAATGGTGTATTCTCGTCCACAGAACGAATGGTTTCTCGTGACAGGAGAAGAACTGAAATTCAGGCACAAGAAAGCTGCACTGACTTTCGTATTGGTGATGTTGCCGTTCCTCGCTCTCGTTCTCGTAATGGAAAAATACTCGACGTTACACGACCCATTCGAATATCTCCTCCCTCACTTCTTCACCATCGGAAGCACAGTCTGCGTCCTGGGAACCTGGTACATTGCTTGTCTGGAGATTGCCTTCATTTCCAAAGACTTGACAAAGCATTTGATCAAGGTAAATATTCCTCGTTTTTCAAAACTTCCAATTGTTTCCAATCTACTTGTAATGTCATACATCTATGTTCGTAAGTTCTCCAATAAAGTAAGGTGTAGAAAAACCCAAAGTCATCACCAACACGGATGAGGTGAGGAAGGGAAAGAATACATCATCTGATGTCACCTCTTTTCCACTCTCCCCTCACCATAATAGCTAGAGTATAAAAGCCGCACTCAAGGGTCCTCCTACATCCATTCGTACCTCGTCAATCCGACTTATCATTTCTTGTCTTACTTACAGCCCAGTTTCTCCGAGGAAACAGTTTGCCTCATAAAGGCGCCGAACCTCTAGCTCCCCTTAGGGACCTCTTCAGAACACTAGGCTTCATTAGGTAAATGTTCCACCTCCCGCCTGTAGGTCTGGGTCCAGACGCCGAGGTTTGCGGATAGATCTTTCAAGCACTTATCTGGATGTACGGCCCCGAGACGCCGGGGATGTAGTGCCAAAGCCGTAGGCTTAGGGATCAATCTCTCTGTTGAGTAGGGTTCAGGCTAGTTTACAATTCAGCGCATCGAGAGGACCATCGCCCTCACTCGAGTACACGCAGAACACAACACTACTTCTTACCCAGATCGAAATTAGGGAGACTTTGTATGCGTGTAACAGGTCAAAACAAATTTGGGCCCTTCAAGTCAAAATGTTGAGTTTTTAGAGCATTTTGAGGAATTTTAGAGGCTGTGCCTTGTCCCAGACAACTACTCAGTACAATTCAGTTGATTCTTATATAGCATTTTCCAGTTGAATTAAACCTTTTTCCAAAAGAATTAAACCTTATTCCAAATGAATTAAACCTTTCCCCAACACAATTAAACTTTTTTCCAAAATAATTAAACCTTTTTCTGAAACAATTAAACCTCTCAAAAGAAGGGGATGTAATAGAAAATAAATAAACGACGTAGCGACCAGTGAAATGTCAGTGAGCATGAAGATGACACCACTGTTGAATCCCTTCCGAGTGGTATCACTTGGAAGGGATTCCTTTGTAGGTATGCGTCGTCTATTCCTCCTTAATGACCCAACGTCGTTTGACCACAGTTTCTCGCCGCTCACCACTTTCTGCTGTACCTACGGTTCTGTTCGAACGAATGATCATGAGTGCTAGCGATTCTAGCTCAAGTTCAATTATTGTTGTTGAGAGAAGGCGCGGATCTGTAATCGAAAGTTAATCAAGTTCATCAGAATCTACTATCGCTAGTCAGAATGTCAGACGGAGACGTGGGAAATACCAGTGTTTCTATTGAAAAAAAGAAGTTGTTTGTGTTCACGTATTTGTTCACGCCTTTGTTGTTCACTTTTCTGCAATTCATTCAACCTAATTCATGATTAAACTGTTTCGTGATTCATATACTTGCAATTCCTTATTTTCCCGCTAAAGGTTTAATTTTTTCGGAAAAAGGTTTAATTATTTTGGAAAAAAGTTTAATTGTATTGGGGAAAGGTTTAATTCATTTGGAAAAAGGTTTAATTCATTTGGAAAAAGGTTTAATTCAACTGGAAAATGCTATATTATTAGGCTGATGTACCTACTATATACATTATAACATATTATTTAAACAAAAAGGTGGTTTCAGAAACTCCATTCGAATCCTGATCCAACGTTCCTTCAGAAATGGAGGGCTCTCTGGATGAACCTGGGATCCCTCGTGACTAACTTGGGGACCAACCATTTCGCCATTATGTCGTCGATATTCCTCACTTTCAGCGTGACGTTTCTTCTTGGGCTGTACAATGCTCTGTCGAAAATCATCATCGGAGATTTCAGCTTGAAAACAATCGGCTACCTCACAGCGAGCGGGATGTCCATCATAATAATTTACATCGTATGCGATTCAGGCCATCAAGCCACCTCCCGAGTGAGTTTTGAGTTAAATTTTTTGAAATGAATAGGTGTAATGATGAAAAAACTTTCCGGATGTTATTCATACGAGTACACTAGAATTTAAGTTATGCTGCGACTACAAAAATATGAATTGTGTTGATGCAGGTTGAATCGTACACATCCCAGTGTATTTTGAGAGCTCACTTGCCAGCTGCACGTGATGATGTCAAGTATGAAGTAAGTACGAAATTAATTTTTATTAGAGAAAAATAACATTTAATTTTTATAGAAGTGTTCTTAGTAGACCACCACCGTAACGAACAGATAGGTACGTTTCAGGCAACCTGGGACCGTCCAGGACTAAAGATTCCGTTAGATTCTTATCCCTATCGTTTTTCCTTTGAATCAATGTCAAATACAAGTATAAACCAGAGAAATTGTCACTAGAATTATATTCCGACGCTTTTTTGATAAGGCGTTTTATTTAACTGGTATCATTATTCGACTGAAGGTCGAAAGATAACGTGTATCTTTCTGAATCTAGAATTTATTGTCTCACTTTCGGTAGTTTGGGAGCCTTTCGGACAATTTTAGTGATTGATTGAAGAAATGCTTTATTCAAAAGGAACAGATATGTAACAATAAAACATTCAACAAGCATAATACAGCTTAAGTACAAGGCTATGAAACGGAGTTTCGGTTTTGGTTTATGATTTCAATAATGAACCTTTGGAATCGACCAAGAAACAATTTTTTTTTAACACCCCCTCAAAATTTGATGGATCACGTTTCAAGGTAAGTTTACTTAGTTTACTTACTTAGAATCCAAAAATCGAATAAACATTTGGCCGTCCGTCCGCCGTACGCAGCACAGTGGGGCCAAATGGCCAAAAATGGGAAAAAAATTATTATCTTTTGAACGAGTTGGTGTATTGTCTTGGGAATGGTTTCTTTCGATCCCGAATACGAAAATACATTAGAAAAATATGTTTTCTGCCGTTTAAAGTTATTATTTTAGAACTAAATCTTGAATTTTGAAAAAAATGTGATTCAATGTAGGAAAGGGCGTGAAAAAAATAGAAAAGGGGTTTTTACAGGCGATGGTTGTGTGTTATTTCGTTCTTTTCATCGTTTCAGAGGTTATAGGATACGATAATGGTGACTGAATTGAGGTTTCTTTATATATGTAGGTAAATGTTTAGATATGTAAGTATATATTTATATATTTAATTTTGACAAAATTTTGCGTCATAAACACCTTTGAAAGTTGGATAGTATGCGATCAAATAATGGAACGAATTCAAAATAAACGTTTGCTAATTCCGAATAAGAGGTTTTCAACGATGACATGTTCTCGGTATGTCACGCCAGTACGAACTGACCACATTACTGCGAATAATATGAATACGAGTATAAATATAAATGCTCGAGTCAACAATTACCTCTTTTGGTTTATTATTTTCAATAATGAACCTTTGGAATCGACCAAGAAAAAAAAAATTTTAACACCCCCTCAAAATTTGATGGTTTACGTTTCAAGGTACGTAGAATCCAAAAATCGAATAGAAATTTGGCCGTCCGTCCGCCGTCCGCCGTACGCGGCACTTGTGCCACTTGGCATTGACCGATTTTGATGAAATTTGGTATGTAGGCTCCATTTGGGGTCTAGTTGTGCCCCGAAGCTTTTGGTTGATGTAGGTCACTCCTAAGGGTTCCAAAATCAATTTTGAAATTTTGAAAACGCCCTAACTCAAAAAATGTCGATATAAGGGTATTGTTTTTCCTTTAATTTAAGATTCTATAGAATTTTTGGAATTTTTTGAGACCACGCGCAGCTCTGTAGGACAAACCGTTCGCTCCCTACGAAAATTTAAGGGTTTATGTTGAAATATATATATATATATATATATATATATATAAATCAAAACGCGAGTGTGAATCGCAAAAGAGGCCTAATCGCCGTTCAAATTAGAGCTGACCAAAATGCGATCGATGGTTGGTGATTTTGATTTTGCTTCCGAGTCTACCAAGGTAGCGGAAGCTTTGTTTTCACTTTTCAAGGACGAAAAAAAAAAGTTCTCCAAAATCAAAATTTCCACTCGCGTTTTGCGTTTTAGACCTTTCTGAACAATTTTGGTTCCGTGTCTGTCTGTCTGTCTGTCTGTCTGTCTGTCTGTCTGTGTGTCTGTGTGTCTGTCATGAATTCCTTGTAACGCGCATAACTATACGAAGTTATTGTCCGATTTCCATGAAATTTTCAGGGATTGTGCGGGTTGGTGTGTAGACGGTCCCCTATAAAAATCATCATCTTCGGACTGATAGAAGCGACTGCGCATGCGCAAACGTGAATTCCTTGTAACGGCCATAACTTCTACATTTTTCATTCGAGTTCAATGAAATTTTCAGGGATGTTACAGATTAGTATTTAAATGGTCCCCTATGAAAATCATCACTTTCGGACTGATAGTAGCCACTGCGCATGCGCAAACGTGAATTTCCGTGTAACGGCCATAACTTCTACATTTTCCATCCGATTTCAATGAAATTTCCAGGGATGTTACAGACTAGTATTTAGATGGTCCCCTATGAAAATCATCATCCCGGGACTGATAGAAGCGACTGCGCTTGCGCGAACATGAATTACTTTTAGCAGCCGTAACTTCAACTGTCCCCCAGGGGTCGCGGGTTCGAATCCCAGCCGAGGCTAAGTATTTTTTTGATCCAATCACATACATCTACTCACTTAATTTTTCATCCGAATTTGATGAAATTTTTCCAGGTTTGTCCAGATTAGCGTGTAGATGGTCCCCTATGAGGGTAGTGGAAGGTACATAGAGATTGGTGTTTTGAGATTAACAACTATGCATCGGATCATCTATATAATCGGGTTATGGATACGAGGAAGCTATGTGCCACACCCACTTGGCAGACGTTTTTTTTACTTTAACTTTTTTTGCTTCCGAGTCTACCAAGGTAGCGGAAGCTTTGTTTTCACTTTTCAAGCGAAAAAAAAAGTTCTCCAAAATCAAAATTTTCACTCGCGTTTTGCGTTTTAGACCTTTCTGAACAATTTTGGTTCCGTGTCTGTCTGTGTGTCTGTGTGTCCGTGTGTCTGTGTGTCTGTCCGTCTGTCATCAATTCCTTGTAACGCGCATAACTATACGAAGTTATTGTCCGATTTCGATGAAATTTTCAGGGATTATGCGGGTTGGTGTGTAGACGGTTCCCTATGAAAATCATTATCCTCGGACTGATACATACGACTGCGCATGCGCAAACGTGAATTCCTTTAAACGGCCGTAACTTCTACATTTTCCATCCGATTTCAATGAAATTTTCAGGGATGTTACAGATTAGTATCTAGATGATCCCCTATGAAAATCACCCCCTTCGGATCGATACTAGTTACTGCGCATGCGCAAACGTGAATTTCCTTCTAACGGCAATAACTTCCACATTTTCCTCTCGATTTCGATGAAATTTTCAGGAATTATGTGGATTAGGTTGTAGATGGTCCCTTATGAAAATCATCATCCCCGGACTGATAGAAGCGACTGCGCATGCGCAAACGTGAATTCCTTGTAACGGCCATAACTTCTACATTTTCCATTCGATTTCGATGATATTTTCAGGGATTGTGTGGGTTGGTGTGTAGACGGTCTCCTATGAAAATCATCATCCTCGGACTGATAAGAAGCGACTGCGCATGCGCAAACGTGAATTCCCTTGTAACGGCCATAACTTCCACATTTTCCATCCGATTTCAATGAAATTTTCAGGGATGTTACAAATTAGAGTTTAGATGGTCCCCTATGAAAATCATCACCCCCGGATTGATAGTAGCCGATGCGCATGCGCGAACGTGAATTGCTTGTAACAGCCATAAATTCCACAATTTCTACCCGATTTCGATGACATTTTCAGGGATTACGCGGATTAGGTTGTAGATGGTCCCCAATGAAAATCAAGGCCTTAAAATGTACAGTAGCCTCTGCGCATGCGCAAACGTAAAATCCTTGTAACAGCCATACCAGACGCGTGTGAGGTGAGGATCTCAAACCCCATTCAACCAACCCTTTATAGATCAGTGAACATTGTTCTGGATTCCTACCCTGGAGTCCCAAGGTCGAATCCCGGTCAGGCTGAGAAATTTTTTGATCCAATCACTACCGCACTTAATTTTTCGTCCGAATTTGATGAAATTTTCTAGGATTGTCCAGATTAGCGTGTAGATGGTCCCCTACGAAGGTAGTGAAAGGTACTTAGAGATTGGTGTTTTCAGATTAACTACTATGCATCGGATCATCTATATAATCGGGTTATGGATACGAGGAAGCTATGTGCCACACCCACTTGGCAGACGTTTTTCTTTTGCTTCCGAGTCTACCAAGGTAGCGGAAGCTTTGTTTTCACTTTTCAAGGACGAAAAAAAAAAGTTCTCCAAAATCAAAATTTTCACTCGCGTTTTGCGTTTTAGACCTTTCTGAACAATTTTGGTTCCGTGTCTGTGTGTCTGTCTGTCTGTCTGTCTGTCTGTCTGTCTGTCTGTGTGTCTGTCATGAATTCCTTGTAACGCGCATAACTATACGAAGTTATTGTCCGATTTCAATGAAATTTTCAGGGATTGTGCGGGTTGGTGTGTAGACGGTCCCCTATGAAAATCATCACTCTCGGACTGATAGAAGCGACTGCGCATGCGCAAACGTGAATTCCTTGTAACGGCCATAACTTCTACATTTTCCATCCGATTTCAATGAAATTTTCAGGGATGTTACAGATTAGTATTTAGATGGTCCCCTATGAAAATCACCACCTTCGGACTGATAGTAGCCACTGCGCATGCGCAAACGTGAATTTCCTTGTAACGGCCATAACTTCTACATTTTCCATCCGATTTCAATGAAATTTTCAGGGATGTTACAGATTAACTTGTTTTGATGTTTAGAGATTAACTACTGTGTATCGGATCATCTATACAATCAGGTTATGGATACGAGGAAGCTATGTGCCACACCCACTTGGCAGACGTTTTTTTATTTATTTAGTTATTTTTTTTTTCTTTTTTTTTTCTTCGTATTGGATGATTGGTGATTTTGTAGACGAGTGATCTATATAGAAAAAGTTGTAAACAGTTTACCGAAAGGTATAATTAAAAATGGTTCCGGAGTTTTAAATACTTTGTTGAACAAACTTGATGGTTTCGTACCTGAAATGCATTTGCCGGGCGGGTACAACTACTGCGGTCCATTTACAAAACTAGATAAACGATTGAAAAGAGGAGATCCGGGAATTAATAAATTGGACGAAGGTTATAAAAAAGACGATGAATTTTACAAGGATCACACAGACACGAAAGAAAGACATGTAGCGGATAGAGCACTGGAGGAAGTAGCAAAAGAAAGAATGTACGCTTCTGATGCAAGTTGGAAAGAAAAAGCCGATGCAGCTGCAGTGAGAGTTGCAATGAGTAGTAAAAGATTCTTTGGTATGGGAGTTCGTTATTAAAAAAAAAATTTTTACTATAATAAATAACTATGATTACGAAAAATATAGATTTAACCGAAAATCAATTAACCAAATTGCGAGCCGCTTACAAAAAGCGCAGATCTGTTACAGTTAGTTTGACAGCGAAACAAATTTCAGGAAATGGAAAACATAAAATCAGTCTGTGGGAAACTCAATCAAAAGCATTTGAAAAAGCGAGAGGAGAAAAGAAAGGAATTACGTTAACTTTGGATCACGAACAACTTCATTTGAATCACACGGGTGGATTCCTACCACTGTTATTTGCAGGAATAGGAGCACTCGGGGCGTTAATGGGACTTCAGTAATAGACTCGAAACATAAAGCTGCTGAAGAAGCGGAAATAAAACGTCATAATCTCGAGATGGAAAAACTAGCTCAAAAAGCAAAAAGTCTTAGTATTGGGGCCGGTTTAAAAATAATAAACCATTGTGTAATAATTTGCAGCGTTTTTTCTCTTCCGTAAAACATAATTTTTCTTTTCATTGATTGTTTTTCTTGATTCAACGTTCGCTAAGATTGCTAAGTATTGTAATGAATATTACAGGTTGATTTGATCCTGAGGGTAGTCCAGACTGATCCACCACAAATACAGTTGGCTGGATTCGTCACATTGAATAGACCACTCTTCATCAGCGTAAGTCCAATTGAAGATGTTATCAATATTTTAAGTCAGGTAATAAAATATTAATTATTTCGTAGAACAATAGAATGCAAATTAATTACGAAACGGCTAATCATGAATATGAATGGCAACAAGATAATGAAAATGGAATTGAGTGTCTTGAAGGTAACAAGAGATTCATTAAGTCGGCTATCATTAGAGATAATTATGAGATTCTTGCAGTTATATTAGTTTTTTTTTAGTTTATGGGATTCTATTAGTCATCGATGAGTGGTAGACGTTCCCAAGAGTTCATAACGATGCTATGTAGGGTAAAACTTTACCCCTGGGGGCTATTTTCTGCGGATTCATGAACTGACTTGATAAAATCAGCATTTTGTCGCGATTTTTCGCTTGTTCAGCCACCTTGAGTGACGGTTGACTAACCACCATACAATTTTCCTCCGATAATCGGTTTACACAATGTCGGTGCAAATCATCAACTTATATGAAGAGAAGTTGGTACTCGGTATCGTGGTTTGTCAATATGGACGATCAGCGGCCGTTAACTGGTTAAATGAACCGGTTCCCGTGAGATCACCGAAGTTTAGGCTAGTCGGGTCGGGGGATAGTCTGGATTGGTGATCGTTGGAGGGCGGTATTGCAGGTCTTGATAATGTTTCGGGTTGGGTCGTTGGTGAACCCCGCTCCACCTAAGCAGGAGTGACAATAAGTATAGCCAAGAGCGAAATCATCAGAACTCCAGGAATGATAGTTGATAGAAAATTCAACCTGAAATAGTTGTATACTTTACTTACCTTTTTAATTTTTTTTTAAAGCATTACAAGCGCGAAAATGGCTAGGAAAACTTGTGTCCTAGATTCGGAACACTGAGTTTATTACTGATGGTTATATGTGGACTTTTTCATTGGAACTGATAATCTGTTCCGGTTCTGATGGTGATTCAGCGTTACTGCCACGTTGGGAAGATATTAATTTCAATTTCGAGCACCTATACCTATTTGTCTATGTTATTCTGTTTCAGTTTGTCGCCAATACCATCACCTATCTGATTGTGATTCTTCAGTTCAAAGGATAATTTCGAATCGAAGAGACACTTAATCCATGATGTTCCTATTCTAACTAGATGCCAGAAGACATCATTAGACTACTACTTGCTAAAGGTACTTGTTTTTAGAACCGATTTGTGTCCGAACGATTAAACTGGTGACGATTTTTTTGTTGTTGTATATAGATCGTTTTACGAATCAAAGTTATCGAGTATTTTGTTTTTGTTACAATAAAAATACTCATTCAATGCAGCAGAAAAGGATTTTTCTAACACTTACCTACCAATTTAAATCTTGGTTTGAGAATAGAATTTCAATATAAATGAGTTGAAAACGCTGCAGAATATTATACAATGGTTGATTATTTTTCTATAATTATAGATCACTCGTCTGCAAAGAACGCGGCTTTGCCATTGTTATCACCAACCAACATAAAGAAAAACATCGATCGCATTTCGGTCAGCTGAAACTTGAACGGAGATTAGGACTCTTTTGCGATTCACACTCTTGTTTCTGATTTATCGTAAGTCCAACCTTTAAATTCTCGTAGGGAATGAACGGTTTGTCCTACAGAGCTCCGCGTGGTCTCTAAAAATTGTAAAAATTCTATACTATCTTAAATTGATGGAAAAACAATACCTTTATGTCAAAATTGTTTGAGTTAGGGCGTTTTCAAAATTTGAACCCTTATTTTTCAACCCTCAGAAGTGACCTACATCAACCAAAAGCTTCGGGCACAACTAGACCCCAAATGGAGCCCACATACCAAATTTAATCAAAATCGGTCATTGCTAAGTGAGGAAAGTGCCGCGGAGGGCGGACGAATGGCAAAATTTTTATTCGATTTTTGGATTCTACGTACCTTGAAACGTAAACTAACAAATTTTGAGGGGGTGTTAAAACATTTTTTTCTTGGTCTATTCCAAAGGTTTACAATTGAAAAAAAAAAATAAACCAAAAAATAGGAAAATAAAGAAAAACACCAAAACAGTCAAAGAAAGTCAAATGTAAGAAAACATTTTGATTTTTGAGGGGAAAATCTCCTTAAGTGAGTAAATTATAGTTACGTACTTATCCCGAATAGTTCGGATTGTGGTGCCAATATAGGAACATTATTGGAAATGAGATCAGAAGAAGTTATAGCTGTCAATAAAGAATGGAATCAACTGCCCAGGAAAGGCAGATAAAATGATACAGTGATTGAAGAGGTAGATGCATTCACATACCTGGGTAGCTTGATCACTCAAAGAGATGGGACAGCAGAGGACATTGCAGCACGAATCCCCAAGGCAAATGCTGCGTTTGTCCAGCTTTTTCCAATATGGCGTTGGGAAACCACAACCACAATGAAAATCTTTGGCTCGAATGTAAAAGCTATTTTCTTTTAGTAGCTCCAAATTTGTATTTATAGATGTCTCTTATAAAAATGCTTTGAATAAGTAAAATCAAAAGAAAAGAAGTGAAATCCCAATTAAAGCAGAAATCGTGAAAAGAGATGGGGATGGAACCCGCAAGGACGAAGAAAGAAGGGTCAACCACCAGTAACTTGGCATAGAAGTGTGAAGGGAGAGGATCTAGAAACTGGGAAGTCTTGGAGACCAAAAACAGGGTCCGTTGGCGATCCTTTGTAGAGGCCCTTTGTTCTTCAGTAAATTCAGGTCAGAACTGACCTTTATTGAAAGTTCCGACGTCGCGATATACAGATCAGGAATTTCAACATTATTAAATAAAATTGATATATACTAATTTCAATACCTTGGATATATTGAATACCTGATGGATATATTGTAGTGCGTGTACGTCTCTGAGGTGACGACTGTGGTGTTCGACTGTGGTGACTGGTGAGCTAACCACGACGTTATTAAAATTGATTTTCACGATCGATTTACTAACCCTTTATTTTGAGGCCTCGATTTGATTCTCTATAGTAGCTAAGAACAGAGGAAGATTATTCTAAGCCTTCTACTGGAGCCAATTTTAACCCTCTCGTGATTGTTACATCAAAACCCGTAGAAAGGCTGACGGTCATCGGTGGTCATCAATGGTGCTTGCTTCTCAGAATGCTTCACTCCAAACGACCAGGCCGGTTCTTGCAACTTGAGAGCTCGGTACGGACCTAAGTACTTCGGGCCTGGTATGACACCCTGGCTCGGCCTGCGGAAATCGAATATTCAAAGTAATTGAATGAATGGAATTGGCTGAATAGGCTTCATTTCTGTATGGTTTGCAACGTAAAAGTCATCTTTCCCATTTCAAACTAGGATGGGAGTGTGACGGAGCAACAGTACCTCTGACACCTGAGACAACGAACTGTAAGTACCTACTTTCATATTAGATCACTTCTATTTCTCGTAGTTCAAATTTGAAGACCTAATAGGTAATACCGACCCGATGCCGGTTCCTTGCGGGGTGATGCAAGGGTCAATTCTTGGCCCTTGCCTCTTTACGCTATTCATCAATGACCTGCCTTATCTGTTTGGTAGGGGGGGGGGGGGGGGGGGGAAGGCTTTTCTATTTGCCGATGACGTAACCATCCTTTCAGTGGCATCATCAAGGGAAGAATTGGCTATCAGGCAGGAGGAGGCTTCAGTCTTGATCAGCCAATGGTGTACAGCAAACGCGCTCCTTCTAAATAACAGAAAAACCCAGCAGTTGACATTTTCCCTCACTAGCAGGATGGATCACTAGGAAAAATTCCTGGGCATAGTGATTGATAGTCGCCTATCCTGGCCAGGACATGTGGACGCCCTTTTGCCCAGGCTTGCTTCTTCATCGCACATGCTGTTCCGACTGCGCAGCGCTGTACCTTACAACTCGCTCCGCTCTGTATATTTTGCATACGTTGAGAGCCGTATCAGTTATGGTATTCTTCTGTGGGGAGGCTTGTCGCATACTGAGGCCGTATTCAAGCAACAGAAGAGGATATTGCGCGCAATATTTGGTCTCCATCCTAGCGAGTCATGCCGCTCCTACTTTAAAAGGCTTGGGGCATTAACAGTTTACGGCCTTTTTGTATGGCAAGTCACGTGAGGGAGAGCTTGAATTTATTTGTGACGGGGAATGATGTACATAATTATGGAATTCGAGCCGGGCCTAATATTTCGAAATCCCTTACTTGTAATCCTGAACAGTTCGGATCCAGGTTTTTCAATACTCTCCCTCACGATTTTAGGCAGCTGTCTTCAGTGGCATTCCGACGGCGAGTGAAGAGTATTTTGATTGGTGCTGAAATCTACTGTATTAAGGATTATTTTGGTCTATTTTTATGACTTGTTCTTTATCACCGTTATTGTTGTTGTATTTATAAATTGTTGTGTGTTCCTGGATTAGTAGTTTATTTGTTTATGTGTTTATCTGACGTTATAGGTTTCTACAATAAAAACTTTGATTGATTGATTGAATATCTATTGACTTCTTCCCCCTCCATACGTAGACAGAAGCCTCTTTGCTTGGAGGGTAATAGTTATGTTCATCTATATTTTCCATATACCTACTTCTTGAATCGATTTATATCCCTTTTCCTAGGGTTGGTTATCATCTAAGAGTAGATACTCTAGCATATAGTTGCAGAAGGTACAATAGAACGTCTATCATATTATTCTAACTCGACATTACAGCTATTATGTTTTACATAAAGTATCGGCAAGTTTATTTATGTACCTCGGCAGCACCTACCTATGTTATTATTAGAGCTCGGAAAATATGCACGAAAATTTCCCGAAAATATGCACGGAAACTGGAAATATATGCAAAATATGCATTTGCCCTTAAAACTGCATACGACTTTGGAATTTCAGTATTTTAAGAAAGGATGTTCCATATTATTACATTTTTTTAGCCCTTTTTTCTCCTAGAAAAAAGTTATGAAGCATCAGGTAAAGTAAACAAGCAATTCAAAAAATCAGTTATACATTTTTTATTTACTTTTATACATTTATACGAACTAGGTATAAAATGTAAAGATGAACTACATATTATATTGGACAACAATTACACGCTCCAAATTATCGGGTGTAAAACATTGTCTCCTGTCACTTAAAATCTCTTTCAATGCAGAAAATTACTCTCTACAATAGGCAAAAATTTAAAAGTGGAAATCCCTTTTGGAGAGTAGGGAGAGTCCCATGAGCTGTCTTCTCCTTTGAGAATTTTCGCGATTTGAACCACTGAAGACCACCCTGGATTTTTCGATAGGACCCCCTCCAGTTTATCCTTGACGGCTTTTCCAGTTGTTCCATGCCAGTGGGAGCTTTTTTTGAGCAGGTCGGAAACAGCACCTACGGCAGAGCAGAGATCCATCCCCCTGGTCTCCAGGTGGTTTATCAAATGGGGTATGATACTAAAGTTGGCATTTATAAAGGCCAAACGATGGGCGATCTGGTAAAATATGCTGCAAAATATGAAAAAATCCCCCAAAATGACCGAAATATGCAAAAATATGCAATTTCAATTTAAACCACCGCATACCCTTCAGAAACCTTCAAAACGTTCAAATACAAAGATATACCGCATAATAGAAGTTATGCAAAATATGCAAATTCCGAGCTCTAGTTACTATATTCTGTCGAAGATACCCTGTAAAAGGCTACCGTAAAGAGACTAAAACTAAATTGATGGAATTGTGTGTAAAAGTCTTTACAAAAACTTTCACAAGATATATTTTCTCACAACCATAAAAATTATCCTGAATCCCAAATAGTAACGTAAGTTTTGCTATAGCGCATTCATTGGAGCTTTGTGCTCTAGATAGGTCACGTCTGTGAGGTATACGGTGGAAAAAACATTAGAAAATGTGTTCTTTTATCAAATATATTAGCGTCACATTCGTAACTTGAATCGATTGGAAAATGAAGACCATGACGACAATAGAATTTGTTGTAATTGGTACCTGGTTCTCCAAAAATTCAAAGAAGTCACACGATTCAGAATTCTCTCCAATTCAAGTCGATTTTTCAGAGTACGCCATTGTTCCTACTGATCGAATGGCGGAAAATCTATCTTTATTGTATTATTATAGGTAAATAGATAAATAGGTGACTCACGGGTCATGGCGACTTGTTAGGGTAGCTTCAGGGAAACGTCTTGCTTTGGTCAATCTTGGATCCACAGGCCCATAGCGGGGACCTGGCGAATTACGATTGATGTCCATTTCAATATTTCGTCCGAGCCTGTAATAGCCGTGAAAGTTCAAAAGGGACTGGGAAGAAGTCAGATCAGACGTGTTAGCGACACATCTAACTTCTTTCCTGTTCATTCAGATAATTCGAAGTAACGCAAAATCGTAACGTTGTGATAACTTACATGGACCAAGCAGGTGCACTTGGAAGGTCCTCCACAGGGCGTCCGATGACTCCTTTCACCATATATTTGGGTCCAGGCGTGATTCCTTGGCCTGGGGGTTCCTTACGAGCCAAAACCACAGCAGAGGGCGGATTGGCGTACGAGGGATCAGGCCCTGGGTTGTACTTTACTGGACCAGGAACACCGTTGACTGAAATGTTTGTGAAGCTGGTAAAACACGGCTTCCACTTTCTCTTTATTTTTTAGAGATTCTCTAAGTCACTCAAGACTTTTGGTATGGAAGAAATCTGGCGTGTTGTGTACGGGAGTATACAATACTCGCAAATACAAAAACGTCTGCCAAGTGGGTGTGGCACATAGCTTCCTCGTATCCATAACCCGATTGTATAGATGATCCGATGCATAGTAGTTAATCTCAAAACATCAAAACAAGTTAATTTGTAACATCCCTGAAAATTTCATTGAAATCGGATGGAAAATGTAGAAGTTATGGCCGTTACAATGAATTCACGTTTGCGCATGCGCAGTGGCTACTATCAGTCCGAAGGTGGTGATTTTCATAGGGGACCATCTAAATACTAATCTGTGACATCCCTGGAAATTTCATTGAAATCGGATAGAAAATGTAGAAATTATGGACGTTACAAGGAAATTCACGTTTGCGCATGCGCAGTGAGTACTATCAGTCCGAAGGTGGTGATCTTCATTGGGGACCATCTACAACCTAATCCGCATAATCCCTGAAAATTTCATCGAAATCGGGTAGAAAAAGTGGAAGTTATGGCCGTTACAAGGAAATTCACGTTTGCGCATGCGCAGTAGCTACTATCAGCCCCAAGGTAATGATTTTCATAGGGGACCGTCTACACACTAACCCGCACAATCCCTGAAAATTTCATTGAAATCAAATGGAAAATGTAGAAGTTATGGCCGTTACAAGGAATTCACGTTTGCGCATGCGCAGTCGCTTCTATCAGTCCTGGGATGATGATTTTCATAGGGGACCGTCTACACACTAACCCGCACAATCCCTGAAAATTTCATTGAAATCGGACAATAACTTCGTATAGTTATGCGCGTTACAAGGAATTCATGACAGACAGACAGACAGACAGACACACAGACAGACAGACACACAGACACACAGACACTGAACCAAAATTGTTCAGGAAGGTCTAAAACGCAAAACGCGAGTGAAAATTTTGATTTTGGAGAACTTTTTTTTTTCGACCTTGAAAAGTGAAAACAAAGCTTCCGCTACCTTGGTAGACTCGGAAGCAAAATGCTCTTAGAAATAAAATAATCTTGGAAATTGAAAAGACAGAGAAACGTTCAATATAACATTATTACTACTTGGAACCAATCAATCAACTATAAGTGTAGTTTGTGGCAATTTTCATTTACCTAATAATTTAAATAAGAATGGATATCAACTTTTGAATTTTTGAATATCAAATTCTAAATGTGCTACGAAATCTAACATTTAAAATTTCAGAGCCTGATGATCCATTATTTCACCAACGATTTAATTATTTTCAACGCCTTGATCTACGTTTCCCAAAGTTCTCAAATTTTAAAATTCAATCTAGATTTAAAAAATAAATTTATAAGCCATTCTTGGCTGGTAGATAACATAGGTAACTCAATTACCGCTTCTATTTGCGTACATGAGTTTTAGTTTTTATACCTATTTACGACCGCTGACCAGTGTTCTTAATTTTCAATATTTTCAAGACAAAAATGTGCCAAAACGGCTAGTTATTTTGATTTTGTTTGGAATTGGGTAGAAGAAAACGAAATTGATGCAGGCTCCATACTGAGGTAGGTAAAGATGGTTCTTGATCTTTGGTAAGATGGTTTCTGATGTTCTCAGTTTTCTATAAATTAACAAAAAAATGGACCAGAACGGGTGTAGGTTAGTTGTAGGTTGGAACCTGGCAGAATAGAACGCTCTTCAACAAGGATGAAGGCTCCGCACAAAGGTTACCTCATCAAGTAGGAACAGAAGTGAACGAAATTGATGCAGGCTCCATACTGAAGTAGGTAAAGATGGTTCTTTATCTTTGGTAAGATGGTTTCTGATGTTCTCAGTTTTCTATATATTAACAAAAAAATGGACCAGAACGGGTGTAGGTTAGTTGAAGGTTGGAACTTGGCAGAATAGAGCGCGCTTCAACAAGGATGAAGGCTCCGCACAAAGGTTACCTCATCAAGTAGGAATAGATGAAAAATTACGATCAATTGTGTAGAAAGGTGTACATCAACATCCGCAATATCAATGGTAAACATATTTCCGAACCAACAACCTTATTTGATAATAAAAACGGAGTTGAGTAGAACGTTGTCTATTTCCACGAAAATTATGAGTTACAAGTTAAATCGATTTCGACGGTTAGGTCATCATCAGTAACAAACAATAACTGAAGGTACATCATAGAGAGCATAGCTTATATAGACACAAGTGAAAGGGAGCTTGAATCCCATTGGTCGAGGAAGTGAAAGTCATACCCAATCAGATAAGTGAAAGGAAAATCCTATTGGCTCAGAGAAGTGAAGGGACCTGGGAGGATCATCAAATGCCAATCAAGGCAGACAAAGTGAAAGGGAGCTCAAACATTGGTGAGGGTAACATTGTGAAGGGGAGACCAAGCTATTGCAAGAAGGAACCTATCAATGGTGAAACATGTTGAGGGACCACCTCATTCAGACATTTACCAGACCTATCACTCTTAAGAATCTCGAACTTTTCAAGCACATCCAACATACCTCCCTTCGGGCAAAAATGAGAAAATTCTATATACTGTCCGTTTGTTGTATCAAAACTAAAGTTATGATTGGATTCTCTTAGGTGATTCGCAAATCGCAGAGAATCCAATCATAACTTTAGTTTTGATCTAACAAACGAACAGTATATAGAATTTCCTCATTTTTGCCCGAAGGGAGGTATGTTGGATGTGCTTGAAAAGTTCGAGATTCTTAAGAGTGATAGGTCTGGTAAATGTCTGAATGAGGTGGTCCCTCAACATGTTTCACCATTGATAGGCTCCTTCCTGCAATAGCTTGGTCTCCCCTTCACAATGTTACCCTCACCAATGTTTGAGCTCCCTTTCACTTTGTCTGCCTTGATTGGCATTTGATGATCCTCCCAGGTCCCTTCACTTCTCTGAGCCAATAGGATTTTCCTTTCACTTAACTGATTGGGTGACTTTCACTTCCTCGACCAATGGGATTCAAGCTCCCTTTCACTTGTGACTATATGAGCTATGCTCTCGGTGATGTACTTTCAGTTATTGTTTGTCACCGATGATGACCTAACCGTCGAAATCGATTTAACTTGTAACTCATTATTTTCGTGGAAATAGACAACGTTCTAATCAACTCCGTTTTTATTAAAATGGTTTTCCACAATCTCATCGCGAGTGACTTTATTCGTATTATTTGATAATATTTTGATGGTGCTGTGATGTTCTTCGTTCTCCACATTTTCAATGTAAAAATGAACCAAAACGGGTGATGATTTTGCATTTTGGTTGGAATTGTGCAGAAGACAACGAAAGTGAGAAGCATGAGGACTTCATGAATAGGTTACTCACTGAGTAGGTTTTATGATGGAATAACGAACCATTGTGTGGCAATGTGCGCATCATCTGCGTTATCAATCGCAGTCTCATTTCCTTACCGAAAATACTTTCATAATGCTGTCAAATCTACACTTGTTAAAAGGATAATAATTTTATCGTAATAACATGAACACGAACTAATTGATGTGAACTATTGATGATTTTCGAAAAACGGTTTTGTTGATCGATGATTTCGTGAAACGATGTTTGATTTTGATCGTGGTAGTTTAGTTGAAACTCAGAATATCTGGCTATATTGACCAAAAACTTAACAGACTTGATTGTAATTGAAAGCAATTACTTCGGAATCAGTAAGTACTTCCTGGGAAGAATGTTATACCTCTTCAAGTTTGTTTCAGTGTGCGTTCAATTACAATTAGTTTCGCTGCATTCGATGCAATTCTAGGTTGTGTTGTTGTAAAATAACTGATGAAACCTGACAGATCTCACATTTTTGTTCGATATCACGCCGCGGGACCACTACGGCGCTAGGTCCTGCGTAGTTTCCAGTCCTTATGTTTTGTCCTGGATCGTATTTCGGTCCTGGGATGCCAGTTCCCACCACATCGTTGCCAACTCGAAATCCGACGGAGTACGCAGGGTACCGCATTTTCCGCGGATCGTGATTTTCAAAACCCGTCAATGTCGGGAGTATATACTTGTTTGGACCTGGTCCTGGATAAAACAGTTCAGTCCACAAAAATTATATGTTCCTTTAGGATCAAAATTGATTAGTCTAAAAGCTATATTTGCAGGTATTTACAATAGTAAGGTAACGTTGAACTAATACTCGTACATACCTGTCATTTTTATCCGAACAAGATGAAGAAAATTCGTTATAAAATAATGCGTCGAATACAGTAACAATCTATTTCAAAATTATCTATTACGAGGTATAAAAAAATCTTCATTCTCAGAGATAGTGCTTATTTAAGTTTTCATACAACTTTTTTCAGTCACCATGAAAATTGTAGGTTTCGAAGAATTGAATGGAGTAGTTTGTGAGGTCATATGATGATAGAACCAAAAACCGGACAATATTCCGAATAGTTACTGCATATCGAAGAAGATCCCGAAGTCCTGCAAGCAAAATTAGAGTAAAATTCCAATTTTCGAGCATCCTGTAGTTGGGTTGGCTATACTAGTTCAAATCTTTCCTTCTTCTAGTAGTGAGATTCATTGATTGATTTTTCTATTTATCGACCAGGGAATGCTTAGGGCCTGGAGGCCCTCTCTTATAGCATCCCTGGAGCAAAAATAACAAATATCCTCTTACAATCTTGATACTTTCATATACATATATGTACACACACATTTTATATAAAAACTAATGACACTCTCATGAGTTAACTTGTACTTCACACTTTTAAATATTTTAACATAAGTAATTTTACGTTCCTTATGGTTAATAAGTTCACTTTATTTATTGTTTAGTTAATCTCTCATTTATTATTCTTTCTGCTCATTGTACTATCGTTTCTTATAATTTTCTTTGATTTACTTCTGTTGTCGATAATTTAGGTATGTACGCATTCGTTTCTAATATTCTTCTAATAACTTTTTTCGAAGTGTGTTCCTAAAGGTCTCTGGGCTCTGCTTTAAATCGTACATGTTTTTCAGTTCGTTGTAAATACGAGTTCCCTGCACTGCGAAGGACCTGCCAAAGAGGGTGGTTCGGTGGGCCGGCACTTCATGATTTGCTCTCTATTACTTGTGCATTTCGAATGAACATGTGACATAAATAGGAACTCGTCATGCAAATACTTGGGCCTCCGAAATTTCAGGAGTTTAAATACCATCACAGCAATTTGTAGCTTTTTCCTTTCTCCCACCTTAAGCCATCCCAGTGCTTTGTATTGGGGTTTGACATGGTCGAATCTGATTGCCGAATTTTGTGCTTTTTGTAGCTTGGCTACGTTTTCGCAGATAGAGAATAGAAGAACATAAAAAATTCTTGCCACATTGTGCTATTAGAATATAATATCTATCTATATAAATATCTGATATTTATGAAGTCGATGAGACGAGAGGTAAGAAGACAATTTTCTGTTCGAATCCTAACGCGAGATTTATCTCCCTTTTATTATTATTCAAATGAACCAAATGCAAAGTTTGTAAAGTTATGGCAGCCGTATCTCGATAGTTTGACTTCCCAATACTATCGGTCCATAAATGATCAATACTATTCGACAATAGGTTTTATAATTATTGTCTATTTTGAGTGATAATTAGTTCATCATAATAATGTTGTAACGAACGGTAGACCTACGGTTTTACAGTCAAATCATTATCGTACGGTATAATTCTGTGGGGTAACTCTCGTGGCTCATTAACCCGTTTTCGGCCATTGGTAGAGAAAACATAAAAATTTGATTTTTTTCTGAAAAAAGCTCTCTAATTGGATGTTTAGAACATATTGAAGGCAGCAAAATAATTGTCATGTACTTCAATTAGAAAATAGCAATTGTTGCGTTTATGCAACAATGGCAGGAAGTGGGATCACACGTGAAATTGTATGAAACAGTCTGGGTGTAGGTGAATATCACATTTTTCACACTTATAAATGTTTGGATTGTTGCAGTTTCGACATCTTTTCCTTACAGTTGGGTTGCTTCGAATTATGAGGTGGCCTTTGTCATCAGATTTTGTAAAATGATCGATAAATTTGCTGGCACCGCTGCCCCTCTGCTGAAATCCTCCCTCAGACTCTGAATCTACACCTCCTGAGGCTTCTTCCGTAAATTTTATAAGTTAAATGGTGACTGCTGAGCGAAATTCGATCTGCGAGATTTTCTTGTCGTTCACAATTCGGTGGGTTTTCCATGCGTTTACCACACAGCTGTCAACGGCATTTATGAACAAGGGCCACCACCATTTTTTTCCTTTGATTCGAATTCTATAGTTAGCGATGCCATTGTCATGTAAGTCCACGAAATGCTGAAGTAGGCGAACTCACAGCGTATAGCAAAAACTGGAACAAATACCCATCTGAGGAGCACACGCACCATAATTCGAAGCCAAACCTTACAGGCTTGCCTCGGATCAATTTTTTGGCAGTATGACGTCCGAAATAAGGGACCATTTCTTCGTGGATTGATAGATGAGCAGCGAATATCCCAAATTGCAAAAAGTTTCCGTTCAGGTGAGAGAAAAGGGGGCTTCAACTTCATTCGCTTCTTCGTCAGGAATGTCATTTAGAAATATTCCCTGGATTTCCGCCAGTGTCCACGCGGAGATTTTTTTCTTTGAATTACTCATCACTCTGGCCCCGAAGAAAACAAAGCAAGAACTAAAAAAAACTTGCGGAAACCGACCTGAAAATATCCCCTCTCCCTGAAGATTTGGCGCAAATGCCTAGCGAAATGGTTTCCGTCCGAACATGCATCAAAACATTAGCACTCCTGCCTTCCAACTCGGGCTGCAGCCCAAGAGGCCTGACCTCACTTTCCGCCAACGTTGCGCTCATGCAACGTTACCGCGTTTTGACGTGATAACGTCTTATAAATTGGTTTACCGGGAGACACTTCAAGAAACTGCGTTACGCTCCGCTCACGGAGGGGGTGCAGCTTCCCCGGCGCTCACAAAAGCGGGAGCGCCCCGCCCCCCTTCCCTGGCACTCACTCCCCCCCCCCCCACCCATGGGAAATACCTACTACCTACGGGAAATACCTACTCTGTGCAACTTGACAAAGAATTTTATTTTATCCTTCTTCCTACTATACGAATGAATATTAACATTAAAATTATTTTACCACTCAAAGTCGTTGTCACGTAAAACTTTCGCCCGTATACCGACTTTACAGGCAACAACACAGGGTTTTTTTTTTGAACCTTCCCATCTTCTGAAGTAAATTATGACAATTATTGAGGTGTCCTCATAATCTGGAGATCTCAAACGACTAAGGTATGGGGGCATTATGGATCGTGATGAGCAGCAAGTGGACTATAACAGGAACTGAAATAGCTGAATTTTCAGAATTAGCTGAAACATCAGAATTTTCCTAGTTGGGCAGAAGTCTCAACGGGCTTTCATAGGATATTTTCGAAGTTAGTTCTGCTTCTAAATAATGGATTAAAATTGAAAAAAAGGTAATTTATTCATGAAGTAGATATGAGAAATTCTCAAGGATAACGTTGCGTAAACGCAACATTGGCCAAATATGGGTTAAGGGCCTTCAAAATGCAGAAGGCAGCTATTAGGTTGGCTTTTATTTATAATATAGGGGAAGCTGTAGAGGCTTTTTTATTGAAATGAATTGTTTAACGTTACCCTCTCTCTATGTATATGAATGCCTGAAATTGATAAAGAATGATCAGAAATCAATGAAGTCACATTCCAATTGTCACCGTTACAACACCCGGTTTTGTAGAGACTTGTGTCCCCCTTTTGCTCGTTTTACGACAACGTTGACGATGGATCCATTGCAGAGTGGGATCCGTTTTTTCAATAAACTGCCAAAAGAGTTTAGGGACCTACCGGAGACCACATTTGCCAGGCGTTTGAAGCCCATATTGTTCGGCGCAGAATTGTATTGGGTCGATGACTTTTTCAAATTGTGTTGGTGACGACCAGACCTTGTCTTGAACTTTATAATATATTCAACTGTTTTGTTGGATTTTTGTGGTACCTAGTTATAAAATTATCAAGCAGCAGATGAATATTCATAGTACTCTTGCTTGCCCCTATTTGCAGTATATGTTTTATCGTTATTGTCTTAATTGTGCCTTCATACCTATTCATTATTTATGTTGCTGTGATTCGAAACTGACTGTGATAATTATTTGACTTTGACTGTGGCCGTTCTTATTTTTTATAAAATGCCACTATTGTTACTGTTTTGGTCACATGTTCCGTTTGTAGTTTTTTGTTATTGTTGTTTTATATTATTGTTGGTAGGTAGGTACTTTACTGTTATTGATGAAAACTTAGTATGTTAGTCAATAGACGATTTTTTACGATTGTAATACCACACTGGCTGGTTTCGACAATAAAAAAAAGATTTGATTTGATTTGATTATTACGCCATTTTTTCCAACAAAAAGTTTTTCAATTTTTATTTTGCCTAAAATTGCAATAAAATTTATTGTTTAATGTTAATGTTCATTTAATTTTCAAATGACATTTGTTAAAATTAACATGATAATGCTTTCTTGGGTCGTGACGTCACGATAAGGCGAAGGTGTAATTTCAACTGTGACGGCCAAAAGTGACGGTTGGAAAAATGATGGAAACCTCGTGTTAATCATTATCAAATGATTAAAGTTGGTGTAGGTAGGTACCTACGTAGATACAGGTACTTATGATTAGTTAGTAGACAATAATTGTGTACTAACTAATCATAAGTAGAAGGCAGGTCTCAAGAAGGTAGCAAGAAGGCAGGTCTCAAGAAAAGATTTGGTTGAATATGAATTATTCATATTCAACCAAATCTTTTCTTGAGACCTGCCTTCTTGCTACCGAGAATTGAATTTGAAAGACCTGCGGTTACTAATGGTCGAAACAAACCGTCGGCTACAAATAACTATTATATTATAAATAAGGCGTTTAACGTTCTAAATAGTTTCACATCAGTATCACGTACCGACGAGAACGAAGTACGTAGTGTGGCCGTGAGAGAAACGTATATCTAATTTATGTACTGGAACTAAGTCACCTGAAATTTCTCTTCTGACTCACTTTATCTACGTAAGCAATGCATGATAATATTTCGACCTTCAAACTCTATCAGTTAGAAAGAAGAAAATTTCGCCCCGAAAAAACCGAACCAGTTCGTGTCGAAGTGGTTTCCAGTGATCCTTTTTCCGAAAATGTTGGTGGTCGCTTCGATTTTGGTCGTGTTATTCCTTACAGTTTGTCATCTTAACAATCAGATTTGTCTGTACTGGAAGAAGAGAGGAATTCCTTTTATACCTGCAACATCATTATTCAGTAAGGATATCATTAGGTCGTTTCTACTTACTCCAGCTCTCTTGAGTGAAATTTACGACAGATCTAAAGGGAAAAGCTTCATAGGATTCTTCCAAATGAGGGAACCAGTTCTGATGGTGTGCACTCCTGATGTGATCAACGCCGTCCTCAATAAGGATTTTCACAGCTTTTCGTCAACGCGGAAGTCCGAATGTTCCTCGGAAAGTGACCCTTTGAGTCAACACCTGTTGGCACTTGACGGCGAGAAATGGAAGAACATAAGGTCGAGATTGACTCCGGCTTTTACTTCGGGAAAGCTGAAAAGTATGTTCCCTATCATTGACAGCCACGTCGACGAATTTTTGCAATTCCTCGAAAAACACCAAGGGGAATCTATAGATGCTGAAGAAATTTGTAGCTGTCTATCAATCACAAACATACTCAGCTGCTCGTTCGGCCTGCAAACGGAATGTCAAAATCCGAACAACGCCAGGTTCATCCAAGTGGGTAAAAAGGCCTTTGAGGCGGGGTTTTGGACACTCTTGAAAGCTCGGTTCAGGATGATGTTTCCGCGACTTTTCAATTTGCTCAAATTGAAAGGTTACGTGAGCGGGCACGCTAACTTCTGCGCTGATTTCGTCAGAGAAGTTATCGAACATAGGAAAATGACAGGGTTTCATCGTCCGGACTTCGTTGAAATTCTCATGAAACTGCGAAGTGATGAAGTCGACAAAGGAGAAGATGGGAAAAGTATGTTTTATATTTCCTAGCAAGTAATTACAATGTTAAGTAATTAATCTTGAGATGGAAATGGAGCAGCTGTTTGCGCATACGTTTTTCCTCATTATGACTACATTATCAGAGTACTTAGGTGGCAGAGAGATTCATCAGGGTGAGGTGTAGGTACGTGGTTTGCATGGTTGCGCAGGCTGGGCGAGAAACGTGTATTATCTGGGAGACCAAAAGACATCGTTGTCTGGTGTGATGGGTTTGGTTCATTTGATTCATCATGGCGCATTCAGATTTTTTTTTTGTTCAGCAGGTGAGAAAATCTTTGAGGTCCACAGAATACTTGCAGAACCGAGTTTTCAGGTTATCTGGGTTTCAAACACACGAAAAACTCGTAGGGAGCAAACGGTTTGTCCTGCAGAGCTCCGGGTGGTCTCAAACATTTTTAAAAATTCAATACTATTTTGGTGAAAAAACGATAGGTACCTTTATTTCGAGAGTTTTCGAGCTAGCACTCTTGAAACTTTCAACTCTTAATTTTCACCCTTTAGAAATGACTGACATCAACCAAAAGCTTCGCGGCACAACTAGACCCCAAATGGAGCCTTATATCAATACCAATCAAGGTATTGTTTTTCCATCAAATTAAGATAGTATTGAATTTTTAGAAAACCACCCGGAACTCTGTAGAACAAACCGTTGGCTCCCTACGAGAACTTAAGGGTTGGACCACAAATCAGAAACACGAGTGTGAATCGTAAAAGAGGCCTAATCCCCGTTCAAATTTTAGCTGACCGAAATGCGGTCGATGTTTTTTCTTCACGTTGGTTGGTGGTAACAATGGCAAATCCGTGTTCTTTGCAGACGAGTGATCTATATAGAAAAATAATAAACCATTGTGTAATAATTTGCAGCGTTTTTTATTCGATTTTCGGATTTTACGTACCTCGAAAATATTTTTGCTCCCGAGTCTACCAAGGTAAGTAGCGGATGCTTTGTTTTCACATTTCAAGGTTGAAAAAAAAAAATGTTCTCCAAATCAAAACTTCCCACTCTCGTTTTACGTTTCACACCTTCCTGAATAATTTTGGTTCAGTGTCTGCCTGTCTGTCATGAAATCCATGCCACAGCCATAACTTCTACGTTTCTCATCCGATTTCGATGAAATATTCAGGGATTGTGCTGGTTGCCGTGTAAATCGATTGTTGTGATAATGGTAGGTACTTAAAGATCGATGTTTTGTTTAATAATAATAATGAATGAAAGAATAATGAAACTCCCAAATTGAAACTCAGCCCGGAGCTTAACATTAATTCGGGCTCAGTTCTGGGGTGCTTCATCAGTTAATTCTAGGGAAGGGAACGGACCAGATTCTCCCTTTTCTCTCTCTCCCGTTCTACGCAGATCTTCCCTTTCAGGATGCTCTACGTGTATTCTGCTACAAGGCTCCCATTTTTTTTCACTTCCCAGCATTTTGCTGACAACAGCTTTTGATGTTTGAACGTAGTAGACGCATTGGCACAAGATGGGGACGTTGCTACTGTAATCTTAGTTTGAACAATTGTCCAAATCACTCCATATAATACAATTTTTCGGTATATCAGATCAACTCTGATAGACGGGGCTAAGGACTATTGTAGTGGTTCCCACAAATTTGCTTTAGTGAGTACTGAGTTGAGAACGGGCACGAAAGTGGTGACCCCAAATTACGATTGAACATGTCTTCTCTCTACATGTCTACTTTCGTGCCCGTTCTCAACTCAGTACTTACTAAAGCAAATTTAGTTAGTAAATGACAAGTCTCGAATCGAGTCACACGAAGGAATGAATATTTTATTAGAAAAAGTAAACAATTGCATCACTATGTAACGTAATAACCAAACGGCAACATTTCTGTTGTGGGAACCACTACAGCTATCGTTGTTTGCATGCTGTTGTACCACAAGTTAATATATCCTAATAAACATATTTTTTATGCAGTCATTCATTGATTAGGTAATATCATTATCATAATATTATTTTCATTCAGGTAATGAATTATTATTTTTATAATAATTCATATAGGATTATAATTTTATTCAGTCTTTCATTAATTAGGTAATAATATTACTGTGATAATGAATGGCTGAATGAAAAATATGTTTAGCAGGATACAAAATTTAAAATAAATTTGTGGTACAACAACATGGAAACAACGATGGGCCTTGTTGGAAATTATTGGAAATCAAGAGTTGTCCGCGAACTTCTTGTGAACTTTCGATCCAACCTGGACGACGTTGGTATCGTTGGATTTTTCTCATCTCAGGTCAGTATTAGACTTTCAAGTCTTGTGAGGTTGCTCGTCGAAGCTGAAATTTCAGAGGGAGCCTAACCAAGACTGCGGAGTAAGACTATCGTGACTTTCCTAGTTGTTAGATTTTCCAATAAACCGTTGATAACGCTCCAACCCATGTTGACCATTGGCCTCAGCTCACCTCGTCTCGCCTGTCTCCCTCACGTCTAGATAATCCGAAATGCACGCTGTTTCCCCTTTTGTTGTATTTTCAATTTCTATCTTTGGAATTAGATTTGTTAGTGCAAATTACCAACATATTTTGCCTATTTTACTGTAATTTACTCATGATGTATTATGTTATTAGATTTTGACTTTTAAAATCGATTACTAATAAACAATTTTCAGAGTTTAAAAAATGTTTAGATTTTAATACTACGTGACTTCAAAGCTACTATTTATAATATATATTTCCAATTTTGTGGTTTGTCCACCTAAACCATTCCTGAAGGGAATGCCCCTATGACGTAGGAGCAGGTACCCTCAGTAGCTAGGGGGACAGCCTAACCTCCCTGAAGGGGAGAACAGCTACAGCTCAGTAGGAGCAAGTACGCTCTCTAATAGAGAACAACAGGTGCACTGCGCAAATTTTATAATGCGAGCAGGTATGTTCTTTGAAGGAGAACAACAGCTACTCCAGTTTGTAAAGGTTTTTAAGAGCTTTTTGAGAGAGAGCCAAATTTTTTAGATACTACGAATATACCTAACCAAGATAGGAGGTCAGAGCAAATGATGGTAACTAGCATGGGTGAGAGTTCTGTTTATAAAGAGGTTCCTGGGTCTCCCCTTGCTGGTCACTTTGGAAAGGCTCTTGACCGATGAGGAAGGTTTTCCTTGGGGGTCAAAACCCTAGGTCAATGACCTTTAGTCTTGTCTTTTTCCATTCCCCGATTTCCATTTAGTCGTTTTTATCATATTTGACCAGGTTTGAGCGACAGCTTGATAATTGCTCAAGTCTTCTCCTTCCTCGTGGCGGGTTACGAGACGACAACGACTACCTTGAGTTGTGCGCTTTTCGAGTTGGCGCAGGACGCTCATGCGGCAGAAAAGCTGAGGACTGAGGCTCAGGACGCGATGGAGCTCTGCGGATCCCTCAACTACGAGTCCGTCAACTCCATGGACTTCCTCGACCGCGTGATCAAAGGTGATGAACCACCAAGAATTGATACATTAATCTAATTTTGACTCTTTCCTACTGCCCTGTTCAAAAAGTACCACTCCACAAAAAAAAAAAAAAAAAAAATCGTTTTTTTAATAATTTTATTTTAATCTACATAATAACCTGATTGTCAGGATTATACTGTAAAAATGTCAGAATGTTTTGATAACTGCAATTCATACTTACAGGTCACCAAAGTTAGAAAGTACAAACTGGCGAATAATGGTAGTTTTGATAACCTAACAGCTGATAGCTGTTGTTGTTGATGATGAATTTGATTTTTTTTAGTCCTAGGCACAGAGAATCGGAGGCAAGTTAACCCTGAGTGGTCCTAGGTAACCATGTCGGACAGAAACAAATGGTATAGACAGACGTGGATAATAGAAATTAAATAGATTCGTTATTCGATGAAACGATCGCGAGTTTGCAGTGTTGACATTCATTCATCTGGAGTTCTAATGCATTATACCGAATACAAATTACATTGTTATCTTATAAATATCTAGTTATTATTTCAAGTTAGTCATTATAACATAACTTGACACTTATCACCCTACATTGTTCCCTTTCTCATCGATCTCTTGGTTTCGATTCGTTTGCTCTTCCTTTTGAAAAAGCACTCCATTTGAACCTCATAAATGAATGTTCCTGATTTTAATACTCTGGTTGCCACCCTTCTTCAAGTTTTTTTTCCCCTATTCTAATTGTTTCCATTCTCCATTCCACCATCATCGCCAATAGAGGAGGCGAGGGGTTTTATACATGGTTGAATTTTATATTAAAATTGAACCTTATAATTTAGGTTGACATAATCCCATTCTCGTCTCCACTGAAGTACTCCAAGAATTATAATTATTCGAAATAAAAACCACCACAAACGTCTAAATCACACCTACAGTATAAGTTCATCTTTCCCCCGCTAGGGATAGTGAAGCATTTTTCCCTTGAATCAGCTGCATCGCATTATCTCAAGCTTTACTAAAATAGGTAATTGAGCTTATCTCATATGATTCAAAGGAAAAACGCTTCATTATCCCTAGCGGGGGATACATGAACTAATGCTGTAGGTGTGGTTTAGACGCTCGTAAAACCACCAGATTCTGGTTCGTCAAATAACGGAATGAACTTTTATTGCGTTACTCTTGACAACACACAAACAATAATAACTAGTAGATTGTTAGCTTGCCCAGTTACCTATTACAATAATCCTAAGGAAGTTGGTCAAATAACTCGATGTCTCTAATTAGGAGATATCTTCTAATTTAGAGACCTTCCACTAACCATCGTATGTTCTACTTCTTATTACAGAAGTCTTGAGGAAACATCCACCGGTCATTTTCATACCGAGGGTGTGCACAAAGAAAACCACCATACCAGGAACTTCCGCACTCCTCGAAGAAGGCACTCAATTGCTGATACCCGTCCTGGCACTTCATCGTGACCCGAAGTACTACCCGTACCCGGACGAGTTCCTGCCGCAGAGGTTCACGAGCCACAGCGCCAAACTCAGTCTTCCTGACACTCCTTACTTGCCGTTCAGCGAAGGACCCAGGAAATGTATAGGTACACTAATAAAAATTCCATTCATAATTTAATGCCGAGTTGGATGGGCAGTAAAGCGTACTCATGATGAATAACAAGGACTCATGGAATCGGTTGGTCTAAAATTGAATGATAGGTACATAGTTTTTGCCAGGACAAGAAATTTACTATAGAAAGGTACGTAACACAATTTATTTAGAAAGTTGTAAAACGCAAAAATTTTGATTTTGGACTGCACGAAAAAATATTCTAAAAATCCAAAGCCATCAAAATGATTTCTCCTTTACTTTCATTTTATAGATCTCTGAACAATATTTGATTCCTGGTATTGGAAATTCCTGGTCACGAAAATAACTTAGTATTAAAAATCGCATTGTATGTTTTGGATGAAATTTTAAGGATTGGTGCGGGTTGCCTCCGAGATGGTTCTCTATAAATTGCCTCACCATCGGGAAAATAGGAGATAGTGCAGAGGCGCGAACGTGATTCAACTGAATAATATCTCAAGATTCGATGAGCCGATTTTGCTCAAATTCAGATGGTGGTAGTTTACGCGGGAAAGCCGTCTACTCAACCATGCTTATCTGATGGAAAGGCATCTGGAAGCAATATTATAGGAGTTATAAGGCTAATTATGAGATCAATAGATGATACCCTTATTTCTGGATAACTCAGTTGTAATGTTGCCCACGATATCAAAGAGAATGGGAGGAAAATGAATAAATAATCGTAAATAACATAACAATACAAATTGATACATGAGGTCACAATAATACTTGTAAATTGACTGTAAATATTATGATAAAATTGACGAAGTGGGATAAGGGAGAATACAGAAACACTCACGAGGTAAATATTGTATACTGGGTGCCCCATTTTAAGGACCGGAAAACTTCGGGAGTCGATTTTACTCGTATAACTAATATAAGAAAGAAAATGTATCATAAAAATTTTCTTTTGACCCCTTGTTTCTCACAGTTTTTTAACTTCAAGACTTTTATTGTGTCTTCGACCGTATGATTCTAAAATTACCATAACAACCTTAATTTACCGTAAAAATGTAAAAATAAGGGCACATTTGGAAATGGCGTCAAATTCATGGCTCAGTTTTTGATGTTGAGGTACGTGAAAAATCATGCGGAAGTAACACCAAAAGAAAAACCTCTATTTACATACTTCGGGCGAAATTATTGAAACACAGAATGTGTTTTAGCTCACGCGTTTCACATAATTTCGCTACTTTAAATCAGAATCTTATCACCGCATCATAACAAAATATCTCATAGGTTACATCAGGTTACACGATCCTTAGTTCCGTATAATCGGCATCCATGTTGTCGTCCCAGATTTCGTTAGCTTTTTTGGCTAGTTAGTCCATGGCTAAAACACATTCTCTGTTAAAACAGGAAATTTTGCCTATTTGACAAGAATTACTTTACGATTTGATTTTCCCCCACAGATTTGGCACCCACAAATAGTTTTGAGTAGGAACTAGAAAAATTGGAAGTTTGAGGCCCTTTCCAAATGTACCCTTATTCTTACATTTTTACAGTAAATTGAGGTAGTTATGGTAATTTTAGTGACGTGAGGTCAAAAACACGAAAAAATCTTGAAATTGAAAAAATAGGAAAAACAACGAAATGGCTACGTTACATTTTCTTACTTAAATTAGAATAGAATAGTTATAGAATAGAATAGTTGTAGAATCTCAGAAATTTTTCCGGTATAAACCAGATATAAATGGTACTGATGGTCTCTCCGGGATCGCAGACCGGCTTCACGGTCAGATCAGTGGGCGATGATTCCCCCCAAAAACACTTATTGATGAGTTCGAATGCGTTTTGTGCTCCACTTAGCTAGTATTTTTAATGTAACAGAAAAATATTTAGTTTTGGCGACGTCCTTGTGAAGAGGCTACGCAGACCTCCCATCTTAGCAAAATTTAAATGCGTCTTATCAGTATCATCTATTTCACCAAATTTACAAGAATTTTATTACAACCCGCTTGTTTAATACTCATTAAGTACCATTTTATCAGGAATGAGATTCGCACTGCTCGAGCTGAAGATTGCATTGGCGAAAATAGTGATGGACTTCGACTTGAAATTGGACGAAACGTCGCCTAAAGTCATCACCGTCGAGGAGTTCGCGAGGACCTACAAAATGAAGAATCGAATCAAGTTAATCTTCAAGCGTAAAAGTCTCACGTCCCAAGATTCCTGTTCGACCACGTAAATTCTGATGTAATTTAGAAGTAGAAGCTAATTATAAAACCGTTCCACGTGTATATTGTAAATAAAGGAGCCCGGAAGTCTTGGAACTGCAATTATTATAATTCTAGCACACTTATTCATTTTTGCTTCCGAGGTTATACAAAGGTAGGTACC
Organism: Apolygus lucorum; assembly: GCA_009739505.2. Taxonomy (NCBI): domain Eukaryota; kingdom Metazoa; phylum Arthropoda; class Insecta; order Hemiptera; family Miridae; genus Apolygus; species Apolygus lucorum. The sequence goes on from CM019182.2 coordinate 52,448,062, forward strand.
GGGAGGATGGTTATCTCTGTTCAAGGTTTAAATAGATACAGTTTTTAAAACATTTTTGCAAAACAGGTTTTAAAAAGTGATTGAAACAGCATCAGGATTCGAGGGCAATCAACGAGTTTTAGAGTTCTCAACCTTCTTTCTTGACTTTCTCCGAGAATTGGAGGTGAAAACCAGCCTTTGAAGTGGTCGTTGAAATAAGGGTTGAAATTTTGAGAACGCCTTAGCTCAAAAACTTTTGATATAAAAGCATTGTATTTTCATCAACATTGAATTTTTGGAATCGGATGAGACCACCCAGAGTTCTGTAGGACCAACTGTTCGCTCTCTTTTAGAGCTGAAGGGTTGGACTTACGATCAATCAGTTACTCGAGTGTGAATCGCAAGAGAGGCCTAATCTCCGTTCAAATTTAGCTGAGTTGCGATCGTTGTTGGTCTCCTTGAGTTTTACACAGTTTTGCGCCTTCAGCAAGCAATAATCAAATTTCCTAACTGCACCCACAACTCGAATTGAGAGTGAAGCGTTTATTTCTTCAAAACAAAGTTGAATGTGGAGCGAAGATATTGTTGGTTATTAGTGACAATGGCAAAGCCGTGTTCTTTCAGACGAGTGATCTAGAGAAATAATAAACCTTTTTGTAATAATTTGCTTGGTCTTTTGCCTCACTTTCGTAGTAGGTACCTATATTTTGGTGACTGGAGTTTTTCAAAATTAACATATTTTGTTAATTACCTATACAGGCCCTGAGTTCATTACTACAATTGTAATGGAAATTTACTGTTTATATAAATTTTAAATTGGGATGCTATATTTCTCAGTCTTATTAGGCACTTGAAGCACTGTTTTGTGGGAATTTTTCGTATAGATACGCACAAGATGCCATAGAGCAGATTTTTAAAAACTTGTTCGAAACTGTGTTTATAACAGCCTAAAAAAACCTTTGTCTCACAGAGAAATAAAAGTTGTAAACTTTTTTTCTATTCATTAATAGAAAAAAATCTGTTTTTTCCTGCGCTGCTTGGAAATTACGCAATGAATAAGAGGAAGATATGTGTGACACCCACTGAGCACACGTTCATTATATCCACTCGCAAAGAAAGCTCCGTTTCTGAATTAATAGTTGGCGTCAAAATCGTGAAATATATTGATAAGTAAATCATCATTATTTTGGTTGTAATGCAGCGAGTGGACAAAACACCTCCTGCGCTCTAATACTTGGGCAATCCGCAACGCTGGCCTGTTTTGCACGTTGGTTCACGAAATGTCTCAGGCGCTGATAGAAGAGAGAAATAAAGAAATTTTATTCATTTGAAAAATTATTTTTCCATAGGGTACTCCATAACATGAGTGCCATATGTAAAGAGCAAGAGTAGCTGCTGTACGCGGAGAAAAGTAAGATAATCAAAGTGAACGAAGATGATCGCATATGAGCTTCCATCGATGGAATAAAAACACATCTTCTGCTCTCAGGCAGCCAACGACGCAATTTTGCCACAAAAAATGCAACGCGGATACCAGTAAACAGAATCATAGCTTCATATCGGTAACTATGAAACAAGGATCTTTAGAATACTGTACATATTATTAGAAGAGATGCTTCGTTGTTGATCACAAAAAATGAAAAAATTATCAACCTACCTCAAGCTAATAAATTATTCATAAAATATCTTGTGTGCATTTTATTTCATCGTTTTAATTTTCAAATTACACCTAAAACAATGGACACATCCATGATCTATTGTTTTTCCTTCTAAGGGAGAAATTGATAGTTTGTACACAATAATAGAAAATAAGTGGTTTTACCTATCATTACCTATTTTATCTATCATCATACCTACTTTTACCTACTTTTGTTGTAAAATGCATTTTGTAATAACTTTGTTAAAATCCAACAAACCAAGTATCATATTGGAAACAGATGGCGGAGTCTTTTCCTGAGGTTTCTAAAATCGCCTTGAAATACTTGCCTGCAGTGGCTACCTCTTTTTTTTAACCCCCCTCAAAATTTGATGGTTTACGTTTCAAGGTTCGTAGAATCCGAAGATCGAATAGAAATGTTTCCGTCCGTCCGCCGTACGCGGCACTTTTCTTAGATACAACGGACCAATTTTGATGAAATTTGTTAGGTATATGGGCTCCATTTGGGGTCTAGTTGTGCCGCGAAGCTTTTGATAGATCTCAGTCACTTCTAAGGAGTGAAAATTAAGGGTGGAAATCTTTAAGAGTGCCCTAGCTCGAAAACCTTCGATTTAAAGGTATCGTTTTTCCATAAATTTAAGATAGTATTGAATTTTTAGAATCGTATGAGACCACCCAGAGCTCTATAGGACCAACCCTATGAGAACTTAAGCCAGAAACACGAGTGTGAATCGCAAAAGAGGCCTAATATCCGTTCAAAGTTTAGCTGACCAAAATGCGATCGTTTTCCTTTCTTCGAGTTTTGGAATTTGCGTCCTTAGCAACCAGTAATCAAATTTCCTCATGAAGGCACCCACAACTCCCTGTTTCTTCGAACTGAGTGTGAAGCATTTTTATTTCTTCCAAATATTTGGTAGGTAGTGTATATGGTTGGTGGTGACAAATGGCTATGTCGTGTTCTTTGCAGTGGAGTGATCTATATAGAAAAATAATGAACCATTGTGTAATAATTTGCAACGTTTTTTAAAATGATATCAAATGTTGTATTTCAATATTCAACTTGAATTATTGTTGCGTCCATTGCAGGTTCATCAGTAATGAAAAGAGTAGCAGATTTTTTCTCCGACATCTTTCGTTCTTCCAATTTTATTTATTCAGTAGTTTAAGTCAAAATTTCACGTTTAACATTTCGAATTTGGATTTTCGTCACGAATTTTGATTTTATATCTGTCATTCGGATTTTCTAGTTTTATTTCTCGAGCGCAGTAGCTCCTAGGAGGTTCCCTATGAATTGAAAAACTCCCTATCTCAGCATCTACGAGTACACCCTTTGAACCAACACAATGTGTTGGTTCAAATGTCATCTCTGATTTTTGCCGAACACTGGTCGCTTTGATCTGAAAATGAGATCGGTGGTATCCGATTATTTGTGATGAACATGCAACCTGTTGGCCAGCACTAGAACTATCTTTACCATTAAATCCAGCATGTAAATACGAATCGAACAATTTACACAACTCAATTTGCCCAAAATCTGAAATAAACTGTGTTGGTGTAGCGACGAAACACAAATTTGTTACAAAAGATTGTGAACGCCGTGACAAATTATCGGATCAACTCGGGTCCAACCGGTCAAAGTCAATAATAAACAAATGCTGCTAAACTCCACAGAATTTATTCAATTTCTATACATTTATTTATAAACCGTATGAGGAAGAAATGTTCATAAAAGTCTTATTCCTCTGACGTCAAAACTATATTACCTACATTATCTTTTAGACATGGAAATATGAGTGTAGGTTCGTACTGTACAGGTACACACTTTAATTGCTACAATGGTTCTATAAAAGACATCATATAAATAAAAAAAACAATGAGTTACGAGTTACGACGCAATTTTGATTAGTTCGGGTCCCCTAAATTTGGGAGGAGGGAAAGACAGTAAGATTATTTGGTGCACTCTGAGCTGAGTTCGGTGGTTGGTACCATTTGACAATCTACTGCCAATTTCCAAGACATGGCTGCAAAAAGTGTGGAAATAAGTTGCTTGCAAAACGATAAAACTTTACTCCAAAATATTGAAAAAAAAGATAACTTTAATTATTTAACAATGGTAATAGGCATTCAATAATTTCAATTTAGGTATCGAACATAATGCATTATGAAGGTTGTACCTAAGTATTTACTTGTAGTTACTTATGCACTAATAATGTACGAGTATTTCATGTCTCTTCAACTCAACTAGCTACTACAACACCTAACAAGATTGAGTAAAGAACCGTATCATACCTTATACAGGGTCTAAGCTTAACTGTTCTGCCATGCTGCACTGAAAAAATTCGAGGTTTCCCAAATTACGTAAAATCAGAGGGCTTTTTCATGGCTTAAACCTTGACTCAAAAAATAAGTAAAGCAATCTATCCGATATTAAATTTAATGCTCTTTCCAACGGTAACTTCAAATCGTAATTTACACAGCAAATTAAAGGAGTTATGACCGATTTATGACGTAAGATCAAAATCACGAAAAACATATTAAAATTAAAATAACTCGGAAACGAAGCCTTAAAATAAATTAATTGCTAAGATACATTTTTTGTTGCAAATTAGTTGTACATTTGCAGTATGGCAGACCTGTTAGGCTTACACCCTGTACAGTCATCATACTGATTATCTCTCGTCTTGAAACAAAATTACCATCTTTTCGTAGATTTTCAATGACACGGAAATTACAAAATTACGTATTTACACGGAGATTTCGACGTACAGTACAGATATTGACACTCCGTCCTTTAGAAACGCTCCAAATTGTAAATTCCAAATTCTCAACGGTGCCTCACAACTCGCTATTTCTCCGAAAAGGCCTCAAAAATGTTTGGTATGGGAGAGTTTGGAATTCTTGAAAGTCGATTTCTTCAATTATTACATTGTTTCAACCCATTTCAAGCCAAGGGTAGAAATAACTCAATAATGGGGAGAGGAGGATGAACTGTTCTAGAGAATGCCAGCCGAAATAAAGCATCATTTGCTCACCAATCGAGAGCAAAAATACTCGATATTTTATGAATTTTACTTTTTAATGAGATTTGAGAGTTCTCCAAAGCGATATGATTTATCCAGTTTCATTTATCCTAGAATCGAATTTGAGCCATCATAATCGTGCCTTTGGACAGAAGGCCTCATTTTCAAAAAATTTCCCAAATCGCATTCAGCTCCCGAGCGTCAGTCTGAAAATTTTAGTAACAGCAGGAACGAGAAAAAATTCTTTTGCACAGATTTTCTACTATTTTCAATATTTAAAAAATCATAAAATATGACGATGCGAAAACGCATCAGTGGCCGGAAATGGGTTAAGTGGGTCTCAGTCGCTCGCCGTTCGTTCCTCGTTCCGAGCCAGTATTTCGCTAAATTGCAGGCGCTCAAACTTTAAAAATTGTACATAATTTGAAATTTTCAAGGATTTTTCGAAATTCATTACCTAGGTGATGCAGCTGCCTAGGGAATTGAAAAACTAAAAAACGGGTTTTCCAATTTTTCGCTGGCTATTATTGTTCGATTTTGATGATCTTTTAGTTTTGGTTTATTATTTTCAATAATGAACCTTTGGAATCGACCAAGAAAAAAATTTTTCTTAACCCTTCCTCAAAATTTGTTGGTTTACGTTTCAATGTACGTAACCTTTGTGTAATTATTCGCAGCGTTTTTCAATTCCCTAAGCAGATGCACAAATGAATTTCAAAAATCCCTTGAAAATTTCAAATTATGAACAACTTTCAAAGTTTGAGCGCCTGTAATTTAGCGGAATACTGTCCTGGAACGGGGAACGAACGGCGACCGACTGAGACCTCCTCAAGTATGTACTCGTATTACCTTGGGCGAGTGGGGTGTGCCTTCTTCAATGCATCGGTGGGGCACTCTAGGAGTTTCAGGGTGGGAACAGCTCTTCGATATACACTGCTGAAATGTTTGCTATATTAGAAGCTCTCAAATATGTCGACGAACTTCTCTCATCTCCTCCTCAGATTGTCGTACTTTCAGACTCTCAGAGCGTCCTTCGGAAACTATCAGCAATCAATCCGTCCTCACGAATATCATACATGGAGTCAGAAGTGATCAAATACATTGCAAAACGGGAAGAAAACGCTGCAAATTATTACACAACGGTTTATTATTTTTATATAGATCACTCGTCTACAAAATCACCAACCATCCAATATGAAGAGAAAAAGAAAAAAAAAATCAAAAAAAAAATCAAAAAAAAAATCAAAATCACCAACCATCGATTGCATTTCGGTCAGCTCTAATTTGAACGGAGATTAGGCCTCTTTTGCGAATCACACTCGTGTTTTGATTTATATATATATATTTCAATATAAACCCTTAAATTTTCGTAGGGAGCGAACGGTTTGTCCTACAGAGCTCCGCGTGGTCTCAACAAATCCCAAAAATTCTATAGAATCTTAAATTGAAGGGAAAACAATACCTTTATATCAAAATTTTTTGAGTTAGGGCGTTTTCAAAATTTCAAAATTGATTTTGGAACCCTTAGGAGTGACCTACATCAACCAAAAGCTTCGGGGCACAACTAGACCCCAAATGGAGCCTACATACCAAATTTCTTCAAAATCGGTCAATGCTAAGTGGCAAAAGTGCCGCGTACGGCGGACGGCGTACGGCGGACGGCGTACGGCGTACGGCGGACGGACGGCCAAATTTTTATTAGATTTTTGGATTCTACGTACCTTGAAACGTAAACCATCAAATTTTGAGGGGGTGTTAAAATTTTTTTTTCTTGGTCGATTCCAAAGGTTCATTATTGAAAATAATAAACCAAAAGGGGGAGTAGTAAGTTTCGAGTGGATTCAAGTTCACAAAAATACAGGGTGTCCCATGTTAAGGACCGAAAAACTTCGGGAGTCGATTCTACAACTAATTTTAGCAAGAAAGTGTCTTTTAGCAATTTTTCGTTAGACGCTTATTTTCCGAGTTATTTTAATTTTAAGATTTTTTCCCTGTTTTCGACCTTAAGCCATAAAAATGACCGTAGCTCGCTTAATCTACAAACCATTCAAAATCTAATTACACCGTTGGATAGGGCGTTAAATTTACCATCTTTCTATTGGTTATACAATAATTTTTGTAAGGTCGTGATAGGTGAAAAATCAACTCGTAAATCATTTTTGTAAAATTGTCAAAATTTCCTACTTTTTCTTTCGATTGTTAAGGTTTTACCTCCGAATGATTTTTCACGTACCTGTACGTCAAAAACTGCGAAAAGATCTCAACTTTCTAGTAGTATAATTTGTTTTAATTTTACTCCGCTCATTAGGGGTGAAAAATACGTTTGAATGCTAAAAAACGTGGTTGCGCTCATGGAAACCAAGGCTTCTGGTGGGTTGGGCCTCGGGAAGGTTCGACGAATTAGGGGTGGAATTCTACGCCATTTTCAACGCTATTAGACTAATTCCATCACTCCATCACTAATAATAGTATGTGAAAGCTCAGTACTAAATTTTGGTAGGTCCGAATATTTTTTTTTAATTTACTTGGTATTTATGCACGAATTGAATATTCAATTCCCGCAACTCCCCTTCCACATTATTCTACAGGATTAAATTATGAAATAATTGTGAATCAAATCGTGTGTTTCATATCGTAGTGTTTGTGTTGTTGTTTTTCTTGATTAACTTCAAGGAAAGTGTTGGTATTCGAAACTTACGTCTGACGTTGTTTTCAAGAGGAAGGTCCTAAGATGTTTACAGCTTTCCTCAACTTCTTTATCAGACCTCACTGTAAAAATCTTAGGACCTTCCTCTTGAAAAAATTCCCATGGCTTTTCCTACTTCCTTCAACTTCTTTATCAGACCTCACTGTAAACATCTTAGGACCTTCCTCTTGAAAACAACGCCAGACGTAAGTTTCGAATTCCAACACTTTCCTTGAAGTTAATCAAGAAAAACAACAAAACAAACACGATTTGAATCACAATTATTTCATAATTTAATCTTGTAGAGTAATGTGCAAGGGGAGTTGCGAGAATTGAACACTCAATTCGTGCACAATTACCGAGTAAATTAAAAAAAAAAGATTCGGACCTACCAAAATTCAATAGGTACTGAGCTTTCACATACCAAGAATTCCACCCCTAATTCGTCGAACCTCCCCGAGGCCCAACGAACCAGAAAACCTTGATTTCCATGAGCGCAACCACGTTTTTTCGCATTCAAACGTATTTTTCACCCCTAATTAGCGGAGTAAAATTTTAAAAAATTATACCATTAGAAAGCTGAGATTTTTGCGCAGTTTTGGATGTAGAGGTACGTGAAAAATCATGTAGGAGTAAAACCTTAACAATCAAAAGAAAAAGTAGAAAATTTGAACAATTTTACAAAAATGACTTAACAAGTTGATTTTCCACCCATCACGACCTTACAAAACTTTTGTATAACCACTAGAAAGATGGTAAATTTAACGCCCTATCCAACGGTGTGATTATATTTTGAATTGCTCGTAAATTAAGCGAGTTACGGTCATTTTTATGGCTTAAGGTTGAAAACACGAAAAAAATCGTAAAATTAAAATAACTCGGAAATTAGGCGTCTAACGAAAATTTGCTAAGAGACACTTTCTTACTAAAATTAGTTGTAGAATCAACTCCCGAAGTTTTTCGGTCCTTAACATGGGACACCCTGTATAGCGGGTAATTCAGTAGCTGATGATAAAGCCCGCCTGGCAACTTAAATTCCATTAACAATACCCAGCCATCCTTAATGCCCCCCTAGCAACCTTCGACGCCAATTTTCACAATCCTTACTCCGACTACCCAGCGGGCGAACGATACAAATCCCTTTTCGGCCCTCCATCCAAACTAAATTGGATTAAGAAAACTCCTTCAAATAGAGACAAGGCATTTTATACAACTATTCACCGACTGCGCACTGGACACTGCCGAATCAGACACAGATACACACAGACACAGATACTTGTTCTGCATGTCACAGCGAGGTGGAAACTGCAGAGGACATGATACTTGAATGCACCTCATATGAGGTGCCACGGCTCAATCTCTTCCAAAAAATCTCTCCCCTCACCAAACATCCCTTCAACTTGGATACCCTGCTACAAGAAGAAAACGGAGAAGTACACGAAGCCATATGCTTCTTCCTCAAACAGACAATTTTGGTTTATTATTTTCAATAATGAACCTTTGGAATCGACCAAGAAAAAAAAATTTTAACACCCCCTTAAAATTTGATGGTTTACGTTTCAAGGTACGTAGAATCCAAAAATCGAATACAAATTTGGCCGTCCGTCCGCCGTACGCGGCACTTATGCCACTTAGCATTGACCGATTTTGATGAAATTTGGTAGGTAGGCTCCATTTGGGGTCTAGTTGTGCCCCAAAGCTTTTGGTTGATGTAGGTCACTCCTAAGGGTTCCAAAATCAATTTTGAAATTTTGAAAACGCCCTAACTCAAAAAATTTAGATATGAAGGTATTGTTTTTCCTTCAATTTAAGATTCTATAGAATTTTTAGAATTTTTTGAGACCACGCGGAGCTCTGTAGGACAAACCGTTTGCTCCCTACGGAAATGTAAGGGTTTATATTGAAATATATATATATATATAAATCAAAACACGAGTGTGAATCGCAAAAGAGGCCTAATCTCCGTTCAAATTAGAGCTGACCAAAGTGCGATCAGTGGTTGGTGATTTTGATTTGTTTTTTTTTTTTTTTTTTTTTTTTTTTTTCTTCATATTGGATGGTTGGTGATTTTGTAGACGAGTGATCTATATAGAAAAATAATAAACCATTGTGTAATAATTTGCAGCGTTTTTTTAATATGAATACAACAATAATTTCATCCTCTGTACAACATAAATATTTAACCATTCATGTTCAACATTAATTCCTGTACATCTTGAAAAGGAAAGAAATAATTAACTTCTCGTAAATAATGTAATGAAGTACCTAATATTATCTTATTGCGGCTGTATGTTCCTGTAACGATGCCAATAAAAAGTTTTTAAAAAAGTATTTATTCTAACACACCTCTCTCTGATGTTATTTCCTCCTGGAGGTTTTCCATTTATGAAACCTGAAGAATTTAATATTTGTTGAAAGATATTCTGAGAGCGTGTTATTTGAGGCAACGTAATCTCAGTATCCCAAATCAAATTTACCTACTAGTGTACATCTTACAAAGCAAACCTAATATTACATTTATAGGGTGTCCGAGAAAGAACTTCAGGGGTCGATTTACAAGGTATTTCCAACAAAAAATTTCTCATAGCAATTTTCTTTTAACCCCTCGTTTTTTCAAGTTTTTTTTTTTTCAATTCAACGATTTTTTTCGTATGTAGCACCTTGTCTCACTAAAATGACTATAGCTCCCTTATTTTTCGTGGAAATTCAAATCTGATTACACCGTTGAAAAGAGCATTAAATTTCCCGTCAGATGGGCTACAATACACAACAACCTCGCATCTGGTTAAGTTTTTTTATAGTCCAAACTGTAGAATTTTCGGACACCCTGTATAATTATTATATTCCTAATAATGAAATTAAAATTTGAGAGAGAGACCATTGTATTGACGATGACACATCACGGTACACTTCTAGGGTTAAATCTCTAAGATCAAATAGCTGACTCACAAGGGCGTCTTAGGTATGTACAAAGTATAGTTATTTACAAGGTAACCCGACTTGTACAACAATTTCCAGGTTATCGTGGACTAGATTTGAGCCAATCGGCCATCAACTTTGGCAGCTTCATCCAAGTAGCACCTTCTAACTAACGAGGACGCGAGTGGCGGTCTCAAATCACCAGTTCAACTTAAGATTAGTGTTCGTGATATTTCAGACTAATGAGGAGTCATATAAATATAATAAATTATATTAGAATAAACTGACTAGGCATGACTGACTAGCAGCGTCTCAAACCGCTCGCCCCCATCTCAGAACCACTTCAACAGGATCCATCAGCAGTGGTTTCCATTGATTCAAGCAATTCATAGGAACAATTCGGAACAATTCAACATTTTAAAGAGGAAGGTCTGAAAAGTTTGATAAATTCAACATGGTGATAGTTCTGTTTTTGCCTATATTTGAGGAGTTTGTTTTCAAAAAAAGGCACCTACTAAAGACCATTTTCATCGAAATTGAGTTAACACCTTCCCAGGGTTTTAGAGGGTAGATCTTCACAAAAATGCGATCGTTTTGGAGCAAAAGATAATCTATCCCCTTGAAAAACGAAGGTGAATATTCCGTTTAATTCAAAAGGTACCACATCCATAACAATGGTGGTCTCTTAATCGTTTTGTTTTAAAAAGCCACCTATACTTATCCATACATCTGATATTCCAAATCTCGTTCAAAATTATTTTAAACGTTGAACTAATTTACCTTTTTTTCCAGAAACATTTATTATAATTTAGAAATATATAAAAAATATCATCATTGGTTTTTCAGGTCGCTATGGTTTTTCGCGTTTTTTTCTCACGTTTGACCAAAATGGTGTATAGTACCTTTTGGAATCAAGCTCATCAATTCAGAAATGATCAACTTTTGGCTAAAAATCTGTAAATGCAAAATGAAAGCACGTCTATTCGTCGTTCAGGCTTCAGCGCTCGTTGAAAATATGCGTATTCTCCTTGTCATCGCAAAATTTACCTTTTCCAACTCAAAAACTGTAATAAGTACGTAAGTAGTTTTAATAAATAAAAGATCGTGAATTTGTATTGATCGGTATCATAGTATCTCTAGTAGTTAAGTGATCTATGACTGTCTACAAGTACTGGAGTATGTGTGTGGTGATGTACACTGGTGTGTTCGTGTGTGCGGTTCATCGTGAAGTTTCTCAATAATATTGAGATTAAAATGTTAAAAACAAACCAAATGCTTTGAACACTTTTTTTTTAATAAGTACTTTATTTTTTTTTTCATTTATATATAAACGAAAAAACGTCTGCCAAGTGGGTGTGGTACATAGCTTCCTCGTCATCCTTAACCCGATTGTATAGATGATCCAATGCGTGGTTGTAGGTAATCTCAAACCATCAATCTCTAAGTACCTTCCACTAACCTCATAGGGTATCATCTTCACGCTAATCTGAACAATCCTGAGAAATTTCGTCGAAATCGGATGGAAAATGTAGAAGTTATGGCTGTTGGAAGGAATTCACGTTTGCGCATGCGCGGCAACTACTATTGGTCTGGGGAGATGATTTTCATAGGGGCCATCTACCATCATTTCATCTACACGCCAATCTTAATAATCATAGAAAATGCTATCACATTCTGATGAAAAATGTAAGTGTTATGGCTGTTACAAGGGTTTTACGTTTGCGCATGCGCAGAGGTTACTATCAGTCCGGGGGGCGAAGATTTTCATTGGGGACCATAAACACGCTAACCCACAAAATCTCCGAAAATTTCATCGAAATCGGATGAGAAATGTAGAAGTTATGGCTGTGGCAAGGATTTCATTCGAAATTTCGATTTTGGAGAACTTTTTTTTCAACCTTGAATAGTGAAAACAAAGCTTCCGCTATCTTAGTAGACTCGGAAGCAAAATGTTACAAAGAATTAACCTACTTTAAAAAGTTACTGGGTATGAATGATCGAAATTAATTGATTAAACACAAACGGATACAGCTTTCGTACAAGTACGCAACCGCCAGAGACATTTTATGTCTTATGTTTAATAAATTGAGAGCTTTCCAATGAGTGGTGAACGATTTTTGTGGGGCGGAAAATGAGGAAGTTAGTTTTTCCTAGGAACGATTGGTTGTACGTGAAAATCACCAGAAATTTCCGCGTAACGCTCCCCTCTTGACGCTCCCCGCGTGACGATTTTTCATTTATGTGCCATAGTAAAGACATAAAATGTCAAAAAGCGTCACAAAATATTTTTTGTAACGTTTTGTTAGTTTATGTGCCAAAGTAAAGACATAAAATGTCAAAAGCGTTAGTTTTTTAATGATTTCCACTTACAACCAAGTCGTTACAAGGGAACTTTATCTTCGTCATTCGTGTTCGTAGAAAAATCGTTCCCATTCATCGGAAAGCCCTAAATTTATGCATAAATTATGTACTTCCAAAACCATGAGTAGGTATCGAAGGTATTTTTTTATATAACTGAAGTATTATAGGTATTTTTATTGGTATTCGAATTTCTTTTAGTAACTTGGATATTTTCGAGTAGACTTAGAAAAGGTGACGTTTGTGGTGACGGCTGAAAGATGCATAATTTCAACCAGCTCTGGGGTCTAAACGGTTAGTCTGACTAAAATTTGACGTGCTTTCTCGGTTTTCTACCAAAAGTTGGTAATTGTTGAGTTATAGGCACACAAAAAACACTCACAAATTCGCTACTATAGCCTCTTTAGCAATTTTTTCAATGTTCCGTCACTAAATTTTGGTGGTAAACATCAGATTCGGACTCAGCACTCCACAAAACAAAAGGAATCGAAAAAATTAGAAACCCCCAAAACTTTCCTGTGAAAAACACATTTAGACTGGGCTATCTACATTTTTTTCTAATTAGATACTTATTATTACCGTCTATTAGTAGTAGGTATGTATATAAAATATATCAAACCATGTTAATATGTTAATCCATTGAAATTATTGTTTTCTTTTTTCTTTTAAGGAATCCAGTGATTGAAACTTTTTCAGTTTTTGAAACTTTGCTGAAATAGTGGAATCTACCCACTGAGTATAGAAGTTCTTCTTTTCTCACTGCATCTACCTACTCATGCTGTGACCCAAATTTGAAATTTCACGAAATCAACGTTTGAATGGATGATTTGAGACCACCCGGATTCGACGGCTCCGCCTCGCGAGCTCGATTTCACTTTTCCCCCTTGAAGTCGCCCTTCAAATTCACGTCGGGTCGCCGTGCCGTTCCGACGCCGCGCCGAGCTCGGCCGTGAAGTTGGAGTCGACGGAGCACCTCGCTCGGAGTATCTCGTAGTCCTTGTCGTTCTCCGGGACGCGCTCGTCGTCCGTGCAGTAGATCTTGTGGGGGAGCTTCGGGGTGAAGTTCGGAGCGGCGGATTTGAGGCGGACGGTGGAGAGTTCGGGTTTGGAGCCGAGCGGCGTCTGCTCGCCCGTCAGGATCGCGTGGAGGACGTTGCGGAAGTCTTTCAGGTGATACGCGTACAAAACGGGGTTCCCTGCAAGTCAAAAAATTTGAAATTTAACAAAATTCGAGAGAAAATAAAAGCTAGAATTTTCAAATTGTTCAAAAACAGTAATGCGTCGCAACACATTTGCTGCGTCACTGTAGACCCAAAACCTGCCAAATTTGGACCAAAAACGTCTGCCATTGGGTGTGGCACATAACTTCCTCGTATCCATAACCCGATTGTATAGATGATCCAACGTATTTATTTATTTATTTATCCAGATGTAATAGCCTACAATATGGCAAACAACAGTCATAATAACATATTACGAAATAATGTAATGGTGTAGAAAAAAAAACCAACGAATCGGGCCAGGTAGAAAAAATAATAATATTAAATAATAATTCAACCTTTGGCCGATGAAAATTGTCCAGTGGGTGAAAGCTGGGCAAGCGGGCCCCCATCCGCCGGCCAGGCGACACCCGACCGGCCCCGGGCCCCACCCACCATGGCGGCCCCCGTACCAGGCACCCAATGGACGCGACGTCCAGCACACCTGCTGGACGCCACCGCCACCAGATACCCCAATCACCGGCAAGTAGCCGAAAAGGAGGCGTCAAGGAGACCTCCCACGGGACCAACCGGGCGACAGCCCAACCATCGAGGCTCGAGGACTTAGGGCGGTATTCATAGACATTACTCGAATCCGAGTAAATACTCGAATGGGTCTTGGAGTGACGATGGATGCTCAACGCTATTCACAGTCGTCGTCTCGAGTATTTACTCGAGTAGTTACTCCAAAGAGTATCTGCTCTGCGCGCGGTATTCATAAACAAAACTTGGCGTTGAGTCGAGGCCTGCCTCTACTCGAACTAGCAAAAACTCGAGGCACCTGGACAGGACACTTGAGCAGTTACTCAGCGTGTTGTTCTCATCAAAAATGGATATATCTACGATTCTTTGCAATCGCAAAAATCTATAACAATAACAATAAATTTAATAATAAAATTAAATTTTTAAAATTATTTAAAAAGTCATCCAAATTTGCAACTTTGATAACCCTTTGCTACTGACATGGTGCGCTAAAAACCATGAAATATTTGAACTTTTTCAGTTTTTTAACCATAACTTCTGAAATATAATTCCAATAATTTATTGTCGATAGTAGGTAGAATTTGCTATAGTTTGAGACCAACTGGACCTTGTAGGTTAAATAATTACAGTGTTTTGAACCGTTCACTCGCAAAACCATTCATTTTAGAAATCAGTAAAGTGAGAGGAATTTGAAGGCAGTGCCATCAGCTTCAAAGTAAAACCTTAATATACCAATAGTGTTCTCAAAAATGAATAAACAAAAAGGGTTTTTTAACCATTCTTGGGGAAAATGAAGAAAATTCGACAAAACCACGAGAACATTGATATATTTTGAGAAAAATGGAACTACTTCAATGACAGTGTTCAATTTTATAGATTTTGATAATTTTCGTAATAGAAATAATTTAGAACTTACTCGATTCATTTACAATTATGTATTGACTGAAATGTGAGAGGATTACCAAGTAGTCAACCAACTGAAGATACTCTTACGACTTCCATTCCATTCTATCCGCTTTTTTGAATCGTCACATTCTTGCTGCATGTTTCACACATAAAAGTCAACCTTACTAGATTACTAGCTCAGTGGCTGAAAAGCACCGTTGCTGATGCACCACCAGGTTCAAAAGTGGTTAGGACAGGAAAAGAATATCTTCAAATATTAAGATTATCTACAATCGTAGATGAATAATATATTACAAAATTTCAGAAATTCAGTCTTAGAGGTTTAATCAGTCAATGTAAGTAATGGTGACTCCCCTTAATTATCGGTTTCTCCGTGTGGGCGTGGCAAGTAGGTAGGTACCCACTCACATTCAATACACATTCTCAAACTTATTTGTTTCCTATTCCACTAAGGTGAAATCTATTTCGATAATCCTATGTCTAAAATTCATTGAATTTTCATTTTGGCAACTTCTGTGTACGATAGGTACAATTGCATCGATCTGAAATTTGCAGAGTATCTACCTATCTAGGTACCTCATTTCACTCATTTTCTCAATAGGTTCATTTGATTTGGAAAAAGTTTCATTTGGTTTGGAAAAGGTTTCATTTGGTAAGGAAAAGGTTTCATTTGACTTGGAAAAAGTTTCATTTGGTTTGGAAAAGGTTTCATTTGACTTGGAAAAGGTTTCAATTGGTTTGGAAAAGGTTTCATTTGTCTTTGAAAAGGTTTCATTTGACTTGGAAAAGGTTCCATTTGACTTGGAAAAGGTTCCATTTGGTTTGGAAAAGGTTTCATTTGGTTTGGAAAAGGTTTCATTTGACTTGGAAAAGGTTTCATTTGACTTGGAAAAGGTTTCATTTGGTTTGGAAAAGGTTTCATTTGGTTTGGAAAAGGTTTCATTTGGTTTGGAAAAGGTTTCATTTGACTTGGAAAAGGTTTCATTTGACTTGGCAAAGGTTTTATTTGGTTTGGAAAAGGTTTCATTTGACTTGGAAAAAGTTTCATTTGGTTTGGAAAAGGTTTCATTTGACTTGGAAAAGGTTTCAATTGGTTTGGAAAAGGTTTCATTTGTCTTTGAAAAGGTTTCATTTGACTTGGAAAAGGTTCCATTTGACTTGGAAAAGGTTCCATTTGGTTTGGAAAAGGTTTCATTTGGTTTGGAAAAGGTTTCATTTGACTTGGAAAAGGTTTCATTTGACTTGGAAAAGGTTTCATTTGGTTTGGAAAAGGTTTCATTTGGTTTGGAAAAGGTTTCATTTGGTTTGGAAAAGGTTTCATTTGGTTTGGAAAAGGTTTCATTTGGTTTGGAAAAGGTTTCATTTGACTTGGAAAAGGTTTCATTTGACTTGGCAAAGGTTTTATTTGGTTTGGAAAAGGTTTCATTTGACTTGGAAAAGGTTTCATTTGACTTGGCAAAGGTTTTATTTGGTTTGGAAAAGGTTTAATTTGGTTTGGAAAAGGTTTCATTTGGTTTGGAAAAGGTTTCATTTGGTTTGGAAAAGGTTTCATTTGGTTTGGGAAAGGTTTCATTTGGTTTGGAAAAGGTTTCATTTGGTTTGAAAAAGGTTTCATTTGACTTGGAAAAGGTTTCATTTGACTTGGCAAAGGTTTTATTTGGTTTGGAAAAGGTTTCATTTGGTTTGGAAAAGGTTTCATTTGGTTTGGAAAAGGTTTCATTTGGTTTGGAAAAGGTTTCATTTGACTTGAAAAAGGTTTCATTTTGCTTGTAAATGCTATATATGACATTGTTTAAGACCTGGTTCGATTTGATTGGCTATTATTTTTGGGGAGTTTCTACATCCGGTTCCAAGAGTTTTTGGCCAAACGAGCAAGAGGAAAAACTGTATATAATTAATGAATTTCGGTTTTCCAGCGTCCAACTTAAGTTTACCTGCTGAATTCAGATGCGATAGGATTATACACGAGTCCATCAGCAGCTCTGGAAACTCGCATTGCGGGCAAAACGCCTGAATGAAGTTGATGGTGTACAGCGGGAACCAGCAGCTGACGAAGAACAGGACGATGATGGACAGAATTTTGGTGGCCTTGACGTCTCTTTTCCTGGCGGCTCCCAGAACTCTCAGCATCGACCTGTCGCCAGAGGCCATCCCGTTCACCGTCAGAATCGCCCTCAACTGGAAAACGACGGCACATGTCAATATTAAGTGGGTAAACACAATCCTTATTGAGGAATTCACGGGTTATTCAGATAAAATACGCTACCTGTTTGAGTACGACGCTGTATATGTGGGCGTAGAAGGCGCCCATCAGCAACGCAGGAAACACGATCGTCGCCAGGTACAGGAAAACCAGGAAATTGTAGTCCATGACTTTGGTGAATTTACAACCGCTCCTGATTTCTTGCGACCGGTTCCAACCGAGGAGAGGGAGGAAGCCGAGGAACGAACCGAGAACCCAGCACACTCCGATGATACCTGTAACACCAAAGTAGGTAGAAATTAGTGCCTACGCGTAACATATCACCAACAGGATGGGGATCTAGTAGGGTGCTGAGATAAGAGATGGCACCAGCATCGCACAAAACTTAATTAAAAAAACAAAAATAAATTAGAAAAGTTAGGTATAACTATTTCTATGGCATAAGGTCAAAAACACTTTAAAAAATCTTGAAAGTGTAATAATTAGAATTTTTGTGCAATTAAAAAAAATGTGATAAGACACTTTCTTTAGTACTTAAATCAGTTGTAGACTCCAGAAGTTTTGCGGTCCTTAATGTGGGACAATATGTACCTATAGGTAACCCGATGGTTGTAAAATCGAAACTTTCAAGTATCCTCCAAATTTGATAATCAGAATAAGATGAAATTTGTAGCAGACACCACTTCAAAATCACAATCTCAGCGATAGGTATTAGGATCGTTCACCTTAAATTAAGCTAAAAGGGAACAATTTCCCTCTCAGACCCAAACTACGAGAGCTAGTGGGAGACCGTCATGACGTCATAATATGGTTATCAATGTCACTCTCACTCAGATCAAACGTACGAGAGCGAGTGGGAGACCGTATAATATACGGTCATATTATGACGTCATAACACAGGTATCAATATCCCTCTCACTTAGATTCAAAGTACGTGAGCAAGTGGGACACTGTCTATGACGTCATAACACATTTGTCAATTTCCCTCTCCCTTAGATCCAACGTACAAAAGCGAGTGAGACAAATGAATTAATGACGTCATTCGTTTTTACCCGCCTTTACCTTTTCCCGTTTCACCCACTTCCGGTCATTCCTGAACCAATATTCTCGCACCTTTTTGGGAAACCCTTCGACTCCTTTTTTCGTTCAATCAATGAAAAGGAAAGAATGCTCGACCACAACTTACTTTCCTCGGTGCAAACTTTCCTTTCTCGAGAAACATCGGTCTAATGGACTACGAAACTCGGAGAATTGGACACCGTTACTTTCAGACTTGGAATCTTAAATCAACCAACTCTTCGGGATTTTGGCGAATATTTGAAAAACACCAACCGTGCAATGGGTCCACATTTGTTTTACACCAGAAAATGCATCTTATAGAACATCTCTAGTGAAGAACATAACAAACTTCTAAACCTCACTGGCAGCATTAGTTCATGTGTCCTCCGCTAGGGATGATAAAGTGTTTACCCCTTGAATGCTGCTTCAGATAATCTCGAGCTTCATCAAAATAGGTATCAGAGCTTATTTCATCTGATTCAAGAGAAAAACGCTTTACTATCCCTAGCGGAGGATACATGAACTAATGCTACCGGTTTGGTTTAGATGTTCGTAAGAACATAATATTATGTTCACATTACAAACCATAACCGTATTATGGTTTTGTAACATTACAAAACGATTCTTTCTGCGAGTATGAATTTTGAAACTGACCAGGGAGCGGCATTTGACAGTAGTTGACTTCTTATTTGTAGAGGTCGGAAGACAGTTGGGATGATGTTTATTCTAAAATGAAATCGTGAATAGAATTGAGGGGTTTCCTACAAGAACAAGATAAGTCCAAAGTTTGAAAAAACGCGGTTAAGGCGCCATTTTGTTCCTGAATGTGTGCGATATCTAGTAACAAGTTCATTTCGGCAAGAACCGAACAGGTCCAAGTCTACGGGAGGCTTCAAAATGTGAGCATTTTGCAGGAGAATTCTGGTCCTCTCTATTTCCGCAAGTACGAAATAAGTCCTCGCGCGCGTGGCAACACTGATGGTGAAACAAAGAAAACATGGAAATTGAACCAGCAACACAGGCATCTAAAAAAACATTTTAAATGTTCTAGTTGTCAGTTTTTAAACACAGTTCGGAAATAGCTTCATTATTATTATAAAAACAGAAAATTTGATTACCGTCATAAACATGCAAAACGTGTTCACGTCATAAGCATGCAGTACTTGGGCTTCAATGGAAATTCAGCAAGAACCAAACAAGTCAGTTTTGCAACAGGAGGGGGAAAATTCAGGAAAAGGCCTTTCACAAAATTCAGCAGGTTTAGAATTTTCGATTTCGGACTTATCTTGTTCTTGTAGGAAACCCCTCAATTATATTTCAATGCTTTGCTCCAAATTAGCAGTAGTTTTTATTCATGAAACCAGATGGTAATACAAAAACTTAGTTTCTCCTAGGGAATCCATGTATTTCCATCCCTGTATGGAATTCAGAAATTTCTAGGTGTTACACACTTTTCAAATATAGCTCAAAACCAGACCAGAAGCTTATTTCTGGCCTTATACCACGGCATCAAACCAACATCAGGCCTTGAACGTATGTGAGACGTTTAAATCAAAAGCGGTTAAGTCCACGGAACTAAATTTTACAGGAAAGGCCAGAGTACGTTTGGATCCACCAAAAAAAAAAGTTTGGATTGCATAAAATGGCAATTTTTGATATCCCGCAAGTATACCCATTTTGTTAATAGGTGAGTCCTCAATTTATCCCTCAAATTTTGGACGGATTCAACTTGTCTTTGTCTAGATATGGCCAAAAAATATTTCCTATCTGATTTTAAAATTGAAAATTGCGTTTATACGTGTGTTAAACTAATTCTGCTGCAAATATAAACTGTTATCCAGGAATCACTCTAAAAAAATCACTCAGCAACACTTTCGCATTCTATTTACTTGCTTACAGTAACTGTTGAATTCAACTGTTGAATGAGGAATTTCATCGAATTCTGTTTGCATTTTTCCTGAATAGTTAATGGTGTGGGATAGATGAAAATCGGGCTGATTTCGGAAAATAAGTCTCCTGTTATTTTTGGGAGACAATCAAAATTTTTGATTTCAAAACTAACCGGGAAAACGGACGTGAAGCGGGAACGCTCGCTGAATGGGCTGTTCGGATCGCCGTCTCCTCCCAGTGCTGCCCATTGGGACGACGAAATCGTGTTTTCTAAGAGAAAAGTTATCAAACAAAAACAGGGGAAACCTAATTTTCCCCATCTCGCTTTTTCTATTTTTTTCTTCAGTTTTTCGATTTCGAACTTCACTGTTTCGTGAAATTTTGCATCTGGGGACTATTGATTTCTCGATCTCAGCGCTTCAAGCGGCCATACATGAACTATTCCAGGATGACCTAATTTTCCCGGTTTTTTTTAAACATTCGTATTTTTTACACTGTTTTGTTTATTCGTAAATTAGGAAGTTCGGGCTGAAAGTTTGCCTTAGGAGGTTTTTCGAGGTGCTGAATTCGATTTTGGGGTCAAAAATAGGAAATTCCGACATGGTGAAATTCCTCATTGAAGAGGGAGGGGTGGCAATAAGGAGAAAAGGGGAGAATAAAACACACTAGTTGGAAATTTGACTTAAAACGTTTCATAACATTCTCTGAGTTTTAAAGAATTAAAAATCGATTTGGTTTCAGTTCGTTTTTCAACATTAAGTTTATCAAAGAATCAAATTGCTTCATTAAGTCATCCGGTTTTGATCCTCTACGCCTCAGGCACCTCAATTTTTCAGAACGAAGTACAAAGTCAGTCCTAATTTCCCTGTATGGAATTTTGAAATTCCTAGATAATATAAACTTTTTAAATGAATCAAAAAACCAGACCAGAGGCTTATCTCTGGTCTTATACCACAGCATCAAACCAATAACAGACCATGAACGTATCTGTTCAAGGCACCTCAATTTCTCAGAACAAAGTACTAAGTCAGTACGAATGAAATCACTCGCGATGAAACAGTGGAAAACCATTTTAATAAAAAACGGAGTTGAGAAGAACGTTGTCCATTTCCACGAAAATCATGAGTTACAAGTTAAACCGATTTCGACGGTTAGGTCATCATCAGCAACAAACAATAACTGTTATTGTTTGCTCAACTCCGTTTTGGTTTATTATTTTCAATAATAAGCCTTTGGAATCGAGCAAGAAAAAAAATTTTAACCCCCCTCAAAATTTGATGTTCTACGTTTCGCCGAAATCGCCGCTGGTATTCCCGTAAAGCTTCACTGGCGTTTTTGATTTGTGAAACCATAAACCAGCAGCATATCGGCATACTCTTGATTGGTTTATGTTTGTTATTGATATCTTCCAGTTTTATGAACTGCTATTTTGTTTTAGACAGGTTATTATGAACAGGGTTGTTTTGATTACTTGCGATGTGGGGAGGAGGATGGACATTAAAAACATACCTTTGACCTGATTGTCGACCGTAGTAACGTTTAACTTGGCCGATCTAGTAATAAAAAAATTGGCATACAAATTAACAGAAATTAAGGCAATTTTCGAAAAGTGAATTGAACAAGATATCGGTGACTGCTTTTTCGATAAGTATTGTGTCATCATTTGACTCAGTGAGACAAAGTACGAAAAGATGGCTGCCTAACTCATTTTTAGGGTAAAAATGTTGATTTTCGCGAAAAGTCGTTTTAACTGGAAGATCAACGGTTTTTGGCACGGGAACGAGGATTTTACACCATTAGTCCACTGTAAACAATTTTATGACCATAGCGTTGGAAAGCTGAAATTTTGGGTCAACTTTTGGGGTTACAGTGAGAACTTAACCGGCAGTTTCAGTTAGTGTTACAAACTTTGAAAAAACGAAAAATTTTCGAGATTTTACTATTTGGGCTCATTTTTCAAAATCTTAGTCTTCTTTAAAAAGTTTTATTGCAAGACTAAGGAGATGAAGAATTTAACGTTCTTTCCAACGGTATAATTATATTTGATTTTTGACTGAAAAACAAGGGAGTTATGGCTGTTTTAATGGCGTAAGGTCGAAAATACGAAAATAATCTTAAAAGTGGAAAAAGTCCGATTTTAACGGGGTTAAGAAAAAAAGTCAAAAGACAAAAAAAGTCACAAATTAGTTGTAGAATCGAACCCTGGCCGGTTGTACGACCTTAACCGTTACACCCTGTATAGATCCCTCCCTACCAACCGTAGGTATCTACTACCTACTAGGGCATTATTGAAAATTTCAACCCTTCATTTCCATTTGGTTGGTGGTTGGGGTTGAAATTTTCAAAAATGCTCTAGTAGGTAGTAGGTACCTATGGTTAGTAGGGAGGGATCTATTACAGAAGGGTGATCTATACAGAAAATAATGAAAACTCTGGGCAATGATTTGCAGCGTTTTATCATAAATTCAGTCCTAATTTCCCTGAATGGAATTTTTAAATTCCTAGATAATACATACTTTTTAAATGCAACACTAAACTTCTTCTAAAATTTCAAGTTTGGCGGAGGCACCATCGTGCTCAAACACACCTTTGTGAGGTGAGGTCGGTGAAGAAACGTTCTACATCAATATCTTTTTATAAAGCCTCGTTCGTGAGATGACGTCAGACGTTTATTTTTCACTTTTATCTAAATAGTTTATTTTTATGACCAAAGGGAGTAGGAACCATAAAATACTCCAAGTCAAACAATCAATCAAGCTGGTATCTTGTGAATCCTCACACGTGGCGGCCTTCACCTTGATCACCGCCTCAACCGAACCACGTGGGAACCCGACATAATCTGGATATCAAGGGCGTAGAACTTGCAAATTTATTCAATAGGATCGTGACAAATTTATGGAAAATCACGTTTGCGCGAATACAGTCGCGCCTATTTGTCTGTTGGTGAACCCGCTTAACCGCAGAAATCTGGTTATTCTGCGTACTCTCAGGAGAATTAGATAGGAAAAAGTCACTTTCTTCATATTACTCATTATAGGATTGTGGGTGCACGTGATTGAGATCAAGTAAGTCCCATTTGTGCAGCATTTGAATGAGCAAATTTTCAAAAATCTTGTAACGGAATTTTTTCATTTTAATGATTTTAACTTTAGAAAGTGGATATTCTTAAAGAAAATTTCACGTTGATTCCGAATACATCATGTAGAAAATAAGAAATATTTTACACCACAAATCTCAAAAAATACTCTACATCTCCCCAAGTATTCATGAAGTACACACTCAAAACATACTATTGATTTTGCTTCCGAGTCTACCAAGGTAGTAGAACCTTTGTTTTCGCTTTTCAAGGTTGAAAAAAAAGTTCTCCAATATCGAAATTTCTACTCGCGTTTTACGTTTCATACCTTTCTGAACAATTTTGGTTCCGTGTCTGTCTGTCCGTGTGTCTGTCTACATGAAATCCTTGTCACAGCCATAACTTCTACATTTCTCGTCCGATTTCGATGAAATACTCAGAGATTGTGCGGATTAGTGTATAGACGGTCCCCTATGAGGGTAGTGCAAGGTAATTAGAGATTGAAGTTTTGAGATTAACTACTACGCATCGGATCATTTTTGCTGATTTCGTCCCCAATATATCAGTTTTCAATCATGTTTGATTAATTTTTAATTTCTGGACCTGTACCCAGATCCGTTTTCGATGAAATTTTCAGAGATTATGCAGATTAGATTTTAGATGGCCCCAATGAAAATCAGGTCCTGAAAATTGACAGTAGCCTGTGCGCATGGGCAAACGTAAAATCCTTGTAACGTCCATAACACTTACATTTTTCATCCGAATTTGATTTGGCGTGTGGATAGTCCCCTATGAAAATCAACTCCCGTAGACTAATAGTAGTTGCTGCGCATGCGCAAGCGTGAATTCCTTGTAACAACCATAACTTCTACATTTTCCATCCGATTTCGACGAAATTTCTCAGGATTGTTCAGATTAACATGTGGATGGTACCCTATGAGGGTAGTGGAAGGTACTCAGAAATTGATGTTTTGAGATTAACTACAATGCATCGGATCATTTTTGCTGATTTGGTCCCCAATGTATTAGGTTTCAATCATGTTTCGATGAATTTTTAATTTCTGGACTTGCACCCTAATGTGATGTATATTAATTTTTTTAATCGTTATGATTGGCGTAAAATTTATATACTAAATACGTAAAACCCCCAAAAAAGTTTCATAGGGTCAAAAAATGATTTCTGGCTAATCATGAATATTTTTGCACGAACTTGGAGTTTTCTATTTGGAGCTCAAGTTATCTTCCGGACTCTGGATTGAATCATTTTTGAAAATGGTCAAAAGCGGACTTTCGGGAAAAAGATTTCTACATTTTAATGCCATGGCATTAGCTGAATTTTATTCCAAATTGGCCAAGATTGGACCGGTCTACAAATTGCAGTACTTAAGTACTTAATTTAAATTTTGTATTTACATAAAAAACTCTACACTATTTACTAAAAATTTAATTTTAATTAAAATTTTTAATTAAATTAAATGTAATTTTAATTTTATTATTTTATTTTAATTTTAATTTTAATTTCAATTTCTATTTTAATTTTAATTTTAATTTCAATTTTTAATTTAATTTTAACTAGAAAATTTTTATTAAAAAATAAAACTACTACTATTTACATAAAAAACTAATTTTTGAGCTACTTCTAGTCTCACTCACTAGTAGGTAGTCGAAGTCGTTAGATCAAATCCTTACCTTGATCAAATCCTTACCTTGATCAAATCCTTAATGCTTAATCACGATTGTGTACGTAGTTATTTCGATTCAGAACTAATCCAAATGATTAGAATACCAACTGCTCTGAAGGGGAGTACTTTGATTCCAGTTTTATCGTAGCCGTGCTTAAAATTTGCTTTAAAATTTGGTCAAAACGCCGAAGTATTGCTCTTTGATTCCCATACTATAAAAAAAACCATCTGAGGGTTGTTTTTCCGTGAACTTTGACATGGAATCAGAATCTGCAATGAAAAATAGGAATTCCCATTTTAAACAAACGCGCAAAAATGTCATATTTGGGATCCTTGCAAAAAATTACTGGGGTTACAATAAAATGTTATATTTTTTAAAACCTAATTTAATAGAGGATTTTGAGTTTTGTTCATGATAGCAGGAATACCCTCTATAGAGGTATTTTTGTTATGAAATGGATACAAAAAATCTACTAACTGCAAATCTTTCAAGACTCTGAGGTTTCAGAATGTGTCTACGACCATGTTGATAACCTGGAAGCTCATTTTGATGAACATCAACGCAATCGAGATGCCTGGTGGGGTATCAGCTATGAGTAAGTATTGTTCCGATAAGTCGGGATTGACTCATACCACCTAAGGGATCCACCAACTTCGAATAACACGCCTATATATAATATAAAGCAGCGCTATTTTCGTTATTACGGCAGGGATCCGAATTAGTATTCCTCGACTTGAGTCGGAAAGGAAGTTGACAGTTGAATGTAATCATCAGACACTGATACTGACCACACGGGCAGTGACTGCCGCTCAACCTTGGCCATATCCTTATTGACATTTCAATCCTTCCCAGCGATAGTCACTTTGTTGCCAATCTTGTTATGATTGAATCTTCTCTCAGTGGCTGGAGGGGTGTAGGGAAGGTCTCGTTATTACAAAACTGCTTATTATTAGTCTACCAGACTGTAGAGCACCCATCTGCAAAGAGTCATCCATAGCCATTCAAATAGTCAATGCCGATGTTGCGCGTTGCGAACATGTAATGAACTGCTCATCGATTAAATTCTTTGCTTTAAGTGTACTCTAGGATATAAACTAGAATAGGAAAAGTGTTAGAAACTGCTGATGTCAAAGTAAAGTTGTTTTATTTCTTCACTTTCCTGCCTCAGGTTTCCATGGACACAGCATTTATTAGCATTTTTTTTTTCAGCATTTATTTTATGTGGTGTTCACAGTTCACAAAATCAACAGGTTGAATGATAAATAATAGTTGAGTAGTAGGTACCTATGGTTAGTGGGTAAAAAATAAATAAATAGTGACAATGACAAAGCTGCGATCTTTGCAGAAGAGTGATCTATTCAGGAAAATAATAAACCTTTGTGAAATAATTTGCAGCGTTTTTTACCCACCAACATTTTTTTTACCTACCAGCTAGGTACTACCTACCACACCATACTGCCTTCACACCTTCACAATCAAGTTTATTAGGAAGAACAAAACGCTTCACAATCGATTCAAAAAATAGGGAGCTTCATATGGAAATTTGATTACCGGTTGCTAAGGAAGCAAAACTGAATACAACTCGAAGAAACGAACAGCGATCGCGTTTTGGTTAGCTAAAAATTCAACAGAGATTAGACTAGGGATGGCATATCGAATGAAATATGTCGATATACTGATCAAACGATATAATATATCGTCAATGAGATATCGATACCTACGATATATTGGATGATATATATTGGATATATTTGGATATATATTGGATATATATGGTATATATATGATATATATGATATATATGATATATAT
Organism: Apolygus lucorum; assembly: GCA_009739505.2. NCBI lineage: Eukaryota > Metazoa > Arthropoda > Insecta > Hemiptera > Miridae > Apolygus > Apolygus lucorum. The sequence continues at coordinate 52,475,052 of CM019182.2, forward strand.
TGGATATACTTCATACGATATATATATATATATGATATATATGATATATATGATATATATTGGATATACTTCATACGATATTATACGATATTATCGACATTTCGATATATCGGAAGATCTAACTTGGAAAATCTTGTTGAAGTAGATACGTGAGTTACAACGTTTTAAGCTATACAAACATCATTTTGGAAGAAATACATCGATATACTCGACATATCAGAAGATCTACTTGGAAAAACGGCTGAAGTAAGTATTTAACCTGGTTTAGAGCGTTACTGGTATGAATTATCGAAATTATCATGCGTAGTTGTAAAAGTGCGAAAATGTCTTGGTTATCAGATCACTAGGTCAGTAGCAAAAGGGTTTTTGGGGTTGCAAATTTGGGGATAAACTACTCTCAGCGGTCCTAACAACATAATATAAAAAAATACAGATACCTACCATCAACATAGCAATGTTTCATTAATTTATAAAGTGCTTCAACTCGTATAAGTATTAGGTCGTTTTAATCTGGACACGCCTCTATTACTTTTGGCTCAGGTCAATAATTGACTCAATTAATTATTAATTGAGACTTGAGGGCCACTGCAGTGTAAACCATCATGTTTGAGCTGAAGTCAGTAATCTGAAATCAACCCATGACGTAGGTACCTACAAAATTTGGAATAAAATTACTTGATGTTTTTACAGGCACAGGCGTCCCTTCTCATCTATTCATTTTAATATTAACACAGAATGTGTTTTTGCGATGACCTACCGAAAAAAAATCGTCACGAAAAAGCGACAGAAAAAACCGTTACGCGCCTTTTATAATGATTTTCACGTGCAACCAAGCCGTTGGTAAGGAAATACAACTCCCGCAGTGTTCATTGCACAGAAATTGTTCACCATTCGTTGGAAAGCTCTCAATTTATATAGTATTTTTCTTGTAGTTACATATTTATTTATATAACATTTATAGGGTTTTAGACCAAATTAAATGTCTAACAATTATTTATTTTATTATTGCCAAAGACTCCACATTTATTATTGTTGTTTTTTATTTAACGGATGACTAGCATCGCAAAAACACATTCTGTGTTCCTATGATTTCATACAGAGTATGGAAAAAGAAATAAACCGGGGGGTGCTGGGGGGCGGAGCCCCCCGCCGAGGCGCAAAGCGCCGAGTTTAATTTTTACTTGTTGAAAACAAGTCGCGATATATCGGTGAATATATCGATATTGACCGATAATATCGGTATATCAAACCTAATATATTGATATATTACATATATCGATATATCGTTGCCATCCCTAGATTATACTTCTTTTGTGATCCACAGTCGTCATTCTGTTTTATCGAAGGAAAACCCTTAAGTACTCGTAGGGAGCGATCGGTTTGTCCTGGAGAGCTCCGGGTGGTCTCAAATTTTTTTTAAAATTCAATACCTACTATTTAAAACTTGTGTGTACTAAATTTTATATTCGATTTTTGGATTCTACGTACCTTGAAACGTCAAACATCAAACTTTGAGGGTGGGTTAAATTTTTTTCCTTGCTCGATTCCAATGCTTCATTATTGAAAATAATAAACCAAAATCAGTGTTACCTCATCCTAGGATAAAAAAACGTCTGCCAAGTGGGTGTGGCACATAGCTTCCTCGTATCCATAACCCGATTGTATAGATGATCCGGTACATAGTAGTTAATCTCAAAACATCAGAACAAGTTAATCTGTAACATCCCTGAAAATTTCATTGAAATCAGATGGAAAATGTAGAAGTTATGGCCGTTACAAGGAATTCACGTTTGCGCATGCGCAGTGGCTACTATCAGTCCGAAGGTGGTGATTTTCATAGGGGACCATCTAAATACTAATCTGTAACATCCCTGAAAATTTCATTGAAATCGGATGGAAAATGTAGAAATTATGGACGTTACAAGGAAATTCACGTTTGCGCGTGCGCAGTGGCTACTATCAGTCCGAAGGTGGTGATCTTCATTGGGGACCATCTACAACCTAATCCGCATAATCCCTGAAAATATCATCGAAATCGGGTAGAAAAAGTGGAAGTTATGGCCGTTACAAGGAAATTCACGTTTGCGCATGCGCAGTGGCTACTATCAGTCCAGGGATGATGATTTTCATAGGGGACCGTCTACACACCAACCCGCACAATCCCTGAAAATTTCATTGAAATCGGACAATAACTTCGTATAGCTATGCGCGTTACAAGGAATTCATGACAGACAGACAGACAGACAGACAAACAGACACACATACACTGAACCAAAATTGTTCAGAAAGGTCTAAAACGCAAAACGCGAGTGAAAATTTTGATTTTGGAGAACTTTTTTTTTCGACCTTGAAAAGTGAAAACAAAGGTTCTGCTACCTTGGTAGACTCGGAAGCAATATAACTAAATTGCAATGCAGAAACTCAGGGAAAAAAGCTTCTCGCGATTAGGAGTTGAAGGCACCAACCTGCTTGAATCTGCGAAACCTACGGAAATTCACCATCACCATCTTGATTTGGCCGAATGGGGAGCCAAGGACCATTTCAGCATAATGCTTTTCTTTATGGATCATCCGTCTACATGGAATGCTGCTTTTATATTAGTACTAACCTGTTAGCAATAACATCGCTAACAGAATTCAGGGTGCCTTCATGGGAAATTCGGTTCTGGGTTGCTAAGGATGCACAATTGAAAACACCTATTGTAGAACTCCTCAACAATTATTCGATCATTAAATAACAGGATGCGCCGACACCAGGTATCTTGAAAAGTAAACAATCAAATTTTGAAGGGGGGTAATTTTATTTTTGCTCGATTTCAAGGGGTAATTATTGAAAATAATAAATGGATCCTTGCTTAGAACTTAGACTTACAAGTTTTCCTGAACTTGTATTTTCTTTAGTTTGCCTGAATCAGCAATAGTGAATATAACCTGTAAATAACTTGATAGTGAACTTCGCCACTATTTCGAAAACCGTTCTTATCGAAGCGGTGCAGGTCACAACGCGGCTTGCTCCGGTGCTTTTATCACTTGAATACACTTTTCTATCGAATGATGACAGGTCGTTTTCACCCTTCTGACTGCGGTTGCCTCGTGCTGATAGACGCCCTTATCAAAGGGTCGTCGAAAGTGATTTTTCTCACACACCTCTTAATCTTTATGCTGAACTTCACACGACTTCTCCCACTCGTATTTTCTCAGTATACAACATCGAAATATTTCTCCGTCAAAAAGCTCTCCTGGTAAGAAATGCAGATCGAAAAAAAGTTATCGTGGAATAAATTTCAAACTTGAACGAGAAAGACGCATTCTGTAGTGAAATAACCTTTCACAAATAATTCAGGAAACACGATTTTCGCCACAATTCCCATAACCACAAACCAAATACCCAAAACGTTTCGTACCTTTGTAGTAAGCTTCTTTTTTAAATCGAGAGTGGGTAGGTCCCTCCACTGCGGAGGTAAGAAATTAAAGAAAACATAAGAAAAGGTGAAAGATAAGAAAACTAAGAATAGTTAGAAAAAACTGGTCTTTGAAGGCATAGCTGTAACAATACCAATTGAGTCCTATTATAGGACAGTAATAATAACTGTCCTACACTGAATGTAAAAATGTCTACCCACTTCTAACTGTCATAACTTGGTAACAGTAAAAATGCCAACTTAGGCACTTAATTGTCCCATACTAACTTTAAAACCAACTTAGCCCTATAACTCTCCTACAATAACTGTAAAAAGGACAATTCAGTCCTATAATTGTCCCATACTAACAGTAAGAATGCCAACTTAGTCCTATAACTGTCCTAAACTAACTGTAAAAAGGACAACTCAGTCCTATATATAGTTATAACTATCTTAAACTGACTGCAAAAATAAGAATATAGTGTACCTATTAGGGAGTTAGTGATAGGTATTTGGATATTTCACCTTAAGTTAAGCTATCATAGGTAACAATGGGGTGTGCGCATGGGTCGGAAAAACTGTATTTTGTTATTTTTAATCTAAACTAGACCTCATTTTGAGAAATTTGACACCAACCTAGCTTGACGACTAACGACCAACGAATTTTGACGACCTTCTAGCGTGAGAAGACCTTTTTCTATGATTTTTCAAAGTTTCGAATGTTTATGACGTCATAAATAAAATAAACTGAAAAATCATAGGAAAAAATCTACTCATCCAAAAAGAGAACGGCAGGTGTCAAAATTCTCAAAATGAGGTCTAGTTTAGATTAAAATTAGAAAAAAAAAATCAGGCACACCCCCGTTGTCTTATACTAATTGTAAGCATGCCAACTTAGCCCTATAACTGTCCTACACTAACTGTAAAACGCTGCAAATTATTACACAAAGGTTTATTATTTTTCTACATAGATCACTCGTCTGCAAAGAACACGACTTTGCCATTGTCACCAGCTACCAACCATAGGAAAATGAAAAAAAAAAAAATGAAATTTGACGTAAAACTGAGTACAACTTGAAGAAACAAATAGCGATCGCATTTTGGTCAGCTAAAATTTGAACGAAGATTGGGCCTCTTTGGCGATTCACACTCTAGTTTGTGATTTATCGCAAGACTAACCCCTAAGTTCTTATAAGGAGTGAACGGTTAGTACTACAGAGTTCTGGGTGGTCTCATTCGATTCTAAAAATTTAATACTATGTCAAATTGATGGAAAAACAATACCTTCATATCGAAATTTTTTGAGCTAGGGCGTTGTGAAAATTTCAAACCTTATTTTCAACCCTTATAAGTGATTGACATCAACCAAAAGCTTCAAGGCACAACTACATCCCAAATGGAGCCCTTATACCAAATTTCATCAAAATCGGTCAGTGGGAACTAAGGAATGTGCCGCGTACGGCGTACGGACGGAAAATTTTTTATTAGATTTTCCGATTCTACGTAAGTTGAAACGTGAACCAACAAATTTTGAGGGGGGGGGGGGGGGGGGGGTAAATCGACCAAGAACGATTCCAAAGGAAAACCAAAGGGACAATTCAGTCCTATAGCTATCTTAAACTAACTGTGAAAATGACTACTCAGTCCTAAACCTAGCTGTCCTATACTGAATGTAAGAATGCTGTCCTATTACTGGTATCTAAAAGTCCTTTTAACTCGGTCCTGTGAGTGTAATTCAAGCGAACAATCCCATCAAACACGAACAAATGACTCCACATTATCGAAATGAGCGTTAAAAGACATCTGGAGTTGATGACAGACCGTTGAATAACAATTTGGTCTCGGCACTACAGATTTTCAAAGCCACAATATATGAAGGTGAACCGAGTGAAAAGTAAAGAACCCTTCAGAAGGAAAATTTGCAGAAATAATGAGACCTTCAGTTGACGTAGTGAAAGAGTAAAGAACGAGTAATGAACCATCTGACTACAGAAACGATGAAAAATAAAGATTCGTCACATTTTTTTCGTTGAATGTAAAGGCTGCTACGAGGGATGGGAACTTATTTGAAATGAAATAAAACAGTTGGGAGGGTGGAATAACCCATACAGGAATCAAAAGGGGTGAGAATCCGAAGTCCTGATTGGGCTCTTGTTTCTAATTTATTGTATACGCTATAACGGGTACCCACCTAACGAAAGGTGAGATTTTGGTCCTCTTATAATCAATTCGTATTCATAAGGTACATCAGTATTATTCGGCAACAATCATGGAGATTTGGCGTCATTGAGAGTCCGTATTTTTCAAACTGCCTCTGATCGAGGAGCTCTCTACAACCCTACAGTAGTGTCTTGTTTGTTATCTCGCCTACCAGATCGTTGTTGAGTTTGTTGTTCGTTCATCTGTTTGTGAATAATAAAGAAAAAACGTTTTAGTCGTAGAAAGTTTAAATTGTAGTTGAAAAACACAAACTTCTGTTCCCTCCAACATCCAAGATTATGGCAAAAATTGCCATCAAATTCAGCACAGGCGTTTACAAATTAGGCAAAACTGCGAGTAGTATATGGGGCACTTGGGGCCACAGTACTGCCAACACACTAACACAAAATTGTCAAGATCCCATGATGGGTGCGATGTTGGTAGCCCTGATTTGCCCCATAATTGGTTCACATGATGAAGTTATCTGACAACATAACTCTTTTCTGATGCATTAATGGGATGGATCAAGGGTTAAATGTTGGTTGGTACTCTAAATGCAGGAATAGTAGGTAATAATTTTTTCGGCCATCAAGTTAGGGTCAAGGTCCCATGTTGGGTGCAATGTTGACAGTACTGATTTACCCCATAATGGGGTGTGCGCATGGGTCGGAAAAACTTATTATTGTTATTTTTAATCTAAACTAGACATCATTCTGAGAATTTTGACACCAACTGCGACCTTCTGGAGTGAGGAGACCTTTATGTATGATTTTTCAAAGTTTCGAATGTTTATGACGTCACAGTTGGCTGGGGGGTCCCGCCCAGGTGGGAGGGGCGCGTGACGTCATAAACATTCGAAACTTTGAAAAATCATAGAAAAAGATCTATTAATTTAAAAAGAGTCAAAATTCTCAGGATGAGGTCTAATTTCGATTAAATTTTTTTTTTTAAATCAGGCGCACACATTTTGGTTTATCATTTTTAATACCTAATGAACCTTTGGAATCGACCAAGAAAAACATTTTTCTAACACCCCCTCAAAAGTTGATGGTTTACGTTTCAAGGTACGTAGAATCCAAAAATCGAATAAAAATTAGGTCGTCCGTCCGCCGTTCGCCGTACGCCGTACTTTTGCCACTTAGCATTGACCGATTTTGATGAAATTTGGTATGTACAGGCCCCATTTATGGTCTAGTTGTGCCCCGATGATTTTGGTTGATGTAGGTCACTTCTAAGGGTTGAAAAATGAATTTTGAAATTTTGAAAACGCCCTAACTCTGTACAAATTTTGTTATAAAGGTATTGTTTTTCCATCAATTTAAGATAGTATAGAATTTTTAGAATTTTTTGAGACCACGCCGAGCCCTGTAGGACAAACCGTTCGCTCCTTACGAGAATTTAAGGGTTGAACGTACGATAAATCAGAAACAAGAGTGTGAATCGCAAAAGAGGCCTAATCCCCGTTCAAATGTTAGTAGCTGACCGAAATGCGATCGATGTTTTTCTATTATAAACCATTGAGTAATAATTTGCAGCGTTTTCTGTAGGTACCTAATAATAATGTTCCTTTAGAAGTAATTTAGTGGTTGAAAATAGTGATTAATAATCAAATCAAATCATAATCAAATAATCAAATCATAATCAAATAATCAAATTAATAATCAAATCATGGAAATCAAATCTCTTATAATCAAATTATGGAGTATATTCCCTCCCCGTTACAAATCTATGGGCATATTATGCTGGGTGATGAAGGAGTGGGTATCGGGATTTGTGTTAGTGTGTTGGCAGTACTGTGGCCCCAAAAAAACCCTTATACTACTACTGCGCACAGCTCGCGATGTTGTAAAATCACCTATTTCCCTTCAGAGAGATTGTATAAACGCACAATATTTATCTATTATTAGTACCGATTCACATTCACCACAGACATACAAAGAGATTTTTATTATTATAATTGATTATGTTTATTATTGACAAGTGATATCCTAATATTATTATGTTTGAAATGGTATTCGACTAAAACCTCTAAAAACACGTTTTTTATATTTTTAACCCTAATTGGACCATGGTGTCACCAGTGTCACCGAAAACATCTGGGGAACTCCACAGCTGCCCCAAAGTGTCACCTGAGTAACCAAAATTTGATTGCAATTTTAAATTTAATGGACAACAGATTTTTTGTGGGTTATTGGGAGTCTCAAAATATGAGAGTTATGACAAAAATTTCTAGAGAAATCGATGAAAATTTTTTCAAAATTTTGGTCATAACGTCATTTTTTGACTTTTAATAATGTACAAAAAAAAGTTAAAACAATTTAGCTTCCCATTAGTTTTTGAATTTTAAGTTAAATGTAGTTGATCTGGTGACACCTTGGGACAGCTGTGGAAATCCTGTTTCCGGTGACACTAGTGGCACTGTGGTCCAATAAGGGTTAAAAAACATTTGACTCCTTTGAGTTGTTTAAAAACTTTCGTCAACAAAGCCATGCTTTATTTTCTTATTACGGGCTTTTAGGTAATGTTTTAAAATTCGATTTGCGAGAAGAAAAGGTTTGAAATTTTCCTCAGTAATACAAAAGCTGAATTTTCTTCGAAAATTGTGTGAAGGGGTATCTTACAACTTCGAAACAACCTGATACAGAGCCTTGAAGCAAATTCGGGAGGGCTGCCCCCTAATTGGGTCGTTTGTCAACCTTGTCCTCTCGGGTCATCTTCTCAGTTTCATTTGCCAGAACCTCTCGAGAAAAATTTCGGTAATGTGTTTTAAATGACAGGTGCGAGGGAATACCCTCATTTTTTTCCTCTTGCCCATTCATCTAATTAGTAAAGGTTTTCCGTCAGTGACAGATGACTCCGCCCTTGAACTACTGTGCCCTCGTGTAAGATATTTAATATACTATAGGCCTATCCCGTGATCTTGGCGCGGGTTTCCTGAAATTAATTGATACACATCACGCTTACCTCCAATATATCCACGTTAAATGTTATGGCGCGTCTGAATTAGTGTGGACGTGCCGTTCGGCCTTCAAAACCGAACCGAACGTTGCCGAACGCAAACCGGACCGAATCCAAAATCGATGTATGCACCCGTCGATTGGCTTCAATTGTATCTCTCTTTTTTTCTGGTTTCTATATTCCGTTTTGGGGGTTGAAGATTGAATCTCTGGGATCCCATAAACCCAGAGTACAGAAATAAAAACCCGGCAAAATGATCCGTTCTTTTTCAAAAAAAAAAAGAACTTTTAAAATTTTTCAGCAACAAAATTCATACCCAGTAACTTTGCTACAGTTTGAGACCAACTTGAGCTTTGTAGGTTGAATAAGTACGGAGGTACAGGATAGTTTCAAAACGCTGCAAATTATTTCACGAAAGGTTTATAATTTTGGTGTATTATTTTTAATAATGAACCTTTGGAATCGACCAAGAAAAAAAAATTTTAACACCCCCTC